>CM062297.1:842439688-843039688 GCA_031216915.1 Pictodentalium vernedei | reverse complement strand
GTCAATTACCTCTGCACACATTTTGTTGCGGTTGTGTGCCAGTTTCGTCACCAGGGATGTTTAGATACTGCTTTTATTGCACACCTATGCTATTATTTTCATAAAATACACGTTTTTTACTGCAAAAGCAGAAGCGAACAATACTTTTTTTTGTATTGTTATTGAACAATACGGAACACGTGCGCGGACTATTTAACTATTTATTTTTTTTTACGTTTCAGTTATTTTTGGCAATAATTTGTGTTTTTAATAATTTTTTAGTAATCTGTAGGCGTGCAATAAATAAAGAACAGTGTACGCGTTCGAACTCTCATTTTTAACTTTACGAGATCGAATTCGGCGTAGGGGATAATATTGAACAAGAAGCCGAAGGCTTCGAGTTCAATATTATCCCTCCGCCAAAATCGATTAATATTCTTTTTGTAGACTGTAGGCGTGCAATAAATACAGAACGGCATACGCGTTCGAACTGTCGTTTTTTTACCGCACTCGGTCGATTTGGGCGGAGGGATAATATTGAACGAGAAGCCTGAGGCTTCTCGTTCAATATTATCCCTCCGCCCAAATCGATCTCGTGCGATAAAAAAATGACAGTTCGAACGCGTATGCCATTCTGTCTATACATTCACATCACATTGGCCATTCTGTAAAACTAAGAAAGATTATAACATGCATTGGGAATATATATTATTACCACTTTAGCGGGCGTTCCTTAGGCCATTATAGCTAATTTCCTGGGCATTAATACGCGATAAATGCTCAGGTCAGCACGCGACCTGGGTTTTCCTTCCCATTAGGTTCCACTCCACAGTTTTCCGGGCTTTTCCAAATATGACATGCCATACACTCTCTTCAAATGCAAATTTTCTGTAACTTAGTTATCTAACCCATTACATGTATTACATTTCCCAAATCCACAAAAAACATATAACACTATCTGACTAAGTAGAAATAAACAATCTGAATGTGGGTGGAATTATTTATTGTCAAAGGCAAGACTTCAACCTGAAAAATTGCCTGAAAAAATACCGAAACCAGTCATTTTCAGCCACCTAGCAGCCTCAAAAGCAGAATTTTCCCACCAACCCCACCTACCCATACCTGGAGTAGAGCATCCCCTGTTTCTAAAAATGCAAATGTTTTTTATATGTTTCCGTCTCATTTTTAGTTACCTGTCTGGTAACAAACCCGTGTAAAAATTACATTTGAAAAAAATAGCCAATTTTTCGAAGCCACTGTTTCCCATAATTCATCTGGTAATTTACTCCTATGTATCAGATTCCAACTTTGGGACCAAAACTTCAAATTCTTTTGTCCAACAAAAAACCTAAGGTAATCAAATATCTGATACTAAAAATATATCTCTGTTTTCCATGGCCTTAGTTTCAACATATATCCTAAGTTTAGAATTTCACCCTTGTGCAATAGTGCGAAACTGTAGAGCGGAACCTTAGCGACCGCGACCCGACACGTCACGTGACCGAATTACCTCCCATTCCCAATCTTCTGTTTCTACTTTGTTAGTTCGGATGCTGTCCGAGGCAAACAAATCTCACAGCAGTTACTTGAGGTGATTATACCAAATATAACCTGTTTACTGAAACATAAGGGGCCAAATAGTGATATAATGTGAGTATATTTATGTATCATTCTGTTTTTTAAGCTGCTAAACTCCGATCCTGGATATTTAACATCGGTTATTTCGTACTTGTTTTCAAAAAACTTCCAAAAATAAACTCCGACAACTCATGAATATTCAATTACTTTGGCTTGTTTTGATCACATGGTATTGTTTGCAAACAGACGACACGCGTTCATTGTTATTTTGAGGTTACTTGAATGTCCTCCCCTATTAGTGGTAATAATAGAAATAACATGAATTTTGTCGGGCGTTATGGTTTATTAACGGCCCTACAGAAATGATTAACAGCCCTTGGGCTATTAGCGGCCCCCGACTTCGTCGCGGGCCACTAATAGACCCTTGGGCTATTAATCATTTCTGTAGGGCCGTTAATAAACCATAACGCCCTCAAAAATCATGTTATTGGTATATTATTAGTTGTCCATTTGTCTTCCGGGGTGTATGTGAATTTACACCGGCCTGGAGACTAAATACATCCTGAGGCGCAACCGAAGGGTGTATAAGTTTCCAGGCCGATGTAAATGTGCATACACCTCGGAAGACACAGGGATAACGGGTTTATTTCTAAACCCTTTCGATCTGATAACCCTACAGCTAATATAGCTATCAAAATCAACATTTTCTCCCTTTTCCAATAAATATGTTCTTAAAATTGGCACACTTTTTGTTGGACATGACTGTATTTACTGGTATTACTTTTGTTCTGTTTTCTAAAAGTTTAGTTTCAGTATCACTTGCAACGCGTTTCCTAAAATTAATTTCAGCCATTCTAATTAAGAAGACAACAAAACAAAACGCATCACATCCCTTCCAAAAATAACACCATTAATAAATAATCCCTACATGATACATATTTATTTTTTATTTTCATTAACCCCTTACATAACGTAACGATCAAAACCGGCCAGCGCTGTTCTCACAAATCGCCAATTAATTTTCATTATTTTTTTCATTTTTTGTCTCAAAAACATAGGTTATGACCCATCGTTGGAACGAGCTCGTCGAACTCGTTCCAACGAGGGTTCATAACCTATGTTTTTTGAGACAAAAAATGAAAAAAAATTAGTTATTCAAGAATTTTTTTTTTCAATTGTCGTCTGCTTTTCAGGTTAGGTAAAGGGCTAAAACTTTTCTGTAATAATTTACTTCATAATATTCAATTAACCATATTTTCATTTTTCCAAACATATAAATGAGCTGGTAAATAAATATTTATAATAATATTTATAAACAGGACATTTTTCAGCCTTTTTACCAGTTTTTGTGTATTCCCGTTTTTACACCCTAGTTAACCACGGTGTTAAAATTAAAAGATACTGTGGACTAAAAGTTACAATGTACTTCTCTGCCAGTCAAGAAACATTATTTCATTCCATTTGGAAACAGAGGTTTTTACCACCATGTAGGTGTCTGAGATGGTGTATTGATGTCCTGACCGCATCTCGGGGCATATATCGACGAGTCCTTTAGGACGAGTTAACATATGACCTAGAGGCGAGGTCGTGATGTTAATACACCATCGTGGAAACCCTCTTAGTGGTAAAATCCAATTTATCTTTCAATATTCCTCCCTTTCTTGACTTGTCCGTTTCTATTTTGACAAACGATCAGCTTCTATGAGTCGATTTTGTTATGAATGAAAATCATAACGTCATGGTATTGAGTTCTTGCGCTATGCATGGCGTAATTCCATTCATTATTCCCCGTGTACTATAGCCGCTGAAGTTTATAGTACTGTTTCACATGTGTGTTTCTTTTGTTTTATTGTTCAGGTTTCGCGGATGGTAGGCCTATATAACAATATTATCATAGTAAAATGACACAGAATAATTTATTTCGTGGAATTGGTTATTTATTTCTGATTTAATTGCTTTTATCGAAACGATGGCCTCGAATTGTGTAATCAGTTTTCGTTAAGTGCAGCTCAAAATGTTCTTTTTCTGAATCGAATGATAGCACGTGCGGTTGCTACCCTCAATACAGATTTGTATTTTGTCTAAACGTTTTACTTGCATGTGGGAACTACGTTCTTGTTGTAAGATATATATAAAATAAACCCATAGTAGCTTGGTGTACCAAATGTTCACCACGAGTGGTGAAGTGGTTTTAACCACAAGCCTTTGGCGCGCAGTTAACTTCACTTCACCACGAGTGGTGAACATTTGGTACACCAAGCTACTTTGGGAATGTTTTATTTATACGATGATCGTCAGATTGATAAGAGTTTAAATGTTGAATAAATCAATATTCACAGGTGCGATTCTGATTTTTTTTTATATGAGCACCGGTGGACGGTATCTCCGCTGTCAATTTTATAGCCGAAACGAAATAGAAAACGAAACTGGCAAGTTACGGGGCCTGCACTGCTAGACAAGTCGAGGCTCGAAAGAACTACATTAAACTGGACATTTTTCAAAGTGCTAAACATCGTTGACTTCGCAGTAAAATTACCAGTCGCGCACACTTGTGCGGTAAACGTGGCTCTCAGAGCCACGTTTACCGCCCAAGTGCGTGCGACTGGTAATTTTACTGCGACCTGAGTCAATAAAGTGCAACCTTCAGTTTTCCGGTATGAATTGGCGATTGCCACAAATACGCTGAATTGTAAGCTTCACATGTCGTTCAATTTGTATATTCCGTAAAGGGGTGTCTAGAGAGATTAAGAATACACATTGTGGTTGTTTCTCAACTTTATTGAATGGTATCATTGACATCATTTTACATTTACAATTGCACAATTGCAGAAGATAATAAAATGCGGTTAATGAATCATCACAAAATTCTTGACAACAATCGACTGAACCGATATTCCAGGAGCCGTTGCAGTTGTCATCCGATAGCCCACAATCGGCCGATTCTGGTGGCCGGTTCCGATCATCGGTTGAACACTACTAAACAGCAATCCCTGTGTTGCTATTGAGGAAATTGTTACGATATTACCTAATCAAGAATTTTTCAGAACCAGGAATTCCTAAACTGATCACTTTCGGTATAGCATGTGTCCTTTTGTCTGTTGTTCGACCAGTCATCCGTCGTGGACTTGACATTATCGACTTCTCATTCTTCTTCACAAATAAGTGGACCAAATAAATCATAGGTGACATGAATGTTCCATTATATAATTATGTCAGTTCAAGTTTTTTTTCCAAATAAAGTTGTCACGCCCACAGGGACATCACACATCACAAGGACCACAACTCAGTCAGCACCACAATACTTGCTTTTAAAAATTAAACAATATTCTTTTCCAAAACTCATCAATCATAATCTTTTGATATTTGGTATACAATATCATCGGAGTTAAGATTAAAGTTTATTTATCTTATACCTGTTGAAGATATAGCCCATGTGTTATAGATTATCTATAACACATACCCCTATGTCATATAGATTGGAGAACGGACTATAGTCTTTTTCTATATTATAATATAATGATGACATTCGCAAAATTGTTTATAAATCGTGTCAAATCTGGTGAAATTGATTATCAAACATATTTTTGTCATAAATCATAAGAATTGAGGCGTAAGTTTATTTTCTGTAATTGTTTTCCCAGTTACAGGGCCACTTTCTAAGGGGAACTATACTCTATCATTCACTTGAATGTGTAGCCTTGTTACGCACCAACAGCTTTGCCGGGCACATCACATGTATTCATGCCCAACAAGAGAAAGCAGTCGACTCCACTCCAGATGAGTCGACATTTTGACACGAAATCATCCCCAAAACCCTTTTAAAATGCAGAAAAGAACAAAAATGGTCGGTGTAAGATAAATACAACAATACCAGTGTGTTTTGATATGTTTGATATCTCAACTCGTTGAAAGTGAGTTTTTTCGCTCGGCAAGCCTCGCGAAAAAAACTCACTTTCAACTCGTTGAGATATCAAACATATCAAAACACACTATGGTATTATCGTATATTTAAATAATGTTAACCCTTTACCTAACATGAAAAGCAGACTACACTTGCAAAACAAATTCTTGAATAACACTTTTTTTTCCTTTTTTGTCTCAAAAACATAGGTTATGACCCCTCATTGGAACGAGCTCGTCGAGCTATGTTTTTGAGACAAAAAAATGAAAAAAATAATGAAAATTAATTGGCGATTTTTGAGAATAGCATTGACCGGTTTTGACCGTTACGTTGGGTAAAGGGTTAAATTGCCACCAGTCAAAATCTTTCTTCGTTCTTTTTGGTGGGGGTGGGGGCTGATTGACGTTTGTTTAAATCAGGACCCTCGGCTCACATCTGGGCTCCTTTCGGAAGCACAAAATTTCACTTATTGCTATATGAAGAATATTCTTTAAAATTTTTTTCTTCAGATCCACCAGACATAATCTTTTGATATTTGGCATCATTAGGGTATTCCATTTCAAATTGGTTCAAATCAAATCCCTTGGTTGAATGGGGGTTCATGGTTATTTTAACTCGATTTAACTCAATTCTTTAAACAATTTCTTCTTCTGATCCGCTAGTTTGAGAGATCAGATCGAAGTTCGTTAAAATCCAGTACGGGGAGGGGTGGGGTTGAGGAGCATATTTGGGCTCTCTATAGAAGCCGAATTGTAACTGTGCAATATGAGGAATATGTTTCAAAGATTTTTTTTCCTTATCCACCAAGCAATTTATTTTGATATCTGGTTAAAAGCAATACACTGCAAAAAATATAGGTTCTCTTTAGAACCCAAACTGGTTCTAATCTTGTCCCTGAGATGGAAACAGTTCTGTTTAAACAGTATTTATTTCAAATCAAATAAATTTACCAAGATTAGCATTCAATTTTAACAGAATATTACATGAAATGAAGTAGATTCAGCACTAAACTTGGAGCTTATTCAACGCAGTCGCCAATTATTTTGAAACAAAGGAGATATGAACAGTTGGCATATCGAACCAGTTTTGGTTCTGAATAGAACCAAAACTGGTTCGATATGCCAACTGTTCATATCTCTTTTGCTTAATAGTGATTTGAGACAACCTCGTATAAGCTCTAAACTTACGGCTGAAACCCCTCAATTTATGTTTAATTCTCTCAATATTTAATGTTAATCTTTATAAATTTATTTGATTTGAAATAAATACTGTTTAAACAGAACTGGTTCCATCTCAGGGACAAGATTAGAACCAGTTTTGGTTCTAAAGAGAACCTATATTTTTTGCAGTGTACTACGACTCCTAAATGAAAGTTTGTTGAAGGAATTACTTTGAGGTGGGGATGGGGGTGGCACAGAAGGGATTTATATTTAACATATAACCCTGTAGAGTTTTCTATTCATTTGTTTGAATGAATTCCACCTGTGAGTGACAGTCCCAGTTGTGCTCAAATTTATTCAGATATATATGAGTGAATGGATAAGGTAAATGCTAGTTCAAATTGGCCCACCAGGCCACATGAAGCCCACAGGGGGTCCAATGGGTACAAAAATGTGTTTTGCTTTAAAATGAGTTTAGAGGATTTTAATGTTTACACAGATGAGCCACCGGAATGGATAAATGCGTGGGGTGGGGTGGGGTGGGGTGGGAGTCTATTGGGTGATTTGTTTTTCGCATGCGAATGGGTTTGAAAGGTTTGAGTGATTTCAAATTCAAAATTGGGTGAATGTGTTTGACAAGAGATCATTTGAAACCTTTCAAACCCCATATTAAAGCAAAAAAAAAAAACACTCAAAGGAACACTCAGCACATACGCCTGTACACCCCTCCCCCCCTGCCCACACACACACATACCTAGTTACAAATATGATGTTGACACAGTCACAGTTTGAACACATGGGTTGCCACCACCCTGAAATCTGGAATATCATGGAAAATAGAGGTTTAGGATTCCAGGTCCTAGACTAAACAGGAGAAACAACCCTTTTCTTAACGACAAGGAAGCCCTGGCATTTACACACTAAAAACTAAAGTGTTAAAACTGACACTTTCAAGGTGTTAAACCCATTCTAACTCTTACAGTTTGATTTTAACACTCAAAGTGCAATGCTTTAAGCACTTGGGCATTACAATCGTCAGACATCTGAAACTTGAATGGATGGCACTTCCCATGTGTCTAGCATTGATGGTTCTTCCAAAATCGTCCATAATTTGATTTGCGCTTGGTGGGTACATAATTAAAAGGACACAACGCAGATGACGCGGATCAGGCTCGAGAGTTCGAGCCTGATCCGCGTCATCTGCGTTGTTTCCTTTTAAGTGTTTCGACATTACACTTGTCAAGTGGTATTATTGTAACACCTGTCAAGTTCTGAGATATCCACACTTGAACAAAGTGCTAGTTCAGCACTTAGTAAGTGTTAAATACAGCACTTCAAGTGTAGTTTTTAACACTTTAGTTTTTAGCGTGTTGACACAGTCGCAGTTTGAACACATGGTTTGCCATCACCCTGAAATCTGGAATATCATGGAAAATAGAGGTTTAGGATTCCAGGTCCTAGACTAAACATGAGAAACAGCCCTTTTCTTAACGGCAATGAAAATCCTGGCATTTATATCATCTGACGTGGACGACAGAGTTATAGTCTGTCTGGGCCACGAAGACGAGACTATCCACAATAACTTTACTCTGTCGCAGTTTTTCGTTGAACATGGTTCAATGTTGATAGTTATCTTGGCAGATTAGTTTTTTCGTTTTCCTTTCCGAGGTGACCAGTCTCACGCCGCTTCTCCTTCTTATATTTTAGATGGCCATTCAGAACATATTGTTATTCATGAGTTTGAAATAATCTTTTTCAAATTAGATTGATGCCTCCGTGTGTCATGTTATGATTCATGTACGATTTCAAATGATCGCTTTCCTCGAATTTAATTAAGAATTGAATGCAATTTTTATAATCTTTATTGGAGTATGAACGTGTGGGAATGGGTACAAATTATGTATGAATCCCGAAGAGATTCATACAATTTGTACCCATTCCCACACGTTCATACTCCAATAAAGATTATAAAAACTGCATTCAATTCTTATAAATACATCCCGTAACTGTTTAAACTACTTTTTTCCCCCACGAATCGTCATTCGGCGTTGTTGAAAATCATACGACTTTCAGTCGTTGGAATCAAGAACTAGCGCAGGCCTTTGTTCCATCTAAATGATATCTCAAAGGCAAATAAGCTGTAATTTTCACAACTTTAGAAATGGAAACGGGCTTTATGCCACAGTTTGGAAATGTCACCAAAGAAACAGCAGCGGAGTTGATCACTGCGAGAGGCGCTAAAGGTTAAAAACCCGCCCAAACACCGCCCGAATTACATTCTGTCAACTGCGCTCTACCGTAAATGCGGGGCAAAGTTCGACCAAATGTATTCATTGGAAAATGAATTACATTTGGTCATGACGTTTTCATGCAGCTGACCAATGGGAATTGAGTATTTGGACCCAAAACGTATAACTACATTAACAATGTAATTATTACCTCGATGGATCTTCCCAATTTTCAAACCCACCTGCAGTTGGAGGGTGAAAGTTGCGCTGTATACCACATACTTGCATTTATCCTGGAGATTAGGAACGAGTTTTTCTACTTTCCCAATGTCGACTCACTCCGGGGCCAGCGGATATTCGTTGTGTATGTCATGTTTATCTCTCGGATATTTCAGGAGCCAATACTATAAAACGTTTACAATTGTATTTTCTAGAACTGTATTTTCTAGGTATGACTTTAATCCTTTGATGCTTTTGTATGTCTTATGACGTACGAATTCAAACAGAGCGTTGATACATTGTGGTCATTTGTTTTGTTATTATTTTTCGATTTTTTAAAGTTTTAACCTCAATTCCCATTTTCTCCCGAATAGTGTTTAGTGACAACCGTTGAGCCAAATGTTATTGCAGCTTAAAATACTAATATAATCATGTTGTCAAGACTTCTTAACTGGTTGAGTGCTAGAAGCCACTATCAGGGCTTTTCAAAAAAAAATGAGGATGCCAGAGCAAAAGCCAACACTTTCCTTGCTTATATTTCATATTCAGTCAACAAAAATAATATTTTGTTTATATAAATTTGTTTTATTACAAATTATTGGAGAGTGCCTATAGGCACTATCCAATAATTTGTAATAAAACGAGTTTTGAATTACAAATTCAGACCACCAAAAACACTCTAGCCCTCAACCAGTTAATCACTAATGTGAAAATATCTTATTCGTACTTTTATTCGCAGTTTGAAAAACGTTAAAGGACAGTGACTTTTGAATTAAAGTCTCAAAGGGTTAAATGGGTTGAAAAGAACCATTTGTGTTTTAAAAGATGTGGCAATTTGCCAGTTGGCAAATTGCCATATCTTTTAAAATGCTAGTGATTCATTTTAGTCAGTTATATTAATTGGTAGAAATACAATTCTAGAAAGTACAGTTGTAAAAGTTTGATAGTATTGGTTCCAAGTTGACTTTGAGATGATAAGGACAACGTTTCCAATCCTGGAGCTCTTTTCGTGTCATTCGTTTGACCCCCCCCCCCCCCCCCTTCCCAGTGGGTACATTTTAGACATAGCCCTTCCATAAAGATATTTAACATCTAAACAGACGATTTATTTCGTAGGTCGAGAATGAACCTTTTAATGTATGGATTATATTCTTTTTGAATATCTGGTGGGGATGATCGATATTCCACCTCAGTTCTCCATCACCATCAACATTCGGAGTTACTCCAGAATTCCAATTAGATTCCAGTGGACTTCAATGCCGCATCTCACACCAGATTCGGTGTGGTGTAATACTAAAAGCGATCGAGTTCGTTCTGTTCTAGACACGTCACACGAACATCAAGAGAAGGACGTTGCTTCCATGGTAGAGAGCGTGATAATCTCCCATGGTTTCCATGTCAAACCTTTTCCACACCTTTTCGGCATGTCCGTATTCTCCCACGCATATGAACACGTCGTTTAACTCGGAATAGAATTCTTCTCTGGATATTCACACAGTTTTTACTACACGCCCGTTCTATGAAATCCCCATCCACAGCAACACTAAACCATGCGGAAAATGAAAATCCGTTCCGCACACATGTGCCGAACGGAAATAGTTTAGCAGACGATTGATCAACAGGAACTGAACCGATTGTGAAATAACTACATAACATGTCTTAAGTTGAAGGATACGGTGAGTTTAACCCCCTGCACACCGGTGTCGAAATATCTAAAGTTCAGGGTGCAAATATTTCCCATAATGCAACTAGAAATTTAACCAATTCAATCTTGTTTGACAGAGCTCAATGAGCTCTGTCAAACAAGATTGAATTGGTTAAATTCCCAGTTGCATTATGGGAAAAATGGCTACTTCAAATCTGGATTTTTTGACATCAGCGTGCAGGGGGTTAATATGTATGAAAATAACGAAGAAGAAATAGCATCGATCTATGAGAGAGATAATGAATATCCAGAAGAAGAAGAGTATGAGTACGCAAATTTGGTTGGCGATAAAATGTGTTATTTTTGTTGACAGTTGTCAAATGAATTGATGAGTGTCCTTCTAATAATTGTTTTTATAGACGTGGAGGCGTGTAATAAACACAGGACGACACGCGCGTGTGAATGGGTTAATTAATCGATATGACACTCGTGCCATGTCGATTAACCCATTCATGCGCGTGCGTCGTTCTGTGTATAAGAGAGAGAGACCACGTAGTAATAGGGATAGACACCTTTCCTCAACAGGACGTCGAGATAGTCTCTCGACTCGAAGTAAGTTTTCATGATATAGAATTTATCTCTCTTTCAAGTCTGAACTAATTCAATCTGTTCAGAAAAGAAGCCATGAACTTGTAACTATCAAGAAATCTTATATCTCTTTTGGCGAACTTTTTTTCTCCACATGTTTCATTCACGTCGACTACCAAGTGCCTGGTGAACACAATGCAATTCCTTTCTGTTACGATCAGCCACGTCGTTTTATGAACAGATGACTATCGTACTCAAGATTGTGAAATAGAATCAGGAAGAATCGGGAAGAATTCTGTATCTCGACAGTTTAAGTTACGCTGCACGGCACCTCTATAAATTCCGGTGTAATGAGAGTGATCTCAATTTTTTTTATTGTCGTCGGCGAATGGACCCGTGCATATGTACCATTCTCGTGTGCGTTTTTTCTGGCTTTCAAAAGAATCATTGTTTCGCATATTTAAATTCTTTGTGAATTTTTTATGCGTTTTTCCAAACTGCACACGAATTCTACCGCTATATCGTAGTCCTCTCTTTCTTCCGTGTACCTAATCGGACCCACGTCTTCATTGTCGTCGAAGAAAGATTTTACAGAATAAGAAAATCCCGACGACGTGTGTTTCTGATAAGGCTCGGCGAAACTCTCACTAGCATCGGGCCGACAGGCAGTTAGCTTTTCCGTGGAGCACTCGAAATCCACGTAGACGACCAACGGAACTGTCCCAAATGGCGCTGGTAGCTTACAGATGTGGCGACAATATTTCCCCAACGCGGGGATTATGACCCCTGACAGGGGGGATAGAGAGTCCTCGGACCTACTGGACCGACCATGTTTCGGCCCGTTGAGATAAATTTTGGTTTTAATTGGGAAAAACCGTGATGATGAAGGCTTTGGGAGTGGAAACGAAACGCCAGAAAAATTGTAGCTAGTGAAACTCGGGTATCAAAAACAGGTCTTTGGGATTATTTTGTCTATCTTTATGGTATTTACATAATTTTATCTTCCTGACGAATTTGGCCGATTTTCCCGACCGGGTTGGGGGTGGGGTTTGATGTTCTAACCCTCCCCGACGGAGAGGCTGTAGTCACCAACCCTCCTTAGCGCCACTCCCGGTGGTTCACGATTTTTTTTCGATAGTGCAAGTTTCAGGCATCTCCATCAACAAACCCTCGTCATTCACGTAGTATGACTCGTGGTCTTTCAAAGATTCTTCCTCATGAAATATGTCCATACACCAGCGACAGAAATACAGTTTAAACTAGAAGTCCTGTAACCAACTGCACGCTAATCTAGGCTTAATTGCCCGTAGAAATTGCGCGCAATTGCCATATCGAATGGCATCCAAAGCACGGCAGGTTCTCCTGGTTACTCATAGCAAACACAGGCAATGTTTCTGCCAATGGACCTCCGGGTTACCCGGAGGTCGATTGGCTGAAACATTGCTTGTGCACAGGACATATGTACAGAATTTGATAGCCCCACTATGTTCATAACGCGTAGATTAACGCGCAGATCGACGTGCTATTTGTGCGCATTTCATGACAAGACTTCCAGTTTTAACTGTACCTCTTGTGCCAATATTTGCTCACGGAAGACATGTTGAGTCGACTCAGATTTTTGATCCAACAATAGTGTTGCTATTCTTGCTGTCCTCGTCGCTAACACGCGGAAGGCCACGGATTCCACTTTTTGAATTTATCTATCACTTTCAAGGGTGGGATAAATGAGATCTCACGACAGTCCAAATTTGTATTTTGACACTTTGTGTGCATCTTTTCCCACCTTTCCACTGGGTACACGACGGAAGTCACGTGTCATTTGAAATACCCACTGTCTTTATTTCACGACGACGACTGATTTTGTCCTCACGAGATATTCTGGAAGCTCGAAGTACGCTCCGTTCGCGTCGGTGAAGGAAGCGTTCTCGTCGATGTGACACTAATTGCACCACGCGTTTGAGAATACTTTCCTCGCTTTGCATTTTAACTTTCATCTTATAGGTCATAAACACGCACGACTCGGAAACGCCGGGAGCGTGAAGGATCGCGTCCATCTTAGTGTGAAAATCTGCGTCCTTCTTTAGTATCTCTCTAATCATCTCACCCGTTCCAGTAATTTCATTCCTTTCAATCCTAACTATTTTATTTCAAACACGCACGACAGAACCATCTTGATTCCTCGATATCGAACCACCTCATAAACGTCTAAAAAGCTTCGGAATGTTCGACTCTAGTAAATGCACGTTGCATAATATTTTTTTTTTCTGTTTGATCAGTTCAGTTCGTGATTTGACTACCGGACTCGCTAATAGCGCATTACATGTTGCATTGCACAGCGCAAATACTCTTCTGTATTTCAGACTTTCATTCTTCTGCAGTGAAGAACGCGTTAACTAACGAGCATTTTCTCAGCTGATCGTGACCGGACTTTTTGTTTCAACTGCAGAAAAGTTTCTCAACCACCGCCATCTTGGGGGTGAATGTTGCAATAATAAACAATGCTTAATAAAAAAAAAGATTATATATTTTTCGAAGGTTTTCAATTTTTTGACAAACAGGAAAATTTTAACTCCTCCCAGCCCTGCCTAGTTACTGATAAAAAAGGGCCAAGATTGGAAAGCTGATACCGTGTTACTTGTTTATCTGCAAGGCTTTCTTTTTATGTTTGATGTTGAATCTTGACAACATGATGTATTTATTTATTTGTTGGAGTTTAATGACACTTTCGACAGCCAGGGTCACCTCCTGTCTTACGGATGGAGGAAGCCAGAGTACCCGGAAAGAACCATCAAGCAAAGGCGAGCAACTGTCAGACTCCCCAACGTACTAACTCCACACAAGCAGTGTTAGCATTGGTTGAAGACAAGTGCACCATCGACGTGCACTACGCCTCAGTACACGTGCCCCCACACGGGCAATCGGGATGAAGTGCATTTCCCAAGGACACAACACAGTTACCCCTGGCGGGGATCGAACTTTGACCTTTCGGTTTGAAATCCAATTACGTAACCAAGGAGACACCGCGCTCCCGACATCATGATGTGAGGTAGTTACACTGCTTCAGTCACAGTATAGCAACTTTCACGCCACAAAACGTCATCGATACAGCAATTATGGCATTGATCGGGCTTGACGCCATCTTGAGGGCAGATCGAGGTGCGATATTTTTGGCAGACTTTCTGGCAATCCAGTTGTACAGATATTAGCGACCTGAAATGGGAAGACCCCACCCAGGAAAAAGACATTTGCACCAGACATGAGGCATACTGAGGCTTGCCCTCGACAGTTTGATTTTCAGGGTGGACTCACACGTGCCTCCTAAACACAGTTCCGTCACCATTCACTGAGAAGGTTATCATTTCGTTAAGGAGTGCATTACCAGATTAAAATATGTCCCAATAAGTCTAAAGTCCTCTCCATCTGATTGGACGAGAGCGCGCTTAGTTTTTTCTGTGTTTACGGCTTCAGTACCACATGTTATCGTCTGACGTCACCCCGTGAAATATTTGAAACGATGATAACAATGGGGGAGATTCAAAGTACATACGTATTTCTCGAGGTCAGTGATCATTCTATAAATAAATATACTCACAACTCACTTATAAAAAGGTCGAGGTTTCTCCACCTCAGTTCAAATCATCAACTTGTTCACGATTTGATCTGAGATGGAGTAACCTCGACCTTTATCTAAGTTATTGATTTGTTGTTGTGACGTGACGTCGTAGGGTACACGATATACAGAGGATCTCAAACGAGTGATGTTTGGATATAAGATTTTTTGAAACGAGTTTGATGAATTTGATTCACAACGAGCCTTAAGGCGAGTTGTGAATCGAATTCATCAAACGAGTTTCAAAAAATCTTATATCCAAACATCCCGAGTTAAAGATTCTGTATATCACATGAATTTTCGAATGCTTTTTACACTTTTTATTTAATTCATTGTCGCTAAATTCTCCCAATATAACCGACAATCAGTTCCTTGGCTCAAACGCTTCACACCATGCCGTCATGAATGCGTTTTACTTGCACCTGTTGTCGTAATTGACGTCATGTGAACTACGCACAAGAATACAATGCTGCTGCTATACGACCACGCGCCGATTAGACACTAGTTGATAATCAGGAAATAAGACATGGGTTGTTACGTCGAAATTAAGGACGTTTCATGTGATATATTTATTTACTAAACTTGTTATCGTTAAAGCTGCCTTGTTCATTCAAGTGCCTTGCTCAGGGCTGGGAGGAGTTAAAATTTTCCTTAAAACGTTAACGTGTTAATTAATTCTGCGTTAACGAATTAATTGACGTTAAATGTTAAAATGAACAAAATTTTAATAACTTCGGCCATTTTATTGATTTGAATTTGAATATAATTGAACTTACAGTTCGTCTCTTGAGTTCCAGTGTGTTCTATGTGCCTACTGGCAGCCTACTGGTACATAGAACACATTGGAACTCAGGGGACGAGTAGTTAAGATAGTTCTGTCAGGTTTTCGTAAATTCTAACATTCAGCGATGTTTTCATTTAAGAATACAATCGCCGCGGCCGTATCCTTAGAAAGAGACACCTGCCGTTGCACGAATACCAGTCCTTACATGGAAAATAGGTATTCGGATGAAGCCGATATTGCTGTATCCTCAAATATCGGCGGGCCAACTTCGCCAACATTTGTAGGAGGGCTACGGCATCTAAATTATTCGTATTCTTCAATTTCGTCAAATGGCGCAAAATTCGACGTTATTGGCACGCGCGATCGGGCTTGGGTAAACACAAGATAACGACACAATGTTACATATTATACAATTATAATCTTCAAACGTAAACGTTATTAACTTGGTTAATTTTTTTTAACGTTGTTAAAATAATTTAACACGTTAACGTTTAAAACGTTGACTGCTCCCAGCCCTGGCCTTGTTCATTTCACGATGTGGGTTTTAGGAAGGGTCTTATTGGAACAGATATGTCACTGTGATGAATTGACGTTGAACATGAACTCCGAGGCACAAACCTCAGACCGTGTTATCGTCAATTCACCACAATAACTTATAATGTTGTCGCTGAACCCAACTGAATTCCCAAATATGATAAGGATAGGACTGGAATAACAACATTTTAGAAAAACTGTCACGCAGATTTGAAAAAAAAATATGCTACTTCAAATTCATAAATTCAAAGAAGAAGACTTACGGAACTTGTTGCTTGTTTCTTCGTGTTTGCCGATTCGTTAAAAACGTGTTATGCATTCCGTTTGACGTGCCAGGGTTTCTTTCGATAGAGACAAGAAATTGTAGCAGAACTAAAATGAATGTTGGTGGGTGGTCACTATCTAATTATTCGGTTTACAGTTTTGCTTGAACCAGCTCGTTGCGCTCGTTCCAATGAGAGGTCACAAGCTATGTATTTGAGGCCACAAAAAGAAAATCAATTTTGTGTAGTTATTCCAGCCCCTTTTGGAAAAAGACTTTTACCTTTTGCGATTCGTGTGAGGCTAAGGTTAACCTCTTTACTGCCATGCCCACTTTATCCGTATAGGACGGACCTCTATGTACGCTTGTATGCGAGGAAGTTTAATACAATTTATGACATACTTGAAACTCTACCATCTGACTAATGTTGGAAAGCTTGGTACAGTTAAAACTAGAAGTCGTGTCATGAAATGCGCACAGATAGCACATCGATTTGCGCGTTAATCTACGCGTTATGACCACAGTAAGGCTATCAAATGCTGTACATATGGCCTGTGCACAAGCAATGTTTCAGCCAATCGACCTCCGGGTTACCCGGAGGTCCATTGGCTGAAACATTGCATGTGTTTGCTATGAGTAACCAGGAGAGCCTGCCATGCTTGGATGCCATTCGATGTGGCAATTGCGCGAAATTCCTACGCGCTATTAAGCCTAGATAAGCGCACAGTTTGTGGCAGGACTTCTGGTTTTAACTGTAACTCATCTGGTTGTATCCTCAGTACTACCGGGGGCGTGGTGGCGTTGCGGTAACCGGTTCTCGTCAGATCACCGAAATTAAGCAAAGTCGAGCCCGGTTAGTCCACGGATGGGTGACCGTCTGAGCGATCGAATCGGACTCCCGCGTTGTGTCCTTGGGAAAGGCACTTAACCCCGGTTGTCCACATGGGGGCACGATGACGCCGTGTACTAAGGCGTGCTGCACGTCTATGGTGCGCATGTCTTCAACCAGTCTAACCCTCCGTGTGCTACAGTGCGGAGTTACGATATTGGGGAGCTGGCAGCAGCTCGTTGTTGCTCGGTGGTTCTCTCCGGGTATTCCGGCTTCCTCCACCCGTAAAACTGTCACGGTCATGATTTGCCATTGTGCATAAGTATGTCACCTTAAACACCAATAAATGAATATAAATATATACCTCAGTACCACCATATGATTTACCGGATCCGTTTCCATCCAGGTTGGTTTCTTGCTTTCTCTTTTCATTCAATATTCTCTTTTTTCCTACAGCATCTCTCACTTTAATTCCCATGGTCTAAACAATATATAGTATCTACGCTACTGTATGAGTGTCATTAATTCTGTTATATCGTTGTATTGTAAATGTCATATGTGGAAACGACCTTGTATAAGCTTTCTAGCTTTCTGTCGGATCCACCACCAACTATGTTGTACTTTGTCTCTTGAAAATCTTTAATAAATATTGTTTAAACTAAGTAATCAGATGGTAGGTTTGATCTGCGCATACCAGAACGTACAAATAATCATCATAAAATAGGTGACAAAAATGACTTTCGGCAGCGTAAGTGTTAACCCTTTACCTAACACGAAAAGTAGACGACACTAGAAACAAAGTTCTCGAAGAGCTATTTTTGTCATTTTCGACTCAAAAACAAAGCTTATGACCTCTCATTGGAACGAGCGCGCTGAGCTCGTTCCAACGAGGGATCATAAGCTTTGTTTTCAAGACAAAAAAATTAAAAAATAATGAAAATTGGATGGTACTATTTGTGAATAGAGCTGGTCGGTTTTGGCCGTAAGGTTAGATAAAGGGTTAAATTGTAATGAAAAATAAAAGCTTATTAAAAAAAACTCCCTGGTAAATTGTGTATTCATCAAAAGTGTGGGTGGCGTGTCACGGGGAAAACCACATGATCTCATAAAGTGAGGGTAGTCATGGTTCTTTCCTCACCCAAGCGTCAGTCCCCAATGGAGACAAGTATTATCGTGGGATCAGTTTGATGGGTGTTTCTGTTTATCTCGCGTACAGTTAAAACTAGAAGCCCTGTCACGGATTGTGCACTTATCTACGCTTAATTGTGCGTGGGAATTGCGCGCAATTGTCATATCGAATAGCATCCAAAGCGCGGCATGTTATTCTGTTTACTCATAGCAAACACAGGCAATGTTTCTGCCAATGGACCTCCGGGTTACCCGGAGGTCCATTGGCTGAAACACTGCTTGTGTACGGGCCATATGTACAGAATTTGAAAGCCTTACTACGGCCATAACGCGTAGATTAACGCGCAGATCGATGCGCTATTTGTGCGCATTTCATGACAGGATTTCTAGTTTTAACTGCAGGTTTACCTCACAATTTAAGTTAATTTTAAAATCTCAGCAATATTTTTTTCTTGCGCACGTGGGAGTGATTTGAGTTTTTAAAAGACATTGATTCCACTTTTGTGTGGCGTTTTATCGACGAACATAATTGTCTTATCTTGTTACGAAAATATTGAATAAATGAGAGTGTTTCTCTATTTAAACGTTGTTTCTTATTGTAGCAGTATATTACATCGGTATTTTTTAATGCAGGAAAATTTGTTGAGAAAGCGGTTTCAAAAAAGGTGGGCGTAGTCGGCTGAGGTTTTTGTCTCCATCGCCAACGAGATTTATTTCTTTATTTTTTTATTTTGTATTTATTTATTCTGGTTTAACGACACTTTCGACAACCAGGATTACCTCGTGTCGGAACCGCCCACGAGATAAATAATTTCCAACATCCAAACATTACACTGTCTCATTCTATTACTTTACACTGACTGCAAAACAAAAATATTTTTTCTGACTGATATGAACGAAGGCGGTCTGGCTATGCAATTCTATGATCACGAAACTGATCTCCTTCGTAATGCGATCGTGATCCGCTCGGGATCACACTTATACCAGTACATCCCTAAATAATGTCAATTACCTTGAAAATATTAGACGGGCGGCGAATGATCCCGACATCATTACCGTAGTTATACCAGTTCATTCCTGAATAATGTTAATTCCCTTGAAAATATTAGACGGGCAGCGAATATCCAATTAAGAAACAAGTAATTGTTGAGAAAACACCAATGACATCAGTAGAAAATAAAGCGAAGTTTCCATTTTCTTTCTTTTAATCAGGGCTGGGAGCAGTTAACGTTTCAAACGTTAACGTGTTGAATTACTATAACAACGTTAAAGAAATTCAACCAAGTTAATAACGTTTAACTTTGAAGATTATATAGACAATAGTTCACTGCCTGGAGTAACGTACGATGTTTATTCTCGAGTGGGATGGGGAAGGTTATTTTCACGAGGAGCTAGCCGAGTTTATTACATTTCCTTGGTAATATCTGCAACACAAATACCCCTCTTGCGTCATCCAAGAGCAGTTTCCCAAGGTCGCTCAATTTGTTTCAACTGTTACAAAAATCAGCACATGAACACAAAATCATGAATGAATGAACTGATAATATGACGTCATCAGAAAGGGATGCAATGACGCTCGTTTTCAAATGGAAATCCAAGTGACGGGAGATATGAACTTATGAAGGAAATCAACACATTTTAAAGAAATAATTCAATCAATCACCATGAATGAGTAGTCATGTTCATCTTCTTATAACTTTGCGTGGATGTGTACATAGTTATTGTTCGCTGTCAGTTGGAATATCAAGAAGAATATTTGTCGAAGTGGATTGGGTGTTATCGCTGGATTTCGAGGCGGAACAACTGCAATGGTAAAAGTAGTCCGTCATGACTGAGAGTAGGATATCGCCGTGGGGGTTGTATAACACTTTCAAGATCGTCGGAGTAGGATATGGGTTTTATTTACAAAGGAAAAAGCTGTAGAAATATAATAAAATTGTATAATATGTAGTACTGCGTCGTTATCTTATGTTTACCCTAGCCGGATCGCGCGTGCCGATGACGTCGAATTTTACGCCATTTGACGAAATTGAAGAACACGAATAATATAGATGTCCGTCAATTATAGACGACCCATTGATTTGGTGGAGAGACCATGAAGCCCTCCTACCAACGTTCGCGAAGTAGACCCGCCGATATTTGGCGATACAGCAATATCAGCTTCATTCGAACGCCTATTTTCCACGTACGGACTGGTATTCGAGCAATGGCGGGTGCCTCTTTCTATGGATACGGCTGCAGCGATTGTATTCTTAAATGAAAACATCGCTGAATGTTAGAATTTATGATAACCTGCGAGAACTATATTAACTATTCGTCCCTTGATGTTCCAATGTGTTCTATGTGCCAGCAGGCACATAGAACACATTGGAACTCGAGAGACGAACTGTACGTAATAAAAATGGTCGAAGTTATTAAAATTTTGTTCATTTTAACATTTAACGTTATTTAAATCGTTAACGCAGAATTATTTAACACGTTAACGTGTTAAGGAAAATTTTAACTTCTCTCTGCCCTGCTTTTAATAAACGAAAACAACAAACAGCACTCGGATATGTCTGTTGTTTTCATGTATTAAAAATTTCAAAATTTAACGTGGCAAGCTGATTAGAAGCAACTAAATAACTGTCCGCTTTGGCTCTTTGTTTACTGAATGTGTTTTTACAGTAATTTGCGAGTTTTTGTCCTTTCCAAGAACAAAATAAGCACATCTTAGGCTAAACAAAATTAATCTTTTGACTGTTTGGTTTTTATATTTCTAAATAAAGAGTAATCGCTTGACTGGAGTAGTTACGTGAAATAATTCATGAGAGGTGAGGGACGTTGTACAAACACGTGAGCGCGAATGCGCACGAGTGTTTTACGATATATTCCCTCGCCTCGAATGAATTATTTTACGAAACCAGTCCAGTCAAGCGATTACTCTGTTTATTACTTTTCATTGTTAACGATAATTATATTATTTAACCCTTTACCTAACGAAACGACAAAAAAACGGAGAGCGCTATTCTCAAAAATCGCCAATTAATTTTAATTATATTTTCATTTTTTGTCTCTAAAACATTGGTTACATGTATGACCCCTCATTGGAACGAGCACATCGAGCTCGTTCCAATGAGGGGTCATAACCCATGTTTTTGAGACAAAAAATAAAAATAATAGTTATTCAAGAATTTTTTTTTGCAAGTGTCGTCTGCTTTTCATGTTAAAAAAAAACAAAAAAAAAACAATGAAGTCCCCGTTACACCTCAATGATCGGTGTTGGGTCCCCTACTGTACACTGTCTGTGTCTTACCTCTCGGTGACATTATCCGAAGCCATGGCCTTGACTTTCATTTTTACGCAGATAACACACAGCTGTATATTAGTTTTACTCACGCCTTTGAGTCTGAAGCATGCAGTAAGATTGAACTTTGTATTTCAGACATCAAGGCATGGATGACTAAAACCTTTCTTAAATTGAACGATGGCTAGACAGAAGTAATATATATAGGTCTACCTCATCAACTTTCAAAAATATCCAAACTGTTCCTCAATATTGGAGGTTCAGAGATAAAACCCAGTAGCTATGTTCGAAACTTAGGTTATTTCATGGATGAAAATTTGTCCGCTGATGAACATATCAAACATGTCTCTCGCAGTGCATTTTTTCATCTTAGAAATATTAGCAAAATTCGATCCTTCATTGATACGCAGACGTCACAACAGCTTGTCCACGCCTTTGTTACCAGTCGCCTCGCCTACTGCAACTCTCTTCTGATTGGCTCTAAAACATCTATTCTTGAAAAGCTACAACACATCCAAAATTGTGCTGCACGGGTCATAACCAGAACTCAAAAGTACTGCCATATAACACCAGTACTCTCTGAGTTGCACTGGCTACCCGTTAAGCAAAGAATTCAATTTAAAATTGTCCTTTTGGAGTTTAAGTGTATCACGGGATCTGCACCATCCTACCTGTCCGATCTGCTTACCATCCACAAACCACCGAGGTCTCTTGGGTCATCAGATCAACTCAATCTGGTTCAGCCCGCATCTAAAGTTACCAGTGCTGGTGATAGGGCCTTTACGATTGCCGGCCCAAGGCTTTGGAATTCTCTTCCAATCGATATGAAAAATAGTAAATCACTTGAATCATTCAAGTCTGGTACTAAAACCTACCTTTTCGGAAGGCATTTCCTTCAGTGGTCTTTTAATTTTGGTCATAAACTGACATTACCGGGTGCGTGGGTGTGACTGAGTCAGTGAGGATTGCCTCGTTACTCGTCAAGTTACACTCACATACTGGTTTTGGTAAAGTTGTAGTTTGTTTTGTTTTTGTTTTATTTTGTTTTAATTCAATACTCTTTTTCTTTTAGGTTCTGTCGTTTATCGCCACGAGATAGCCTCGGTTGCTGATGTGGCGTTGATAATAATGATAAATGATAATAGTGATCCATGTATCAATGTATCTGTGAGAGAATGTATGTGTATGTGAGTATATGTATGTATGTATGCAATTATTGCACAGCCATTGAGCACCGTGTGTGCATCCTAGGCTTTAAAATTATTATTATTATTATTATTATTATTATTATTATTATTATTATTATTATTATACCCACGGCAAAGTGTCTTCGTTTCCGCGCACGGATACATGACACAATTGTTGATTGCATAATTCACTTGTGAAGTTATTGTTTACAATCAACCCCGGAAATCCTAGTAAATCACTCTTTGGAATGTAATAAACAGAGAATATTAGTCATACATTCAAACTAATTGGAAAAAAATTGTAAAAAGCCAGTTTCTGTATTTTTATACTACTCTACAAGAAAATGTCTTAACCTTTTACCTTACCTGAAAAGCAGACGACACTTGAAAAAAAAAATTCTTGAATAACTATTTTTTTTTTCATTTTTTGTCTCCAAAACATAGGTTATGACCCCTCATTGGAACGAGCTCGACGAGCTCGTTCCAACGAGGGGTCATAACCTATGTTTTGGAGACAAAAAATGAAAAAAATAATGAAAATTAATTGGCGATTTTTGAGAATAACGCTGGCCGGTTTTGGCCGTTACGTTAGGTAAAGGGTTAAGTTTGTGAAATGATGCGCATATCTGTGTTACAACTTCGCTAACAATTCGAAATTTCAAATTTTATATGAAATTCCCATACCCCTTTGTGTTAAATTTACTGACAACTTTAGAAAATTAAGGGGAGCTACCCTTCCTGAAAATCTGTTCCAGTGACGGAAATTACTAGACACAGGGTACAGCTTTCGTAAATACAATACCACGAAATGGAGATCGCGTCAACAAAATAAACGGAAATGCCAGTTAATCCATCTTCTCGCTTTTTTTATTCCGACCGGTGTTATTTTACAATGTTGCAGGGAGGAGGGGTCCCGTTTAACATCGGAGGTCCCACTCAACACCGGAGATCCCTAAAAAATGTCACATTTAACCACTATAATGATAAAATATAATTGAATATATAATAAACTATTGATTTTAATAAAACCTCACCTGGTCGTGGAGAGTGGATTGTAACTAAATCACCCGCGGAGTGGAGTTATCACCCAAGCTATAACTTTCAAATTTTGTACATCTCGACAAAAAACACAATCAATATTTCAGCAAATGGACCTCCGGGTTTAACCCGGAGGTCCATTGACTGAAACTTTGCTTGTTCTGGTTATGCTTTTCAACAAATTTGCTATTATTGCTTGCGTGGAATCTCCACTCTGCGAGTGATTTAGTGATAATACACTCTCCACGTACTGTAGGTCTATGGACTTTTGCACTCACTTCTTTTGTAGCATGAACTTAAAACTAGGTTCCATCACTCATGCTACGTCACGTATGGCGTCTTCTAATCACTGTATTTGTTAATGAAGAGATCTCCCAGTTATCGAAATATTGCACAAACGAATGGAATTCTATTAGACCTAATTGTTTTTCTCAGGCTGTGTGAGATTTGGACATCTGCAACATGTTGAAAATATGTTCGATTGAAGATAATGAAAGACTTTGGAAATTGGATGTAAGGTTTCAAAGATATTTCGTGACCGTTTAAGAGAATTCTCAATTTCAATATTGTTTATGATCTCTCTCGTGGAATCAGTCATACGTGATATAATAGAAGAACATAGGATTTCAACAAATAAAACTACAATTATGTGAATAAAAAGCGAAAATATGAACTGCATTTAAAAAAAATGTGGATCAATTTTTCTTGTTTTACACAATGATTGCATTTCATTGATGACTCTTGTTCCGCTGAAATATTTATTTCACATTTGAAATCACATGCCTATTTTTATCAGTGTTAACCCTCTGAACACTGGCGGTATCCTCCATGTCGGTTCAATGGCAACAATTGGAAGAGTCCATATTGATTGTTTGGGGGTAGGGCTACACGTTCAACATATTGATTGGGCTACCCCACACGTTTACTTAGAAGACATCCTACTAATGAAATTATGACGTATCATGTTTCTTGGCTGGAAAAAGGGCCTCTCGTGTTCAAAAGGTTAATATATAGATCAAGACTCCTAAGCCGCTGTCAAGAACACCTCTAATCATAGGCAACCGCTAATTTCTTTTAGACGGCTAACATTAAATTTTTTATCTAACAATCATATGGATTTTGTCCTGAAAACCACGAGAAACGGCGCGTATCACATAATGTGTTCCGATTCCGTATCATATAGACGACTCATTCTGATTCCGTATCATGTAGATTTAACTTCCGGTAAACACCGCGCTATGACAAATAATATCATTTTATCTAACAATCATATAGATTTTGGCCTGAAAACCACGAGAAACTGTAGGGATCACATAATGTGTTCCGATTCCGTATCATATAGACGGCTATTCTGATTCCGTATTATATAGATTCAACTTCCGGTAAACACCGCGCTATGACAAATAATATCATTATATGCATTGTTATTACGCACTAAAACTGACTAAAATATGAAATTCAGAATTTCGACCAATTCCAACCCAATTCAAACTGAAAAACGAAAAAAGGGCTTTATGTAACGGGATTGTTAGATAAAATGTATATATATGCATTGTTATTACGCACTAAAATATGAAATTCAAAATTTTGACCAATTCCAACCCAATTTAAACAGAAAAGCGGGGAAACAGGCTTTATGTAACGAGATTGTTAGATAAATGTATTATCATGACCAAATGCATGTCCTGTAACTTGTATCAGATTCTCGGTCGTGTTTGCAATCGGATCACAACTCGCCCTGACGGGCTCGTTGCGATCTGATTGTAAACACGACCTCGAATCTGATACAAATTACAGGACATGCACATGGTCTTGATAATGTATATTTAGCCGCGACAATAGCCCGCGAGAATATATGGATTTGAACAACTGAGTGTGAGTCTTCCCTTGTACATAACATTTTTTATAAAAGGCATATAGCATACAGTTGAAACTAGAAGTCATGTCTCAATTAGCGCAGAAAATGCACGTTAGTTAACGTACTCTTTACTGCAGAAGAATCAGGACTGGGAGGAGTTAACATTTTACCTGACAGGTTAGCGTGCTAAATAATTCTGCGTTAACGAGTTAAATGACGTTAAATGTTAAAATGAACAAAATTTTAAAAACTTTGGCCATTTTTATTATGTACAGTTCGTCTCTTGAGTTCCAAAGTGTTCTATGTGCCTACTGGCAGCCTACTGGCACATAGAACACATTGGAACTCAGGGGACGAATAGTTTATGTAGTTCTCGCAGGTTATCGTAAATTCTAACATTCAGCGATGTTTTCATTTAAGAATACAATCGCTGCGGCCGTATCCATAGAAAGAGACATCCGCCGTTGCTCGAATACCAGTCAGTCCTTACATGGGAAATGGGCGTTCGGATGATACTGATATTGCTGTATCGCCAAATATCGGCGGGCCAACTTCGCGAACGTTGGCAGGAGGGCTTCATGGTCTCTCCACCAAATCAATGGGTCGTGTATAATTGACGGACATCTAAATTATTCGTGTTCTTCAATTTCGTCAAATGGCGTAAAATTCGACGACATCGCCACGCGCGACCCGGCTGGGGGTAAACACAAGATAACGACGCAATGCCACATATTATACAATTATAAACTTCCAAGTTAAACGTTATTAACTTGGTTAGAGTTTTTAACGTTGTTAGAATAATTTAACACCTTAACGTTTGAATCGTTAACTGCTCCCTGAGAAGAATGAAGTAATCTGATATACACAAGAGCGTTTGGGCTATTTAACGCAAAGGTAATACGCTATTAGCAGGATCGTTAGTGAAATCATGAACTGAACCGATCAAACAGAATGAAAATATTGAGACTACAGTATGTTGAGGGTGGATAACAACTGAATCGCAGTGGGACAGATTTTCCACTTAGTTATCATGTACAATTTAGGAGGACAAAACACAAGAAGCACGAGTAAACTTCCACCACATGAAACGTGTAATGAAAGTTTGCAAGTGTGCTATTATAAACAATTATAAATACTTTTCAAGTGGAGAATATATGGCGCTGCGATTAAGTAATAATCGGCTCTCTTCATTCTGTATATGGAGTCAAATTTTAATATCTATTTCGTCATCACATGCACACGTATCCCAATAGAAGTTAGAAATGGTGTTACTGATCTCTATTTACTTGTATAGAACTGTACAGAGTTGGGCACGCTGTCTTTCTGTAGGAATTGCGTTACGCTATTTGTTCAGTTTGGCAGGGACAAAAGTGCACTTACTCAGCGCGCTATTACTTCAAAATAGTGCACAATACAGTCACAGGCCTTCAAGTTTCAACTGTACACGCCGACCCTCATGACATGCAGGGGAGTCGGGGAGATGGCTTGAGTTGTCTCGACTGTGACTGTCATGTCCCGATTGATTAAATATTCCAACTGCATCATGAAGGCATGCCTTCGTCGAAGGCATGCCTTGAAGATGTAGTTGGTATATTTGTCTGTCGGAATTATAGTCAAAACTAAGAGTTCTTGGAAATTTCTTTGCATGGGCTTTCCAACTTGTTGCTTAATTAGCACGTATCCTACTCCATCGCTACTCCCCTTTAGAAACGCCCCTGTCGGTATACAATATTCGTCAGCTTGGCGATGGAACCGCACAGAACTTCAAGCTGACCCAGTCGCCACAAAAATAAGATGGCTAGCTAGACACCAACGTGATGGATTAACTGGCGAAGTCAGCTAGTCGGCCACCATATAGCCGAGCCAGCCACAAATTTTAAATTCCATATGTAGACATTTTACAGATCTCGCAAGTTTTATTATTCTTATCATGTTTTTTTTTAATCCACGATTTTGTGGGTATTCAACCTTACCCGATGCAATACAGAGATTGGAAAGCGATGTGGACACACTACACGTGGAATCAGGGTTGCGCGTAAAAACGTCATGTGAGAACGCATCAGAGTGGATGTGACGCGCCTGGTTGACGTTATCAAGTGAATGATGAAAATGAAAAAAGTGTCGAACAAGATAGTTTTCAGACCGCCGAAGGTGAATTTTTTAAAATATCAACTTCATTCACTTAGGCCAAACAAAATAAAGTAATTGATTCTCATGCATTTTTTTTCAAAACGAATGAGAGAGGGCGGTTTTTATTTTTATTTTTATTTCTGGTAGAATGATCATGGATGCCTAAAATCCAGTTGTGAGAGCCCAAAATTAAATACTAGAGCATCCATGTTGATTTCACGGATAGTTTATTTTTGTAACAGGGATCATATACTGAGTCCAAAACGAAAATGCAATAGAAACAAATGTGAAAAAATAGCATAAAGGATGAAATATAATAGTTCTAATGTTGCATGTTTGTGGACAAGAAGTCGTGCAAGGAGTTGTTGTTGTCCACCCAACCGCATACAATTTTGCTACGGATTTCAAAATAGCACGTGCTACCCGAGAATGTCAAATAAAATGGGTGATCCACTATCTTCTTTGTGTTATGTTGTGCTGGAGAGCCTGGGTTATTGAGAAAACACGCTAGTTGTTTTCTTCCGGCATTTTAAAAAATGGCAAGATTAACCGAAAATCAGAGGTCGCGTGCCATTGGTATGCATGAGGCTGTGATACCTCCAGATGAGCTCGCCGCTGAGTTCGGAGTCACTGTGGCCACTATTTACACTGGAAGGTATAGAAACACTGCATCTACTGCCAATTGACCGCGTTCAGGTCGACCAAGAGTTACGACCCCTGCACAAGACCGACACATCAGGACGTCTCACTTGCGGGATCGCTTCCTTCCGGCGTCGAGGACAGCAGCAATTACTCCTGGTAGAATTAACATTGGAATCAGTGCACAAACTGTCCGCAACAGACTCGTTGAACGCGGCAATCAAAGTAGGCGTCCATACCACGGACCAGTCCTTGCCCAACGTCATCGTACCGTCAGAATGGAATGGGTACGTCAGCGTGTTTGCTGGAAGCGTTGGAGCACAGTTCTTTTTGGCGATGAATCACGATTTTGTCTACGGCGCGCCGATGGCAGGGCAAGAGTGTATCGCCAACGAGGAGAACGGCTTTCTGATGCTTGCGTGGATTGTGTAATGGTTTGTGCAGGAATTTCCTTGCATCATCGAACGCAGTTGATCTTCATCGATGGTACTCTGAATGGACAGCGATATAGGGACGAAATTCTTAACGTTGCTGTTGTCCCGTTGTTCAACGCTAACGTCGGATTGCAGTTATTCCAGCAAGACAATGGCCGATGTCACGTGGTGTGTATCTGTCGTGACTTTCTTGAGGAGCAGAGCATCGAACATCTTCCCTGCCCCCACCCCCACCCCCACCCCACCCCACCCCCCCACACACACTTTCGCCAGATTTGTCGCCAATAGAGCATCTTTGTGATCAACTGGACCGTCGGGTACGACTTCATGATCTTCAGACGTTAGGCGATTTACGTAATGTTTTAAGGCAGGAGTGGAACACAATACCACAGGGTGACATCCAGAGACTTATCAGGTCCATGCGCCGTCGATGTCTTGCCATCCAATAGGTAAACGGTGGACATAGACGCTATTGACTGCATGTGTGAGCTTTTCATTTCACCCCATGTCTAAATTGCGACATCCTGACGTGACGCTGGCAACAGTAATAACATGAAATTATGCAAATTCATTCACGTGGACTCGAAATATGAATTTACAATAATTTGTTTGGGATTAAAGTCGATAATACTAAAAAAATTGCTTCTCAAAGTTTATTATACTTTCTTTTTTGACTCAGTATATAACTTAAAATCAGTATAGACCAATTAAAATGGAGATCAAATATAATAAGGCTTTTTTTTAACTGGTTGAGTGCTAGAAGCCACAATCAGGCCTTCAAGAAAATAAGAGTACCATTGCAAAAGCCAACCTTGCCCATCTTTCATATCCAGTCAAACGTAAATAATAGTTTGTTTATACAAATTATTTCTATTACAAATTATTAGAGAGTGCCTGTTAGCACTCTCCAATAATTTCTAATAAAACAATTTTTGACAATTTTTGATGAAATTCAGACCACCAAAAATAATCTAGCCCTCAGCCAGTTAAATAAATATTAATTTTGTACATACATATGAGAATCGTGTCACATTTCGCGAAGAGAATATCAATGTATACGACATAATGCATGTCGCGATGCGATACTGCTAAAATCACATCCTATGATTGTTTTATACATTTTGAATTTTCCCTCAGAAATAAATATCACGAACGCGGACCGAAAAAAACGAATGCGCCGCTGCCTGAGAATCAAAAGATTAATTTTGTTTAGCCTTAATTCAAGTTTATTCGTGGTACAGCACACATCTCGGATATACTAGGTTTGACAAAAAGGTATGTGTTCCTACATGGCCATCTCCAAATATACCCCCCACCCCACCCCCCTCCCACAACCAATTACTACTTTCGGCAAAAGTACATTTCGCAACGCATTTTATTTTAATTATGATAAAAGGTTGTTTTAAATTTCAAAATCAATATCGCAAATTCTTAAAATAGGCTTTTAAAAAATTTTTATGCAAGCAACAAAGATTCATTCACTGACATTGCATAATGCAGCATCAGCAAATGTACTGTATCTTTCAAACAAGAGCTACAGCTAGCGGAAATTAACACAATTTAAATATAAAGCATGTTTCCAATATTATAATGTAGTCAAGCTAAGACCTTGTTAACAGGTTTTTTTCTCCTTTGGTAGAATTTAAAGGAAACTGGGGAGAGTTGTATTCTATCGATTTCAAAATGACAGCTACTCTCTTGAAATCAAATAATTTAAATGTGGGTGTGGAAGGGAGCGTAAGCCGGCGAGATCTATGCATTTCACTGCGTTAACCCTTTACATAATTACAGTACGTGCAGAGTGTATTATCATTAAATCACCCGCAGAGTGGCGATTCCACCCGAGCAATAATTGCAAATCTGTTGCAAAGCATAACCATTACAACCACAGTTCCAGCCAATGGACCTCCGGGTTAAACCCGGAGGTCCATTGGCTGAAACATTGCTTGTGTTTTGTGTCCATATGTACAGAATTTGAAAGTGATACTCAGGGTGATAACGCGGGTGATATATAGTTACAATCCACTCTCCAAGTACTGTATGTTAAAAGATCAGATTTCTAGAAGCATTTTTTCAACATAATGCAACTAGGAATTTGACCATTTCATTTTTGTTTTACAGAGCTCATGGACAAGAAACTTGGCTTAATATGTCGGTGTTTTCACGTTGGGTAGCATCTCTCTGTATGTTTCGTAAAGTAGTCGTCTGTGTGTAGCAGCGAAGACGTATGCATTGCACTTGGAGGCATTGGATCCACCGGTCCGGTAATATCAGGCCCTTAGATTAGTCAAACGTATTGTGGTCTAGCTAGAGGCGGACAGGTCGTATGGGCTACCGGGGAATTCCACAGGGTGGGGGTACAGTAAAGCCCCCCCCCCCCCCCACCTGTTGGTGCATGAAAGTTCGTGAAAATGACGAAATGGATCTGATTGCATAGACTGTTGGCTTATCGAGCATACCGAGGCCCCCTTTAGTGCAATCATGTTTTGCCAAATGAGCGACAAAGGTGATACAAAAAAGTCCATCGAAATGCCTGTTTGTGGACTGCCACTGACCGCTCAGAACCAACGTTCTTTAAGTTCGAAAGTCAAAATTTTCTCCGGGCCTGGAGCCCCCCCCCCCCCCCACACACACCCTCCCCCCCCCCACACCCCATTGTGCATCATTCATCATTTCCCGGCAACTTTTTTTGACCCAGTCCGATCCCGGGCCTGGTGGGAGAAAAGGTCACCGATATTTTCGTCTTCTTGGAGTCTCTTTGATTAACACCCCCACCCCCCCACCCCCCCCCCCACCCCTCCCCACCCCTTAGAATCATAGTTTAAAGTCTCTTGAAAATCACTACCATAATTATTGACTCTCATCCTCGAGTTAAAGCTTACTGGAGAAGGCTTTTTATAGATTTTCAGTTTCAAACCAAAATCCTATTTAAAAAATTACACTCGATGTATAATATGAAATGCTATATACATGAATATATTAGATCCCAGGCTGTAAATACATGCTCATACAGCGTTCGACAGTGAAAAGCAATCGACATCAACAGTGTCGAATGCGACACTGTCGATGCAGATTGTATTGTTTTTTTTCTCTGGCGAACTCTATGTTTTTCTAAAACTTATTTATCTATTGCATTATTTGGTTGGACAGATAGGCCCTAAGCAATAGTGCAGACATCGAGGAAATCCGACCAAACTATATAAAACCGAAGCAGTTCAAAACTGTGAAAAAAGTTCAAAACACCGCCTAAATTGATCACAACTACCTTATTTGATCACAGTGTCTGACGTCACTAATTGGGGGGGGGGGGGGGGGAGGTGGCGGCCTGAATATCCACAACAACTCTCCCCATGATTCACCTGCTGGGTACGAATACAAGGCAGCTCTGTTCTTTTTCATTTTATGAGGACACAAACTGCCTGAGCGAAAATGTTTTCCTACACATCGCGCTTGATTCTGGTTCAGTAGTATTTTTTCTTAATCCTTTCACTTGTCTAGGTTATTCCCAGATAATCTCTTAACGAGAATTTCTCTTTTTCTTGCTATAGATGTTAATGTGTTTCCTCTATATACGGGATCTCTTGTTTGACCATCTTCCGAGTTTTCCTCAGAGTTTCTTGATCAAGGAACTTCTTTTAACCCTTTGGGACTTTAATTATCCTGACGTTCAATCGTCACTGGGAATTCCGTTTCTTCAACGTTTTTCAAAATGTGACGTCAAACGTCGGAAAGTACAAATAACAAGAAATTTTTCACATCAGTGATTAACTGGTTGAGTGCTAGATTATTTTTGGTGGCCTGAATCTGTTATTCAAAACCTGTTTTATTACAAATTATTGGAGAGTGCCCACAGGCACTCTCCAATAATTTGTAATAAAACAAATTTATATATACAAAATATTATTGGTGTTTGAATGAATATGAAATATAAGCGAGGAAAGTGTTGGCTTTTGCTTTGGTATCCTCATTTTTGGAAAGCCCCGATAGAGGCTTCCAGCACTCAGCCAGTTAAGATGTCTTGACAGCAGGATTATATTAATATTTTAAGCTGCGATAACATTTGGCTCAACGGTTATCAATGAGAACTATTCGGGAGAAAATAGGAACTGAGGTTAAAACTCTAAAAAATCGAAAAATAATAACAAAACAATGGACCACGAAGTGTCAACGCGCTGTTTGATTTCGTACGTCATAAGACGTACAAAAGTAGCAAAGAGTTAACCCTTTGAACCCTCGTTTCCTGGAATGGTAGAGCCTTTGTTTACACTTAGAGTGAGATGGGTCAGTCCAATATCAATATACATGGAGGATAAAACAATAACTGCAGTCTACAGTCGTCCGGCTGCAGCCTGCAGTTACTATTTTATAAGGGTTAAGAAATCCTCTTATTCTGTTAGTCTCTGTGCTTTGATTTGCGCGTATTTCTCCCATCAAACTCGTGCCAAGCGTACTTGAATTTACTCATTTCTGTGGACTATATTCTTCTTCCTTCTCAAGCCGACCAGCCCCTTGGCAGGTGCATCCGCAATTTTATGCACTCGATCGGGTCTATTTTGTATTTCAAACTCACCCATCGACAGTAACACTGGCCAAAGTGGCGAACTGCCCCCTGGCTTCTTGAATTCCTATGGAACAATATGGTATGTCCTTACTACGATTTTTCTCCCACACAAATAGGATTAAAGTGTTTAACAAAATAGACTACAGTTAAAACTAGAAGTCCTGTCACGAATAGTGCGCTTATCTGGGCTTAATTGCGCGTTGGGATTGCGCGCGATTGCCATATCGAATGGCATCCAAATCACGGCAGGTTCTCCTGGTTACTCATGGCAAACACATGCACAAGCAATGTTTCAGCCAATGGACCTCCGGGTAACCCGGAGGTCCATTGGCTGAAACATTGCTTGTGCACAGGTCATATGTACAGAATTTGATAGCCTTACTGTGGCCATAACGCGCACATTAACGCGCAGATCAACGTGCTATTTGTGCGCATTTCATGACAGGACTTCTAGTTTTAACTGTAGAACAATAAGCTCGTTCCTTGTGGAGCTGTAATTTATCTCTGTCTTTGTTGGGGCCTTTTGCGTGCATATGCTATAACACATATGTCAGTGCTTTTCAGTTGGATATAAAATAGGGTTCGGTGTATTTCGTAAATAGTCGTCTGTAGTAACCCACATGCATGCATTTCAACTTGCTATACGTTCAGCAGATTCAAGACTAGAGGGTTTTGCTTGTAGAATTCTCCACACCATGTCCCTTTTCTCTTGACGTGCACAAAAGGCTTTCTCTAGCAAGAATACCCTACTTTTTTGTCGATGTTTTATGTACATCAAGGCGACTTTTCTGCGTATAGCTTGACCAGGTTCTCGCATGTTTGATTACACATCCATTCAACTTTAAACCCTTGTATTTAACGTAATGGCCGCTATGGCATAAATGATTCTGTATTCAATGGGTGATGTACAAGCCGGAACGTTTTTACCAGCACCGTTCACACTAGTTTCTTTCCCATCGAGTCATTAGTTACGCTTCGAAAAGTTTCCAAATTTCGTTGTTCAGTTATCGACAGTCTGTCGCATAGTGTGAAACTGAAAACGTCCAGAGCAAAATAAAGTCAGTTCACAAAATATTAGTTAACCAAAAATGAGATAATATTTTAAAAAACACCCAATCATTTTCAACCAGAACATTAACCCAGTCCCGTGGCCGTCTCGTTTTGTGGATCCGTTATATCTAAATTGGTCAACTGTATTTCGGAAAATCGTCGTACATCTTGACATGCTTCGAACTTCTTTTAAAAAAGTTTCTCCCAGCTGTTTTGCAAATCTGCACAAATTTGTACTTATATTTTTACTAGAAGTAATAGCAACCAAATGGTTAGGCGTGAATGGGCACCAGCCGAAGAGAAACAGCGATACGAATTTCAACAAACACTGGTTTCGAAAAGGTTGTTTTTTATCGATCCATTCGATCAGTACAGCTTCAGTCAAAACAAACAGACTCTTCACCTTTGGGTTCAAACATCGGAATTAAAATTTGTTTATTTAAATGAATTCTAATGCATGGGTTGTGTGATAAACACAGAACGCGATGTGTGTTTGAATCAGTGGGTGTTTTACATAACTCTTTGGAATGGCGTAATCATATTTCGCTCGAGCCTAAGGCTCTCGCGAAATATGACTACGCCATTCTAACTCGTTATGTAAAACACCCACCGATTCAAACACACATCGCGTTCTGTCTATATATACAAAGATTGCCGTGCGTATTCAACGTCACTCGACACAATACAGACATTAGAAAATATTTAAGATACACCACGCATTGGATCTGGATTACACGCCAGGGCGTCGCGTAAGGACGCATCTGATTGAATGTCACGCGTCTGGGTGACATTATGACGTAAAGGAAATGCTTCAACAAAAGACGGGGTCAAGTAAAAAGGTTATCAGATCGGCGAAGGTGATATTTTTCTTAAAAAGCATCGGCCCCATAAAAACAGAACACAACACGTGTAGAGTACGGAGGAGGCAGGAATCAACGACCCTTGATTGAGTTGTTCTGTATTTCACGCGCGCCTTCGATCGTTGATTCCTGTTCACGTACCCCTACTCCCAGCTGTGTTCTGTATTTATTTATATATTTATTTATTGATGTTTAAGGTCACATACTTATGCACAAAGGTTAATCGTGACCGCGACAGTTTTACGGATGGAGGAAGCCGGAGTACCCTGAGAGAACCACCGAGCAACGACGACGAGCAACTGTCAGCTCCTCAACCTTCTAACTCTGTTCAAGCTCCACTCAAGCAGGGTAACAGCGGTTGAAGACATGTGCACCACCGACGTGCAGTACGCCTTAGTACACAGCGCCATCGTGCCCCCATGTAGGAAACCGTGATAATGTGCCTTGCCCAAGGACACAACGCGGGTCGTCCCGGACGGGGATCGAACTCGGGACCTCTAGCATAGAAATCCAACAGTCTACCACTGAGCCACCGTGCTCCCAGCTGTGTTCTGTATTATTATTATCCAGATCGTATATCATAGTAAGGCCACCATAGTTTCACACGACATGAGTATCTGTTCATGCTTCATCGTTCCACCCTACTGAATCTATACATGTTTGCTGCACCTACACCTGTAGCCGTACCTATTACACTATCAATCTCTACTCAATATTGTATACAACAGTGACCCGTCTGTAAGAGCAAATCAATAAAAAAGCAGAACATTCCAAAACGGAATCAAAGTAATTTGAAAGCGGAATCTCTTTGAACGTTTCTTCTTTCATCGGGTCTCCTGTACAGGAGGGCGAGGAGGGGGTGGGTCTCCTGAACAGTACCTAGCTAAGAGCTGCAATTTTTCCCAAGATGCGACTAGCAATTTATCAATCGTGTTTTGAAATGAGCTCTGTTAAACAAAATTGATTTTTCTTAAATTGCTAGTTGCGTTAAGGATATAATTTGCATCTTAAAATTTTAGTTTTTTGACATCATTGTACATTGGGTTAAACATAATTATTCAAATAAAAAACGTATATAATGAAGCTAAAGGGTTTCAAAGAACAAAGTCTGGGAGCCATTCCCACTGGGATTTACTTAATAAATTCCGTGTACTGAAATACAAAATGTCTAATTTGTTTTCGTACAATAGGATATAACTGCATTGATCTGTATTTGGATTGCCTTGATTGACCTCTCTGTAATCAGGCCCGCCATCCTCGAACTACAATTACAATCAATGTCACCTCAACACAATTGATCGCGCATTGCTTCGGTTCCGTTCTTTGTCCGGTAATATACTTTTCAAAAAAGGAAACGCATTATGAAATACGTAGTAGGAAAAATAACAACCAGTTATATATACGTGAACATTTAATAAATGAAAACGTACAGTTAAGAGTAGAAGGTCTGTCACAAACTATAAGTTTTTCTTGATATAATTTCGCATAGGAATTGCGCGATATTTCTTCATCTATTTATTTATTGATGTTTAAGGTCACATATTTATGCACAGTGGCTAATCATGACCGTGACAGTTTTACGGGTGGAGGAAGCCGGAGTACCCGGAGAGATCCACCGAGCAACGACGAGCAGCTGCCAGCTCCCCAACATCGTAACTCCGCACTGCAGCACAGGCAGGGTTAGATTGGTTGAAGACATGCGCACCATCGACGTGCAGTACGCCTTAGTACACGGCGTCATCGTGCCCCCGCGCGGGCAATGGGGATGAAGTGTCTTGCCCAAGGACACAACGCGGTTGCCGCAGGTGGGATTCGAACCGAGGACCTCTCGGCTTGCGGCCTGCACCTCTACCTACTGAGCCACCGCGCTCCCATTTCTTCATCTAATGGCAATCCAAAGTACGATAAATTCTCTTGGTTACTGATAGCAAGCACAAACAATGTTTCAACCAATGGACTTCCGGGTTAAACCCGGAAGTCCATTGGTTGCAACATTGCTTGTCCATAAGGCATATGCACAGAATTTGATAGCCTTACTGCCGTCATAGCTCGCAGATCAACGCATGGACGTGCTATTTGTGGGAATTCCATGACAGGACGTCTAGTTTTAACTTTTAGCGTAGGCATTGTTACTGTGCTCACGAGTTCATTATACCGACATTTCTAAGAGAAAGAGAAAAGTCAATGTCGTATGTTCACCAAGTGTTAATGGCGGTTTGGCACCGTCTGCCCTGAGATGCAATCCGAGTACAGGAAATTGTTGTGGAATGTTGTCCTATTCTACTTGGAGTGTGAAGTGCTTGAGCCAGTTGGTGTAGGTCCGTGGTTCAGGTTGTCGGCGTCGTGCTCGTCGACCCAACTCATCTCATAAGTGCTCGTTGGGGTTAAGATCCGGTGAGTTTCATGACCATGGAGAGGGCGCGGTGGCGTTGCGGTAACCGGTTCTCGTTTGATCGCCGAAGTTAAGCAACGCCGGGCCCGGTTAATCCTCCGATAGGTGTCCGTCTGAGCAATCGATTCGTACTCCCACGCTGTGTCAGTGGGCAAGACACTTAACCCCCATTGTCCACATGTGGACACGATGACGCCATGTACTAAGGCGTACTGCACGTCGCTGGTGCGCATGTCTTCAACCAATCTAACCCTGCCTGTGCTGCAGGGCGGAGTTACGATGTTGGGGAGCTGGCAGCTGCTCGTCATTGCGCGGTGATCTCCGGATACTCTGGCTTCCTCCACCCGTAAAACTGTCACGGTCATGATTAGCCATTTCTGCACAAGTATGTGACCTGAAACACCAATAAATAAATAAATCATGACCATGGAAGACTTTGGACGTTGTGACTGAACGCACTTGCTAATCGCGTCGTGTGGTCTGGTATTGTCGTGTTGAAAAATGGCGCTATGATGGTGTATTACTGGAAGGAAGTGCGGCTGGTTAAGTTGGATGTGTAGCAAATTTGTTCTATCGACGTGAGCTCTAGCTACCCACATCATTACACTGTCACCGCCTAATCCATCGCCCGTTGTATGCAATTAGCGGCAAAATATACATTACGGCGCCTTATATCCAGGCTATACTATCAGCTTGTTGAAGCAGGAATCATGCAGCACCTTATGGTGGACATACATGTACGAGATATTGAACTGTCATGACCTTGAACTTTCCATTTCTCTAAGAAATTTAGGTATAATGAACTTGTCACCACTGTAATAATATACACTGGTGGTATCTTCCATGCCAGTTAAATGGCAGAAATTGGAAGAGTCCATATCCAATTTTTGGGGGTAGAGCAATTAATATTTTCTTCTCTTTTTAAAATATTAATTGTTCTACCATACACGTTCACTTAGTAGCCATCCCCCCACTTAATGAAATTATGACGTATCGTGTTCCTGGACCGGAAAAGCGGCCTCTCGTGGTGAAAGAGTCAACTGGGAATATTCATGGATTGGAATAATCGGACAGTGTGTGACACAGAGCCGCGCAGCGGCTAGGTGTTACAGCATACTAAGCAGATTATTTAGATCCATTAATACTGACAACCATGCCGGTAATTAAATTACACAACGTCCTTTCGTTGATCATTAAACGCACGGATCACATTTGAACACTTGGCACACAGTTGTATCGGGTGTTTCAAGTTGGTTGCTACCCTACACGACAAAAGAGCCAAGGTGCAACGACAGCGAGGTTGATAGTTGACTCACACCCTTCCTTTGTTGGGCCAACAAAACGACGCACTGACTCAATGGATCAGAGATATTCACGTGGCGTCACATGAGCACCTAATAAATTGTTCTATCAGGTATTTCACGTTGATCACCAGTCCGAACAGACAAAATAACGTGGTGAAATGAAATGTATGTAATAGGTACCAACTAGGGACCTGCGAGCCGGGGATAAAACTTCGAGCCGAATCTCGAGCCGAATCATCCCTCTGGTATCGAGTCGAGTCGAATCTCGAACCTTGAAACCGGCGCGACGGCGACATTCGTGCTTCCATAGTCTGCAATACCAGTACTCTGCATGCTGGATGAGTTCAGAATCAATTGGTCTGGAATCGAGTATTCTCGCACTGCGAGAATACTCGATTCCAGACCAATTGATTCTGAACTCATAGACTCGCAGTTTTATTCTACCCACTTGGTGGTCGTGGCTCGTGCTCAGCCTCATCAGCACCAAATACCATTATTATAAAAGCAAACAAGGCATGTCGGAAAATATGATAAAAAATCTCAAACTCAAAGTCTCGCGAAACACAGTATCGCGCACTAATAGTGAAGATAGACATACAATATTCTCAAAAACCCGGGGACGAATATTCCCGGGGACGAATCTTAACTGACCCTCAGAGATCGTACGGTAGCCCGGGGGTTTAATAATCAACAAAATTGGAGAGCTAATACGTTCAGAGAGCGATTTATTACACTATCGTTAGCGTATGACGGCGTGTTCTTGATGCGAGCGAGTGCACATATAATTCGCCGTTTGAACAGAGGTCGGTTCGAAAAATACGAATCGGGCGGTGAGGTATCGAGTCGAATCGAATCTCGGCGATGGTTTCGAGTCGAGCCGAATCTCGAACGGTTCGCAGGTCCCTAGTACCAACCTAGCTGAACATCCTGACAGCGTGTCAAGCCGCGTAGTGGCGAGGTGTTACAGCACGCTGGCAGGTTGTTCTAATTCTGAAACCGATATCTAGGTTGGTAAGTGACTTACACCCTGCTTTTTATTCAATCAAGGAAACCCACGGACTCAGGTATACTCAGTACACGATAAGTATTCAAGAGACGTCACTTGAACACTTGGTGCAGTGCTCTATCAGGTATTTCAAGTTGGTTACTACCCCCGAAATGACAGGCAAAATAACCAGAGTGTAAGACATTACAAAGTCTGTTTGGCACTGTCATGCAGTAATCATGACAAGTGCACTCTATCCTTGGTTTGAAGATGATTTTTCCGGATGGTCGGTTTAGTTAGTTTATCAGGATCAGTGGCGGCGGAACCACCCGCACACATAAACTTTTTCTCGGACAAGCTGCATGATTACACAATGAGTTTGAATTTGTGTTACTGATGCGTCAATTTTCAACTATTCCTCTAAATTATCTAACATCAAGAACGTATTTCCCCCAATACTAATATAGTTATTTATTTATTTATTGATGATAAGGGTCACATACATATGCACAATGGCTAATTGTGACCGTGACAGTTTTACGGGTGGAGGAAACCGGAGGACATGGAGAGAACCACCGAGCATCGACGAGCAGCTGTCAGCTCCTCAACATTCTAACTCTGTTCAAGCTTTGCTCAAGCAGGGTTACAGCGATTGAAAACATGTGAACCATCGACGTGCAGTACGCCTTAGTACATGGCGTCACCGTGCTCCCATGTAGGCAATCAGGATAAAGTGACTTTCCCATGGACACAGCGCGGGTCGTCCCGGACGACGATCTGCGTTGTGTCCTTGGGCAAGGCACTTTATCCTGGTTGCCTAATAAAAACGTCTAGACAAAATACAAATCTGAATTAACAACCATTCAATTCAGTTTTTTACCTGCCCTTAAGTGGTATCGAGTGATATTACAGATGTCGAGGCCACCATTTTTGGTAATGGTAACTAAATCTATACTATATTTTAGAATGTCTGTATGTATGTCTGTCTGTCTGTCCGCTGTATAAATGAATATGGGGCCACTCCGAGTGTCCAAAATGGGTCTACTAGCAGTACTTTTTATGGCGGAGGTCATCGTCAGGTTTAAAAAATTGTGTGGAGTGGGTGTGTAGTGGGTACCAAAAGTTATGACCGAATTTTATTTTACCGTTATATGTCATCAAAGGGGTCTACTAGAGGTACTTTTTTATCAGGAATCTAATGGTGAGGTTTAAAGAAGTATCGGGTGGGGATGGGGGTGTAGAGGGGCACCAAAAGTTATGACCAACATTTTTTCTCACCGATATAGGTCTTCAAAGGTGTCAACTGGGGTAATTTTTTACCAGGAATCTAATGGTGGGGTTTAAAAAAGTGCTGGGGTGGGGTGAGGTGGGGGTGGGGGTGTAAAGGGGCACCAACAGTTATGACCAAAAATTTTCACCGATATAGGTCTTCAAAGGGGTCTACTAGGGTTAATTTTAATACTCTCAGCTCGAGCAACGCCGGGTAACCCTGCAGTAATAAATAAAACAAGAGCTCAACAAAATAAATTAGACGAGATCATTTTCTGCCATGATGATATTGCTACAGAGGCCTACCATAAGTGTAACAGTACAAATTTTATTAGGGTTTAACGACACAATAACAGCCATGGTCATATCATGTCGATGACTGTTTTACAGGTGGAGGAAGCCGGATAACCCGGAGAGAACCACCGAGCAACGACGAGCATCTGCCAGCTCCGCAACATCGCAACTCTGAACTCTACACCGCGGCACAGGCAGGGTTAAATTGGTTGAAGGCATGCGCACCTTCGACGTGCAGTATGCCTTAGCACACAGCGTCATCGTGCCCCCATGTAGGCAATCGGGGTTAAATGCCTTGCCCAAGGACACAACGCGGAGGGAACAGTGTTCGTTTACTGTGGTAAACAAGCTGTGTTTTTCTGGCAAAATAGGACCCAGTCACCAATGCCTGGGGTGGAAGTCCTCTAACATGGGCAAAATGGGTATAAACGATTGACTGAACTTGACTTTATCTCCATATAGCGGTCACAACTAGCCACTGTGAAGTATGTGACCTTAAATTCCAAAAAATAAATAAAATAAATAATACACAACCGAAACATTACGATGCACTTCAGCGGTTATAGTAGAAAAGGAACAATGAATGAGGATCACGTCATGTGGTGCATCCACATTGCAACAATTTGACGTTATGATCTTCATTCATACAAAAATCAATTCATAGACGCTGAATGATTGTCAAAACAGACTTGTATCCAATTTATTCATTATGGGAACAAATCAAGAAAGAAGAAATATTGTAAGATAAATTGGTTATTAACACTATGTAGGTTTCCGAGGTGGTGTATTGAAGTTACGCCCCCGCCTCTGGGTCATATATCGGTTCGCCCTGACGAACTCACTGATATAAGCCCGGATACAAGATTTTGACTTCAATTCACCATCTCGGAAATCCACATGGTGGTAATAATTTGTATGTATTATCTGTAAACATATTTAGTTGCATTTAGCCAGTGAATCCCACTTTTAGCTACTCACTTTTAGGGCTGTCACGATTTTTTAATTTAGGAATCGATTAATCGTCGCATATAATCGACGATTAATCGTACCTAAATCCCCCCCCCCCCCCCTCATCTCCCTCTCTTTGAAGTCGATAAAAATGAAGTTCAAGTCAGTTGACCAACCTCAAGGAAACAACGAAAACGAAGACGATCCTTTTTTGGTGCTTTCAAAGTTATGATGTTCTGAACTTTTGAACCGTCAGTGTAATAATCAAGACCGGTCGGCAGTTGCGAACTTCGCAACTGCCGACCGGTCTTGATTATTACACTGACGGTTCAAAAGTTCAGAACATCAAAGCTTTGATGAATGTACCTGGAAGACTATTGCTTCCAACAGCGTCTTGGGGTTTAACATCGATGTTCTTAACTCTTCACCTTCAGAAACAATAGTTTTTTCATCAAATTTTCTATTAATTATTAAATGTCTAGAACGGGATACAATTTACCGATTATTCGACAACGAAAAATACTAATCGATTTCGCCGTGACCGATCAACAGTCGATTAATAGATTAATCGTGACAGCCCTTCTCACTTTATTTCTTCTACTTCAACTATCTTCAACCCAAGAGCAAGCCTTCGAAGCGAAAAAAATAAAAAAATGAAACTATGGCCTGGCCATGCCATACACGACAAAAAAGTAGCGGCGAGCATTTGAACATTTACTAATATATTTATATAGAGAGGGTATCTATGGTTTTGAGTGATTGCCATAATTATTTCATGAGCGGTTAGCAGGTGAAATGTAAGCAAGTCGCACGTTGAAAATCTTTATATTGGACTGCTATGTTCTCGTGAAATAATTTTGCCAACCACTCAAAAAACATACGCATTCTTTTTATTATATGTGTTGCCAATCTAATCAAATCTTCGTGTTTTAATTCTAAATTAATGCAAACTAATTACTTCGAAAGTGACAAATATTTTACTTTAATAGCAGTCAGTGAACAGCTAACGCGCCGCTTTTAGCAACGAAATTGCCATCCGAAAAACAAAATAGTTCCCTCGGTTTTTTACGGACAGCCACACAGAAACGTTAATGGCTATAAATTTGATACCACAAATAACAATAACATTAACAACTTTTCACCATTAAAGAGTAAACATCTCTCACTATCACGGCATTTTTGGAAATTTATTCCGTGTGATTCGCTTGTTGTACCTACCGTGCAAAATGAAAAGTTTCGCTAAACTATCCAGAGTCGATATTTAGTAGTGACGGCCTGTTTTGCATTTTTACATCAAAATTTAATTAACGAAGCACCGGGTACAACCCGGTGCTTCAATAATTACATTTTTGATGTTGGTGATTTTTATAAGCGGGTAAAGCGGATTACGACCAGTCCACAGCGATTGTACCGTGCCGTGGATGACCGTAGAGTTAAAACCACAACCATGGTGCAATTGATAATGAGAACAAGTTATTGTCACGTTTCAGGTGTAATATTGGTGGTGAAGCAAGACACCCACTGACAAGATGTTCTAAAGTTTCATTTTAACTAATCACAGAGTTAACATCTTAGTTCTACATGCTTCATCAAACTCACTTACACTCGGTTTCGTGTTAGTTGTGATTAGTATTTCGAAGTGAAAAGAATTCCCTTTGTTTTATCTTTAAAACCAGCACTTCCTATCCAGGTAAATTAATCCACAAGGTTGTTCTGTTCCACCCACTGCACATAAAACACGATGAAGCGTTTTCCCCAAAAGCTCTCCCTTGAAAAGTTGGCCTGCACTGATTGAAAAATGCCTTTGCTGGTGACATCCACACTCGCTCATTAACAATTCATTGCCATCAGTAAAATCAACTACAAACTCGTGATTCTGCCCAACACTCTTGTGACGTTGGAAATAGCTATGAAATGGCCTGCTTTCATTCTGTGTCTTGACAAACAGGGGCATAACCATGGGGATGTAAGGATGTGACCCCCCCTTTCAACTGGATTGGGTTATTATATAGCGATTGCTGAAAATCTTGTACTTTCTTACGAGTCTATATATTCTTATTTGACTTTTGTCACACGCGTAGTCGGTCTCATGCAAATAAGGTCTGTGCCTGATTGGGGATGTCGTGGTCCCAGCAGCACCCCAATTTTGAGTCCGGTACTTGCTGATTAAAAAAGGTGTTGGGAAGTCCGTGCATCACAGCTACTACCTATATATATCCACAAATTTCGGATAAACGATTATCCACCTCAAAACAGGAAAGCAGACGACACTTGCCAAAAAAATCTTGAACAACTAATTTTTTTGATTTTCTTTGCTGGTCCAACGAGGGGTCATAACCTATGTTTTTGAGACAAAAAAAATAAAATTAATTGGCGATGTTTGAGAAGAGAGCTGGTCGGTTTTGGCCGTTACGTTGGGTAAAGGGTTAAAAGCAAGCCCTGGTGATGTAATTGGAATATTTCATCCGTTGGGACTTGCGTCATGACAGTCGGGACAAATTGAGTTCACCCCTCCCCACCCTACCAATTGGTAATCTTCGCGACGCGCCTGTTGAGAAGCGTAACAGGAAGATCTTCCCCCTAAATAAATAGACTCAAGGGGGCGAAAGGAAAGTTGGTGACATTAAATAAATCACGGTCTCTAGAACTGATAGGTTGTTATTATTTTGCGGTCTGTAACTTGACGTTTCATCCATCTTCATTTGCGAGGCCTTAAAACAAATAATTATTACTAATTTAATTCACACATCAGCTGGAAACCTATACAACAGTATTGAGAGAAAGCCAACATGTGGACCTTGAGTTTGATGGTAGGCATGTGGAGACTGAGTTAACAATAGACCTTTTTTCGCCAGTTGTCAAAATTTCTCCACACGAGTCAGTACGGTGCATATTAGAAGTGTAAAATGTGTTCGAAGTGCGGAACATCGCATGATCATCCATTGTTGAAAGGTACACAGTTGAGAAAATATACAAATACCAAATTTGGTAGTGATCAGGAAATAGGTATACTTATGATTAGTAACACTGATATCAAGGAGAGCGGTAGCTCATTGGTTAGAGCATTGAACTTTAAACCGAAAGGTCGACGGTTCGATCCTGATCGGTAACTGCCTTGTGTGCTTGGGCAAGACACGTAATCCCGACTGCCCATGTAGGGACACGGTGGCGCTCTGTACTAAAGCGTACTACACGTCGATGGTGAACGTACAGTTAAAACTAGAAGTCCTGTAACGAACTGTATGCTTATCTAGGCTTAATTGCGCGTCGGAAATGCGCGCAATTGCCATATCGAATGGCATCCAAAGCACGGCCGGTTCTCCTGGTTACTCATAGCAAACACAGGCAATGTTTCTGCCAGTGGATCTCCGGGTTACCCGGAGGTCCATTGGCTGAAACATTGCTTGTACACAGGCAATATGTACAGAATTTGATAGCCTTACTATGGCCATAACGCGTTGATTAACGCGCAGATCGACGTGCTATTTGTGCGCATTTCATAACAAGACTTCTAGTTTTAACTGTACCTTCAACAGCTGTTAACTCTGCTTGCTCGCGGCTATTCGGTGGTTCTGGGTATTCCGGCTTCCTCCACCGTAAGTTTGTTCGACAATGCGACCCTTGCTGTTGAAAGTGTTGTTAAACCCCAATTTATTTATTTATTGGAGTTTAACGACAATTCCGACCGCCATGGTCACCTCGTGTCGGAAGACTTTACGGGTGGAAGAAGTCGGAGTACCCGGAGAGAACCACCTAGCCACCGCGAGCAATTGTCAGATTCCCCAACGTAATATTTTCACATAAGCAGGGTTATCATTGGTTGAAGGTGTTACGTTCCAACTCGCTCGCACCTAAAATAATCCCGTAGGTCCCACAAGTGCGAATGGGAGCGAACGTTAAGTTTTGAAATTTCTGGGGCTTGGGACACAACCTCACACAGAGAAGTGCCCCCCGCCCCCTCCCTCCCACCTAAATAAGTACAAAATAACACTTTTATAAACACCGGGTTGAGGATCGCTTGCGAACTATTTCACTCTATAATACACCATGGTGGCAAAACCTACTAGGGTCGTAGAATGTACAATTATTACTCACTCCAAATTATACCAGAGAACAAACGCAATACACCAATTGACACAGTGACTGTTAATGTCGCTGAACCGAGATGTGTACAGCGTTTGCAATCCTAGTACATGGACCCTTTTCATAATACAAATTCCCTTATTCCACCGTCATTACACACAAAGTCTTCTGTTCAGGGAATATACTGGGTTGAATAGAACGTTAACACATACCGATGATAAAATAACATTTACTCATAAAGATTTCTTGATTTCAACAGGGTTTGCCTGTGTTCAACAATAAACTCACTGTTCTACACTTTAGTTTAACTCGGCAGATGATTCCTCATTGTCCATATACAAGATATCAGACGCACGAAACCGGTGTGAATAGATATGGATCGACTGAGCCTTACTAAAATCAGGCCTCCAGTCTTCTTATAAATAAGGTGTTAAGCTTAACCCTTTACCCAACGCAGAACGATATCAAAATTTATTATTTTAAATATATTTTTTTAAAAGTTTTCGAACATTTTCAACAAAACCATATCATGTGACCCCTCATTGGAACGAGCTCAATGAGCTCGTTCCAATAATAGTCCAGGCACATTAGACATAAAAATGAGAAAGTAAGGAAAAAAATCGGAGAAAGCTGATTTTTTTATATGTTTCCGGGACACACATTGCGGATAAAGTGTGAAAAGTCCCCGCGAATCCGAGTTGAGCTTTTTTAGTTATAGCGTTTTTTTGATGAAAAAATTTTTTTTTAAAAAAATTCGACCCAGCTCCATATTTCTCATTCTTATTCGCCTTAGTAGGGTGAGAATCATAAATATCGTGCTGAATTATATTGAGAATACATATCCCCAACAGAAAATGCCAACTTTGTACCAATCCTCACACTCAATGGTGAAATATTCACGAAAATGTACAAAATTACGAAAAAAAAATTATTGTTTTCATACACACAATGGTACACAACGTCCATTAAATCAAATCTACGACTACTTTGGGAGTTAAATTATATATCACAAATTGCAGAAAAGCAGTGGCTTTATAATGATATATAACAATAGTCATTTATTCCATAATGAACTGGTGAAACGTGTGAAATATTAACCATACCCCCTAAACTCAAATTCAAACGGCATCGACTTTTCTCATTCAAATACCGTATTATAGCATCATTGTTTCAATTTCCATGTTCGATTAAATCACATAATGTGGTGTTTGCACAAACTGAATGTGAGAAACAGGGACTGAACGTTTGTCCAGTGACGTTTGACCAACCGCTTTATATCAAAGCAGTGGAGATTGTGTCTTCGTCAGATAAGTTGACAAAAGTTTTCGTTAGACTCGGCGGCTTCCATATGATTATGTCATATTTAGGGGCAATTGGTTCGATCATGGCTGGTAGCGGCTTGGATGAACTTTGGGGGACTGTTTATGCTGGTGGGTCAATCCATCATTTGATCAGTGGTCATGCATATTCAAGAGCAGTTCGTGCCCATTTGCTAACACAAATTGCCATTACAAAACTTGTGTTTGAAGAAAGCCGAACACTAGATAACATAGACTGCACAGAAGTCAATGAAATATTCTGTGGACTTGCCAGAGGTGACTGTACAACAGCTGACGCTGTCAATCAAGAAAGTGTCAACCATCTACTGTCAAAATTACACGAACTGCTCCAGAATGCGTCCGTAGGACGCACAGGAAAGCTTTGGGTACAATACTACGAGCAAATAGGTCTTCTCCAGTTGTTCTTGAGAGCAGAGCGCACAGGCGACTGGGAACTCCACACATATTGTGTTCGCAATATGATTCCAGTATTTCACGCAGGTGGTCATTTTGCATACGCAAAAAGTTCTCATCTCTATTTGCAGCAGATGAATGAGCTAACAGAAATAATGCAACAGGATGATTTGAAGTTGTTCACTGAGAAAGGTTACTTTACCATAAGGCGCTCAGATAAATTCTGGGACGGGATATATTCTAATCAGACCATAGGGCAGTGTTTAATGAGAATGTTCAAGCTCCATGGTGGTCTCACACATGGCAGGGGAATAACCGATAGCACTGTTGCGAAATGGGTACATGGACTACCTCTTTGCCTTCCGATATGTAATGCTCTCGAAAATTTTGTTCATGTTCACACTGGTCATGGCGAACAACATCGGGATCTCCGTCAAAGTTCACAATTGACTGATGCCAATGATATCACCAAATTATTGAACTGGCTCAGAGTGCATTCCCCCTTTCAGAATAGAGATCCACTACAATTAGTCTCTATAGCGACCGGGCTTGTGGCCGACGAAACTGTAAACTGTGACCAAGTTCGCAAAATTGGTGAATGTTGCGTATCGAATGTTGTAAGCAAAACGTTCAACAGCATCAAACTACGACGTGTTGACACTGTGAAGTCTTTCGCATCGATGGCAAATAGCATCAAAGTCCGTGGAAGTAAGGTAGTGATTGACCCCACAATTCTGTTCAACCGCATCACATGTGTTATTCAGTCACAAGCAGAGATGGAAGAGTATCTCAAATATGAACTCGCCCCGAAACCACCAGCATTGTTTGATTCTGCTGGAATGAGGAAGACACAGAAAAGCACGCTCGGTGAGATCATCAAAACATACGGTTCCGAGCAAACTAAAATCCCAGAACATTCTCTGTTTGTTGTAGATGGTGGATTTTTATTGAGGGCAGTTGTATGGCCTAAACAGTCGTCATATAAGGACATATGTACATCATATTCCAATTATCTAGTGGGACATTTTGGGGCGAACGTCGTGGTTGTTTTTGATGGTTATGCTTGTACAATGTCGACAAAGGGCATGGAACAAGCCCGTAGATCTAAAGACAGGTATTCCATTGATATCAATATCTCACCCGAGTTACCAGCCACCACACCCCAATCCGATTTCCTTGCAAATGCCAAGAACAAAACCCAACTGATCGATCTTCTAATGCAGGAGCTATCTGCTATCAATATTCAGTCCAAGCAGGCCGAGGCTGATGCTGATGTACTGATAGCCGAAACTGCACTTGACATCGCTCAAGATGACAACAATGTTGTCGTTGTGGGAACAGACACAGACTTGTTAGTCATTCTTACCTCTCGAGTTCAACCGGGATGTAATATTCACATGATGTATTCCATTACCCCAAACTTACTAGTTTCAGTTAGTGAAATAGCAACCAAAATGGGTGACCATAGAAGCAACCTCCTTGTAGCACATTCTATAAGTGGTTGTGACACTACTTCTGCACTCTTTCGAGTTGGTAAGAAGAAAGTATTCAGTACAATTGTCTCCGATGTTACTAGCGACTCACAACAGTATGTCAACACAATTTTGGCGGATGACAGTACACCAAGTGCAGTAGCCGCTGCCGGGGAACAACTTCTCCTGATCTTATACGGGAGTAAAATTGTTTCCTCTCTCGACCAATATAGATATGTCACTTACAAGCGTTATGTAGCAAAATCTAAACTGAATAAACCCATCGACCTAGCCTCACTCCCACCAAGCAGCGATGCTGCACAACAACATGTCTACATATGTTATCTCCAGGTCCAACAATGGCTGGGCACTTCGCTTCCTCCGACGGATTGGGGGGTGGTCGCTAGACAATGGACTTCTTGTACCGACTGCAGCCACAAAGCCATGTGCCCCCGATAACCTACTGAATCTGATCAGTTGTGGTTGCAAGAGTGCTTGTACAAAAAGGTGTGGGTGTAAGAAGGGAGGACTCTCTTGCTCAGGTTTGTGTAATTGCAGTTCGGATTCTTGTAACAACCACAGAAACACTGTCCTGTCGGAAAGTTCTGAGTTCGATGAATAATATGTATATAGGTCATGTCATTTCTGTATATAGCGTTGATAATAGTCAATGTAACTTAATCCATGTTGATTGATTTGTACATTCTGTAAATATTATTTATTGATTTTTGTACATTCTATAAATATTATTTATTGATCTAATGCTGCCAGACACAGACGTGTCTGTTCGGTCCCAAGCCCGAAAATAGTTGAGTTCTCATGCTGACGAATTTTATGCCAAAAGGGGAACTCGGCCAGAAGCAGAGAGGGTCTTCCATAATGTCTATTTTGTAAGCAATGATAAAAGTCTTCAAATGGTGGTGGATTTTTTATCGTCTGTCCAACTAACATTCCGTTCTGTACTACGACCCTTTGGGCAAATCGTCATTTTTTGCGTAAATCCGATACTTTTTTGTGAATTTCAATAATTTTTCGCAGAAATTGTCACAGAATGCACATTTTCCTCTAGGTAAATGTATATTAGACATTATGTAGCTCGAAATACGCGTAAACAAAAAATACAGTTGGATCAATTCGAGGTTACAAAGTTCGTGCGATTTTTTTAAATTTTTTTCAAACGCGTTTTCGAAAAAAGGCTGTAGAAAAAAAGCTCAACTGGGATTTTAGGGGACTTTTGTCTAATCGTTCAGTGACATGTACTCGATATTCCCTGAAAAAATCAGCTTTCTCCGATTTTTTTCCCTAGTGAAACCTAATGTTCTTGGGCTATAAGGGGTCACATGATATGGTTTTGTTGAAATATTTTGAAAAATTAATTTTTTTCAACTGCTCAATTTGCATATTACGCGGGCGGATGCGGGCGATTCATTAGGTAAAGGGTTAACTTTCAGTCACAATACTCTAAAATATATTATAAACAAGGCTATTAATCGCAGGAACCCCAGGTTTCAATACGTTGTTTAAACGAAGAGCACCTGCAGAAGAAATCTCAAGAGCCTCTCAGTCTCAATAACTTATCAAGTTACCGAGGGAGCGTGGTGGCTCAGTAGGTAGAGGTGCAGGCTGCAAGCCGAGAGGTCCTCGGTTCGAATCCCACCTGCGGCAACCGCGTTGTGTCCATGGGCAAGACACTTCATCTCCATTGCCCGCGTGGGGGCACGATGACGCCGTGTACTAAGGCGTACTGCGCGTCGATGGTACGCATGTCTTCAACCAATCTAACCCTGCCTGTGCTGCAGTGCGGAGTTACGATGTTGGGGAGCTGGCAGCTGCTCGTCGTTGCTCGGTGGTTCTCTCCGGGTACTCCGGCTTCCTCCACCCGTAAAACTGTCACGGTCATGATTAGCCATTGTGCATAAATATGTGACCTTAAACATCAATAAATATAAATATAAATATATCAGGTTACCGAGAGCGAGATGCTCCTACCATTAGTCCTCGAATCAGCCTACAAAACTTCAACAGTGATACATCCGTACCGCCATAAAACCGAATCCCCGAACTCTTTATAAACAAACCAAATAATTTTGGCACGACTGGGCCAGCATAGAATCAGACCTTCAATCTCATTATAAATAAACCAAATCATTTATCCTTCGCAAAATTTCTTCTGATCTGGGTTTCTGTTGAAAATATCAAATATTTCTGGGCACCTGTCTCAGAGACCAAGTCAGGAAAACCGAAATATTCAAGCGTTCAAAAATCACTGACAAACAGTGTGCGCGTCATACATTTGGATAAACAAACAAAAAGCTATTTGTCCGACTCAAGGGGTCGTCCAACGTAACTTATGGCATTTTTTTTTAAATTTCCACAATGCCCTAAAGACGAATTCACGCGGTGAATAACGACATATTATATTTCAAACTAATGACAAAAGTATACAAATCCCGAATTTATCCACTTTTTGAAAATGTTTTAAAAATTGTTTGGCTTTTGATGACAAAGAAATTGCCAGCCGCATAAGTAACCGTCAGGATTAACAAGGAATATATCGGTAATTCGAATGTCTGAGTTGTAAATAAAAGTCTCCACTCCCCATACTCGGAGAAAGCATATTTATCATTTCATCACCAACGTGGTGAGAACGATCAGGGGAAAATGGATGACCACAAACGTTTGATTCTGTTCGGGTGGCATGATTGTTATGATCACGTGGGTTTTGGGCAAAGTTGGAAAATGATTTGATTTTCCACAATCTGAAATCTTCAAACATTTCACTGCTGTTTTTTTTAATCTGGGAGGCTATGTAAAGTATACAACTCACGACACATTCGTAGGAAAATATTCAACTGACAATGTGATAATTGCAAGATACAGTCCATCGCAGCGCTGTTGAGTTCAGAAACTGTACAATGTGACGCAAGTGTCAGCAAGGGATTACTACGCCACCAATTCGAACTACTATTATTTGGTTGGTGACGATGAACAAAACATAAAAGTGGAAAATTATATTTGAAAACAAAAATATATTCACATCAACATACATTACAGTTCTCACAATTGTATATTTACGAAAAAATAATTTTACAGTCGCCGAACTATATTAGTAACGTAAAGACGGCTTGATGAAGTCTGCATCGAAAAAAGAAGACCAATGTCAAGCAGAATTATCAGAAAGGTTTCTTCCTGTTCACCAAATATAGCGAAATGTCGTACCATCGTAAATTTCAATATCTCCTTCGCACAACCACATTGTGTACAAGACAGATCAACGTCGATTTTGAGCGCTGTTAGCACCAAAAGGTTGCGAAAATATATGTGTGTTGACACTCTGTGAACAGAAATTGAAAAAAATCCGCTAGGCGGACAAAAATCACATGAATTTATTGAATCACCGAAATGAGACCACAACGTGTCATAAGTGTTAAGATGAATTTAATAACCAATAAAATTCCGATATTGTTCAGGCCGGTGTAAAAGGAATGGAAGTCCGTAGGAACGTTAGTCCCTCTGGACTATTATTCCGCGGAATTATAGCCCTAGGTCTAACATTTCTAGGAATAGTAGTCCGCCGGACTACTATTCCTAGAAATGTTAGACCTAGGACTATAATTCCGCGGAATAATAGTCCAGAGGGACTAATTTTCCTGCGGACTTCCATTCCTGTTACACCGGTAACCATCCGCCTATAAAATTAGTATTGGTTAGCAGATCAGTTATTAATGTTCTTAACTCTCACGAGAAAACAACAGTCAAGCCTCCCCAAACAGGAACTATAGAGGGCCGATAGTTCCAAAACAAATGAAGCATACCAAATCATGTACATAAATGAATTAGAAGCCAGGATTTCTAACGCAGTGTAGTCGATTGGTGAAAGTATTCTGCATGCAGGACAGGTCATTGTTGGTTGTTTGGGCCACACTAGAACATTCAAATGGCACTCTTGGCAGCTGCCATTGCTCGTGCGTCCCCAGAAATGGATACATATAATACTAAATGAAATTTATGAGGATAAAATAGGATGAGAATGATACACCAAAAAGAGTTTACCCTTTTTGGTGTATCATTCTCATCGTATTTTACCAATTTGATACAGATATGACCAGGCTAAAATCTGGAGTCTAGAAACACTGGGTTAATTCAGATACTTTAAAAATCTGGAGTCTGGAAACAATGGATTAATTCAGATACTATGTGAACAACAGATTCATAAATTAATGAATAGATGGATTAACGCATTAAGATGTTTTTCACCCATACGATCCATTACAATGCCCATTTTATTAATACAAGAGCCTACATGTTATTTTCACAGCTACCAATGTTGATTGTTTTATTTTAATAATGTTACTTGGAAATTGTAGATATAAAAGCATGTTAACCCTAAAAATTTGGTAATTCGGATAGTCCATTGCAAGATTGATGGGCGGAGAGTTTGGTAACCACTCCCGTCAACACTTTGTATTTCATGTACGCTGCAGTCCAGTTAATAAATTTGTTACAAAGTGAAAGACTTTTAGTCTCAGTAGTTTGTGGAGTTCCTCCGGTCATACAGATCCCATGCAAAATGGCACAGGATTGTAGGGGTATGGTCACAGCAGACTCACAAAAGCCACATTGGACATTCTTCATTTTTCATTGATGCACTCTCGCATGACTCCATACTTGTTCTTTTGAACTGTGTGGATTTGACCCTTGGTGAACTTCATAAAAGATAAACAAACACAAGAAAAAAGGCAGCCCTTTTAAAATGTAGGCATCCTAAATTACAAATGGTCTCGCAGTCCGTTCCTTGCAAGAATGAGAAAAATATTTCTCCGAGTCTGCACCGGAAGGATTGCAGAATTTAATTATTCAATAAATTTAAGGTATTGTATAAAATCTGATCTCTTACTTATGCCATAGCCGACTTTAAGGTAGTGCTTTCTGCCACATGGTAACGGTTCCATGGCAAATATTAGTTTCCACAAAATATATGTTTCATTCCAAACAAATTGATATATAATATATTGAGGTTATTCCTTTCGGACCTTCTCTGGACTGGAGAAAATTGCTTGAAATTTGACCAAATTTACGTTGGACGTCCCCTTAACGTATCTAAATCATTTATGAGTCAATCCTCAATATTGGACAATTACTCCGTCTGAAATATAAAATATTTTGGGCTCCTTGACTCAGAAACTGAGTCGGGAAGTTCAAAATATTCGAGCTTTCAAAGATAAAAAATTAAGCCGTCAAAAACTCACATTTGCGAATCCAAACAAAAATTCCAAACGCACACCGTTTGTCAACACGAAATCCATAATTTTTCTGCTCGGGGTCCCAAAGATGAAGGAATATAGCGCAACAAGTGTGAAGACACACTCACCAAATGGCGTCCACTGGAAAAGTGAACATCGATAGCTTGCAGTGTTGCTCTTTTTATAAAACACTGCATGCTTTTCTCACACGATTCGTCTGTTTTCGACGTTATTATGTTACGACGTTTCATACTCCGACAAGCAATGTCATCCAACACAGTACAAAAAGTAAAGTATGCACTGTCCATCCACCCAACGTAACGGCCAAAACCGGCCAGCGCTATTCTCAAAAATCGCCAATTAATTTTCAAAATATTTTCATTTTTTGTCTCAAAAACATAGGTTATGACCCCTCGTTGGAACGAGCTCGTCGAGCTCGTTCCAACGAGGGGTCATAACCTATGTTTTTGAGACAAAAAATGAAAAAGATTAGTGATTCAAGAATTTTTTTTGCAAGTGTCGTCTGCTTTTCATTGTGAACTACATCTTACTGGACGGTTATTCAGTCCTATGTGAATGGTATTTTCCTGGATGAAGCCGAAGCAATATTCTGCTTCGGTACAAAGACAGGTGCATCACCAACGTTGACTTGCACCTTAGTACACAGCGCCACCATGCCCCATTACGTGTCTTGCCCAAGGACACAACGAAGCGTAGACCCCTCGGTTTGAAATTCAATGCCGCAACCATTGATCCACCGTGCTCCCTCGTTAAGCCTCAATAAACAAATAAACATATATATCAAATACTATATGACTTAAACGTAGCTTGTGGCCCCTCACTGGAATGATCTCGTACTAATGAGGTGTCTTCATCTATCGAGTGAAGGCAAGAATTGAAAAAAATAATACAATTTTATCGACAATTTTTGTGAATGTTGTATCACCAATTTGGAGTACAGAACGGGTTAATTAATTAAGTTTCGTCACGACAACTAAACTTATATTGTATTTATCTACAAATAATTTTTCAATAAGTCTTGAGTTTTGTTTAGCTATAATTCCCACTGATCAATGTTCAAACTACATCATCGAGGCATGCCTTCGGTGAAGGCATGCCTTGATGAAGTTGCTGGAATATTGATGTGTTCTCACTTTGCCTGCAGGTATTGTTCGCATAAAATGGTGTTAATAACTTTGACAAAAGAGATTTGAATTACAGCCTGCACTATATTTCTGGGCACTTAGATTGATTTATTAAAAATACATATCAACTAGCACAGCTTTGAAAATGTGTTTAATTGATTATTATTGCCTATGATAATTTAGAGTTAAATTAAATAAATAAGGAATGGTAGTTTGTTTCTGCCTATTTCTTGAGTTATGAATCCCCAAAAATAAACGCCAAACGTAGTGTAAATGAGTCCATTTACACACTATGTTTAGCCTTTATTTCGGGGGGTTCATAACTCAAGAAATAGACAGAAACAAACGATCATTCCTTATAATTAAACTTGATGGGCAATAAATTTAAACACTCTCTACTTTGCGGAGTTAAAATAAAAACCAGATCGCATATTGCTTCCTAGTGATAACTGAATAAACAGGCATAGTTTTCTAAAATTCTATTTGAAATAACGATACATTTCACCGACACATGTTCTTATGTCATTAAAAATTTAATTGACCAATGAATTGCGTAATTGAAAAGGAACGTCATAGGACACGCCCACACAAAACTTCAATCTCCTTTTCCACTTGACGGGAGGGTGCTATCATTCAAAGCAACACTAAGTTAAATTTAATTCTGATTTTGACAATTTCCAGAGAAATTGAAAACACAGTTTGTAAATTTGGAGTTCGATATAAACCCAGATGACATGAAGTTGGTTGAACTTTGTCTCAGAAAGACTTCATTCTGGCTATTTGGAAACTGGAAATTTGTTCTCGCAAGTTTCGTTTGTGGATTATTATGACCGGCCATTGTTTACGTTTGATCTGGGTAAAACGATGAACGCAGACGATCACCTATTGTGTGTAAACAAATTGAACATGGAATAAAAAGCTTGATAAGGATTTCATTGTTTATTAAATTTTATTTTGAAAGTCTTTTTAATAGGATGAGAGAAATATTAATTACTTTTCATGTTGAAACAATATGAGCGTTCAGGGGTTCTTTCCTATTCACACTGTGCAAAGTAATTTTCAAGACAGATATTGGGGGGCGTGGTTTAGGGCGGGCCTAAAAGCGTTTTTTTTCGGTTCATTGTGTTATGAAAAGACAAAAAGAAATATTTTTGCCAAGCATTTTGCCTGAAAATGCCTGAACAGAAAAATGTTTAATTATATTAAAATAAATTAAATTATATTTATTTATTGGGGTTTAAGGTCACATATTTCTGCACAATGGTTAATCATGACCATGACAGTTTTACGGGTGGAGAAAGCCGGAGTACCCGGAGAGAACCACCGAGCAACGGCGAGCAACTGTCAACTCCCCAACATACTAACTCCACACAAGCAGGGTTAGCATTGGTTGAAGACAAGTGCACCATCAACGTGCAGTACGCCTTAGTACACGACGTCACCATGCCCCCACATGGGCAATGGGGATGAAGTGTCTTGCCCAAGGATACAACGCGGTTGCCGCAGGTGGGATTCGAACCGAGGACCTCTCGGCTTGCAGCCTGTGCCTCTACCTACTGAGCCACCGAGCCCCCTAATTAAATTATATACAATTTAGACATTAGTAAGTGTCAATCAATTAATCTTTATTCGCCAATGTACCGGGCGTTAAGTTTGTAGTCAAAGAATAATTTTAACATTTGGTACATCGTTGTGGGCAACATAGTCAGGTTGGTCGTCTTCCTGGTGCTCCCCTTTGCGGAATTTGTTATTATATACGAACAGAACAATGCAGTTACTTTACTAGATCTTAGATCATTAGACTTGTGGTCGTATGGCAGTTAGAAGTGAAAAATATTATTATCAGTCGGAACTTGAGCCCAGGCCTGAAAATAAGAAGTCTGACATTTGCAGAATGAGGTCCCAAGAGGGTGAATTTGATTATGCTATCCCATACAGTGTTCCAAATTATCCACTGGGTACCTCTTACCGTTTAGTTTTGAGACCCTGTTTTATACTGAAGTTCATAGAGGGTAAATTTAGTGATGCTACCCTGCATAGCAGGGTAGCATCACTAAATTCACCCTCTGGAGACCTCATTTTGCAGATGACAGTCTGCTTATTTTCTGACTTGCTTGAGCCGCCACAGTCCGGATGAATCAGGTTTACCCCTGTCCCCTCAACCAGTCAACTTGCAACACTCCTGTATATGACAGCCACAGTCACCATCACCACCGCCGCAAAAAGTGAGTGTTTGACATACTTTGCGATTATCTGCCCTCTGTCTCACTAACGCCAGAATATGACCGACGCCCGCTATCGGCTGTTGAAATGACATGCCTGCTACTTCGATAATTGTGGATTTTTTTAAAGAATAATCATGCCATGAAAATAATATAAAACACTTGAAGCAAACAATACACCTGAAAAATGTTTAGCACCCCATCCCCAGCCCCGTAAACTGTACAACGGCCAGTGAAATAAGTACTGTCTTGAAAATACTGAACAGATGAGCTGGGTAAAAAAATTACCACCGACAAGAACATCCCTCTTACAGTACGATGTCCCCCCAAATTTACAATTTAATCACGATTGTCTAATTGTCTAAAAGTATGAACTATATTATCAGTTGAAGTCTGGTTGATCATCTCCATGTGTGAGCGGTAACGTATACATTATAAGGTAACGTATATGCTGGTTTCTTGGCAGAATTAATCAAAGAAATAAAAAAGATTATACTAAGTTGGAATTTGCTTAAATTAAAGATATAACTGGCGAGTGTCATCGACATGTGATAATAGCGCGAGAAATATTCCGAAGGCGATGTCCATATCATTCAATGGTGTACAATGTATTGATTTGGATGATTCCTATACAAGCAAAGCATTTCAATATCAGACGCATGTTAGGACTTAATGATAAGCTTTCTACTGATATTAAACGGCTTCGGGCGTCTCAACCGCACTAGTCAATGCCGTTTCTCTCACTAATTAAATGTTCCTGAGAAGGAATCTTTGATATAAATTTTCCTTTGTTTCCGTGGTACGTGAGATGTAATTATTATCCTCGGTAAGTAGTTGTTAAAAGACACATTATAAATTAGACATTTGTCTGGGAAGTCGACGATTAATGTTTCAGTATCCAGACTTGGGTGGAAGAACTGGAGTAACCCTGCTTGTGTACAAAATATTTTTTCAGTAATTCTGCACATACCCACTCAAGACCAGAATTTCGTATCGAAGCAAGGGGCAGATCTGTTTATTGTTGCGAAGCATAATGAATTAAGAGATGGTGAAAGGGTGTGTGTCGGGTAGGACGCTAATAGTTACGTCTTCTTGGACCTTGATGCTATCAGGGTACTCCAGATTTGTTACTTGGGGAAGATCAATCAACATTTTCAACATGCAGCCTAAGGGCTGCAAGTTGAAAATCTTGATTCCTCTACCACACAAGTTCGCTGAACAACTGTCTACTTTATGAATTCAGTTCGTATCACGACCCTGGGCCCGAACAATTGTCTTTCGGGTTCAGAGGATAAGCTGAACACGACTATTTTACAAAGTTACCACCTAATCGAAGAGGGATCCGGACTGTGCTCAGAAAATGTGGGTCTGCGCAAATGAGAAAGTGTTTTGAAATGTTGCTCGTCGGGCTGAGCAGTCGAACCTCGATGCAGTTGAAACTAGACGTTCTGTCAAAATGAGTGCAGAAAATGCTCGTTACTTAATGTGCTCTTTACTGCAGAAGAATGAAGTAGCCTGAAATACACAAGGGTGTTTGAGCTGTGCAATGCAAAATGTAATAAGTTATTAGCGAGGTCGGTAGTGAAATAACGAACACAAGAAGCACTTGCAAATTTCCATCACATGGATCACCGGGTTCCACCCGGTGGTCCATGTGTTGAAAGTCTGCAAATGTTTCTTATGCTGTTATGAGCAATTATAAATACTTTTTGAGTGGAGAATATATGGCGCTGCGATTAAGTAATAATCCACTCTCTTCATTCTGCATATGGATTCGAATTTTAATATCTATTTATGTCATTTACGTATAGATGCATCCTGGTGGTGGTTGGGAATGATATTAATGATCTCTATTTATTAGTATAGAATTGTACAGAGTTGGATACGCCATTTTCCTACAGGAATTGAGTTACGCTGACAGTGCAGTTTGACGGGGACAAAAGTGTATTACTCAGCGCGCTGTTACTTCAAAATAGTGCACAATACATTCACAGGAATTCTAGTTTCAATTGTAGCTGTAAGGCCACAAGTCCAATTTCAAAACGAGTCTAACGCTGTGATCGAACGGAATATTGCAGTTGGTCGTAACGGTTTGCTTTTCCTACCATCAGAAATATTCCACCTGATTGAATAAAAAATATCATGAATCAACGCACGAAATGTTTCTCAACCGAGACTTTATCTGGCCCAATCTTTGATGGAATAACAATTAAATATGTTTGTTTTCTAAATATTATGAATGAAGACTCACCACAGTAGAAGTTTTATGATTACACTGCCTAGCTCCAATAATAGTGTCAACATCTTGATGTTTTCAAGGTGAATTAAATACTTATTTATTGGAATATCTATAACTGGGATTCGAAAGGAATATCCATATATATTTGTGAGTTAAGGTATATCATATTACATTAACGATAGGCAGCACGCGAACTCCACAAAGAGTTGGTAAACAGCCAATAAACACGTCGAATTCCTTTCAAAATGTGACTGGACATGAAAGCTTGAGACATTCCGTCCTTGAAGGATTTCGCCATTAGGGCGCAGTTCGCTTCTGCATACCCACAAAGATGGCTCTCTTCGTTGAAGAAAGTAATCCAAGTGATGTGAGGGAAGGGACTAGGGGATCTCAGCACCAGATCCGACTTGTAATTAATTTTATGGTTCACCAAGTACGAAGGAGATATCCTTTTTAGTGATTGCATCTAGCAGGGGAGCTGTTCGAAGGACAGCCCTGCTGCACGGACAACCTGTGGAACGCAACAAAATGGAACGGGGTACCGTCACCTAAGAAAGGGGGAAGAGGGTGGTTGTGGTAACTAAACCTAGGAGAAGAAACAGATGGCCGCAGTTTGTAAAACAGCTGTGTTCGAAAACAGATGCTTTCTTCTGTTTTGAGGTTTTTGTGATGTTATCGAAAAGGGGACGCTTGTGTTGAAAGGAGGGAGTGTACTTCCTATTACTGGTGGAGTGTGTGGGGAAACTCTTCTACGCATGTGGAACACCAAGATATTCACATGCTGGACGATAAAAGACGTAGTGTCAGCAAAGCGATACGCACCCAACTCGTCAAGGGCGATCAGTTAATGGGTCACCCAAGTTATGAGAATTGATCGATGGTACGGTTTGGAGTTTCTCCATACGAGGGTAAAGGGAGATAGATACTTCTTTCTTAGCGGCGAGGTAGTAACCATGTGCACACAAGGACCAAAGTATGATTTACAGTTGAAACGAGAAGTCCCGAGACCGTATTGTGCACTATTTTGAAGTAATAGCGCGCTTAGTAAGCGCACCTTTGTCCATGTCAAATTGCGCCATTAGCGTAACTCAATTCCTGTAGAAAACAGGGTGACCAACTCTGTACAATTCTATACTAGTAAGCAGAGATCATTAACACCATTCCTAACCTATACTGGGAGAATACATGTACATGTAATTACATAAATATGTATTAAAATTCGACCTCGTGCAGAGAATGACGAGAGTGGATTACTACTTAATCGCAGCATCACATATTCTCCACTCGAAAAGGCTTTATAATTGTTCATAACAGCAGAAGAATCACTTGCAAACTTTCATCACATGGACCAACGGGTACAACCCGGTGGTCCAAGTGATGGAAGTTTACAAGTGCTTGTCCTCAGAAATTGAAAATACTTACAAAGTGAAAAATCCATCCCAAGCGATTTAGTAGTAATCCACCCTCCACATACTGTTGTCTCAATATTTTCTTTCTGTTTGATCGGCTCAGTTGGGGGCGCGATGGCTCAGTTGGTAGAGGCGCAGGCTGCAAGCCGAGAGGTCCTCGGTTCGAATCCTACCTGAGACAACCCCGTTGTGTCCTTGGCAAGACTCTTCACCCCCATTGCCCACGTGGGGGCACGGTGACGCAGTGTACTAAGGCGTACTGCACGTCGATGGTGCATCTGCCTTCAACCAATGCTAACCCTGCTTGTGTGGAGCTGGTATGTTGGGGAGCTGACAGCTGCTCGCCGTTGCTCGGTGGTTCTCTCCGGGTACTCCGGCTTCCTCCACCCGTAAAACTGTCATGGTTAGCCATTGTGCAGAAATATGTGACCTTAAACACCAATAAATAAATAAATAAATAAATAATCGGCACAGTTTGTGATTTTACTACCGACCTCGTTAATGGCATTTTGCATTGCACAGTGCAAAGGCTCTTGTGTATTTCAGACTACATCATTCTTCTGCAGTAAAGAGCTCGTTAACTAACGAATATTTTCTGCGCTAATTGTGACAGGACTTCTAGTTTCAACTGTAGACATAAGACAGAGCACAGGGAGTGTAGAGTGTGGTGAACTGGAATCATCGACCCGAATTGTAGGTTTTCCTGTATTACGGTTTGTTTACATTCTTAATTGACACCGTTCTTTTTGTCGAAATTTACTGTGCCTTGAATGTACTGGGAATTAAGTTTTCCATTAATTTAGTATCCTGCGTAGCTTCGAGATTCGATTCGATTTCGAATCTCAAGTAGCTATTCACTTCGATTCGAAATTGTCTGCCCGATTCGTCTCTTTTTGAATCTTTTTACAGGAATATAGTTGGGTATCGGTCATCTAGTCGTCTCACAAATCGTTTAGCTCAGATGGAAATTGTACACGAATAATGCTGAAAATAAAGACCTTGTGTAATTTCCGATATATTAACATAAATAGCATCTGCACCCTTGCCATCACTCATGTTAATTCTTGTCATGCTAGTTACTACCACCGCTGAAAGCAGTTTATAGCTATCACACTACATCGATGATGAACTGTTGCTAGCGGCAATCCATGTACAGTATTTAGTACCGGAAGTTCTCGCTCCGGTCCCCTTTTTGAACTTTAATATTTACTGGGTAATATTTCAACTACATCATCAAGGCATGCCTTCGGTTAAAATATTTTATTAGCCGGGACGTGAGACATCATACAGGGGCGGCGAAACCGGGGGGGGGGGGGGGTGGCTTGGGGGCTTCGGCCCCTCCACTTTTTTGCCGGGCCATGTTTTTTGTATGCATATATTTTAACACAACCAATGAATGATGAAACAAGGGACGGATCCAGAGCCTCCCCCATATTTTCGCCAGCTATGTTTGTCTCGTACTGGTTCAGTTTCGATGGATTTCGGATCATTTTTTGCAGTAAATGGCAGCAAACGCTAGAATATACACACTCTGTTAATAAATCGGTTAACAGAAATAGATCGTAATCTTACAGAGATACAAGTACCAATTCCACCCCCAGACAAGATAATCCACAGACAGTATAATTGCTGTAAACGTCTTGTAAAGCATACAGGTGAGGTCGAAATATCAGCTTTGGTCGAAATAGACCTCACCTGTATGCTTTACGGACGTTTTTTAACGGTTCTCAACAGCGGCGTAGATAAAGGGGAGGGGGGGGGGGTCTGAGCCCCCCCCCCCCCCGCCCCAGAAGTTTTGTCGGAAATGTTTTGGGACCATTTTTAGGCGAATGTATGCCTAATAACATTAAAATGCTGGCTTTGGGGATAAAAACATGCCACTTGGGGTAAAAAAGACCAATTTTCAGTACATTTGCAGTAAACAACAGATTCTTTCTGTTTGTTTGGGTTTTTTGTTGTTGTTACACTGTCGGAAAATTTTCGGTCTGTCGGAAAATTTTGGATTTGCCCCCCCCCTCCCCCCTCCCCCCCCCCCCCCCCCCCCCCCCCCCCTTCGCCAGCGAAAAGCTATCTACGCCACTGGTTCTCAAAGGGTGAAATCTTTCAAATACATCTGAAAAATCTCAAAATATCCACTCAGATGTAAATGGAAATGGGGGTTTTGGGACCCTGGAATTTAAAATTTTCATCCCCCACTTTGAAAATCTTTCCACCGCCCCTGTCAAAGTCGGAACAAATCAAGTTTACAGTCCCCTCCACCCCATCGGTCATTTTCAGGATTTGAGAAATGAGTTAATAAATATGATCAATTGTTGGTTTTTTATATACAATATTGAGAAAATTTTGTCGATTTAAAGATTTAGAGATGGAAATAGACAAATTGGAGAAGCATCATCCAGATTTCACATTATAAACAATTTATGGATGTAAGGACCGGTAATGTAACTTCCGTCCCCGGCTCCACTTCATGTTCCCCAAGCGTTGCTAATGACTTGGTGCCGCCATAGTGCGCACGTAGCGTCATAGAAACGTTGACCTTGTGGATTTCCACTGGACAATCCGATATTACGTTGCTCGGGTCATAGTGTATCGGGCTTCTCGAACTGGACCGATATGGCAATATTGTATAGGGGGTATATAGTACTATATATGACTGCTAGTCTACAGTTAGAAGAACATTTGCTACTTTTAATCTATCAAAATGCTTTCTTCCAGCATATGGGTACTAATGGTAGGTCACTTGGTGCATTGCTTGGTGGGTCGTCATGGTAGCAAAGAATGAACGGTCTGTACTCCAGTTGGTCCATTATCACTCATTTGCTCTATTAACTCATCGAATGTGTTATATCATCGGATTGGTGCTATTGCCGGTACGAAATATGGACTAGCGGGGACGTTTGGAGACTGATGACAATGGTGGTTTGGGACTGATGGGCACTGATGACAGTGCTGGGCTGGGAACGTTTGAGGACAAAGGATAATTATGGTTTGGGGACGACTGTTGGGAACTGAATATAGTGGCAATTGGTGATTTGGGGACTGAAGACCGTAGTGCTTTGCGGGCTGAAGGCAGTGGTGTTTTGTGGGCTACTGGGGACTGAATATAGTGGTTATTCGGAAGCTGTTGGTCAGTCTGTTGTAGTTGTCAGTGTTGTAGTGGTTTGGTGATTGTATTGGTGGATGTTGTAGTGTGCTTGATATAGTAATGGTTCCTGCAGTAGTTGTACTGGTCAATGTTGTAGGTGTTAGTCTTGTAATTGTAGCTTGCTTCGTCACTGTGATGGTTGGTGTTGAAGTGGTTAGTTGTAGGGGTCGTTGTTGTGGTTGTTTGTGTTATAGTTGGTTTAGTCATTGTGGTGGTTTTGTTATTCTGATTGGGATTGAAGGGGACGAGGAAGTGGTAGCCAGGGTGGCTTTTGTAGTTGTTAATGCTGTAATTAGTATTATTGTAGTTGGCGATTGTGGTGGTAGTTGACGTTGTAATGGTTAACAAAGTTGTTAGTGGCTGCGGTGGTTGGTGTTGAAGTTGGTTTAGACATTACAGTGGTTGTTGTATTGGTTGTTTCTGTACTCACTTATGTAATATTTGTTGTGTTGGAGTAGTGTTGTCGTGATTGTGTCGTAGTGGTTGGTCGTGTTTGTGTAGTTGTTTGTGTTGTGAACGTTGTTGTTGCAGAAGTTGGTGTATTAGTTATTGGTACAGTAGTAGTTGTGGTGCCTGGTGCTGTAGTGGTTGATGGTGTAGTAAAGGTCAGTGTACTAGTTTTGGAGTTGAAGTAGTTGATGCGGTGATGATTGATAAAGTCATTGTTTGTGTTGTAGCAATATAGCAAGTATGAGTGCAGTACTGATTGATGGTGCCCACATAACCACGTGCTAACAAGGAAACCAAGGTGTCAGGCCCACAAAATCACGTGCTAACAAAGAAACCAAGGTGTCGGCAACCACTATACAAAATAGACGACGGAAACACATATCCCTCTAACAAAACACACTGCGCATGTGCACAAACACCGCCCACGTATCACTATGGGAATGACGTTACAACATGAACTCTCAAGCGGGCAACCATGATAACCAAACAAGACGTAACTAGGTCACGCGATATGACGTCATCTTCGTGGACCGGGCAGGGACGTGGCGACAGGGTGGAAGGAGGGGCGGGGTTATTACCCCCTCCCAATCCAGGCCAATAATTTCCTATAGTAGGAAATTCGGAGAGCAAGTCACGAGTAGTTGGAAATTGCATCTTTCTGGATTTTAGAGCTTCTTTGGTGATGCTGATGTCTCCTTTACTTCCCCAAACTCCAACTGGGGTTCAAATTGGCAAAAATTCCAACTGTTACCATTTACAACTACAGTGTACGCAATATCGAGCTTCATAAGTATGCATGTCGGATGCAGTTGTAAGTTTTTTGTCGCATCTCCAGTCTGTCAGCAATTGAAAATATGAATAGCTTTTGTCATTTAAATTTAGTTTCTATTCAGCCTCAACTGATTTGGTAATTCGTGAGTACAGTGCGATAACATTGCCATTATTTGTGAAGCTTTAACAAGGGTGTTCAATAAGTTCAACTTGACAAAGTCGAAGTAAACTATCATATTGCCATTTCACGAGTGAATGTCTGTTAGGCTTAGAGTGTGTCATTTTTAGCTTAACTTGACAAAGTCAAGATAAGCTATTGACATTACGCGTGCGAGTCTGTCAGTCTGTTCTCATTTACTTTAGCACAGGCTACACCCCGAAAACGTTTAGCACAGTCTATAGGTCGTATTTATGAAGGAATGTTATTGTTACATCATAGGAGGACTCTGCACAATGTGTAGATGAGAACATCCTTTGTTGGGTTCAGTCAACCGTGACGGCCGCAGGGGCGCGTAACCTAGATTCCTTTAGTACAGTTGCATTTATAACGGGATTTCATTGCGAATTTGGAGGATCACTCAGTATAATGCCTAGATGAGAACACGCTGTTTTGGTTGTGATCGGTCAACCCTGACGGCCACACAGGCCTGTGATCTGGACTTGTTTAGCACAGTCTACAGTTCATATTTATGAAACGATTTCATTGTAACTTGGAAGCATAACTCTGTATGGTGTCTAGATGAGATTGTCATATTTTGGCCACGGTCGGTCAGCCGTTACCGCCACCTGGTCACGCGACCTAGATTCCTTTAGCACTGTGTACGGGTTTTTTTTATGGAGGGATTTCATTGTAACTTGGTAGGACAACTTGGTGTGCTATCTAGATGAGTCTCTTCTATTTTGGTCATGATCGGTCAACCATGACCGCGCTGAGCCGCCATGTGACCTGGTTTCCTTTAACAGTCTACAAGTTATATTTATGAAGGGATTTCATTGTAACTTGGTGGAATGACTCGTTTTGGAATAATTTTACTGTAACTTGGTAACTTTGGTTGACATAAACTGTGAGGGCCACATTAACCGAGGTCTCAATTCTTTAGTACATTCTACACCTCAAAATTATTCTTATTGAAAACATAGCGTACAGGGAACAGAAATTAACGTATTCTCAGTTATCGCAATTCTTGTCGTATTTCATAATTCTGGTAGATTAGAAGTACCAAGGACTAATTGTAGACAAACAGGCGTATATACCCCCAATACTACAGCGCAATATCGGTCCAACACTAGAAGCCCGATATACACTGACCCGACCAACGTAATATCGGATTGTACAGTGGACGACACCAGCGGTCAATGTTTCTTTGAAGCCGAGTGCGCATCTTGACGTCACCATGTCATTAGCAACGCCAACCGCTCCATGGAGAAAACTGTTAAGAAAACTCGCATCCACTCACCCCGACCCACCTCCATTCCTCTACTATATATATATATACAAACACACATCACTATACCTATCATGACGCATTATATATGACGTATGTACACCACTTGCCGAACGCAGTTCTAAATGGAGCAAAAACATGTCTCACGTCGGCTCCACCAAAAGTGCGACAAGTCCCCACCAACGGCTCAGGTATTAAGACCCGATCCATACATGTGTTCTATACTACTTTCAAGGAATAGTGGATTTTTACTCATTGGTTGTAGCGGGGTCAGCACATCCATCCCGCTTCTCATACAAACTTATCGGGTCTTTCTCCAAGCTGATTTTCACTCCTAAGCGATTACCTTCGCTACTGTGCAGTATCAGTAGTGTGTAATGAGGTTTTCGTTCTTCATCACCCAGGCCCGGACTCAGAGACGTGACTAGAGGTTTCCGATTGGGGGCGGGGGTGTGTAGGGTAGTGAATTTCGAACTGGGGGGGGGGTGGTTTGAAGAAAACGTTTGAAAATGAAGCCATGAAAGGGGGCCTAAAATTGATTCTACCAACTGAAATGCCAACACATTTATGATAGAATTATCAGGTTATTATTAGTTGGTATTATTCTAGGAATTGAATATGTGCTAAACAAATGCTCAAGCTGATAACTCTGAGAAATTCACACAGTGGAACTCTCAGGTAGTGTTGGAATAATATTGCATAACAATTACTTGTTTGAACTAATTTAGAGTAGTTCAGTCATTGAGGAATACACATGCATTTGTGTAACTGTTACTTGTACTGAACCTGTACCATTTAAAAAATTTGTCAACTGATTTATATAGGATTTGAGGTTCTGAGAAAATTGGAGCATTAAACTTGATTGCTACCATGTGTATCACACAAAAATGAAACCAAGAAGATAAAACACAACTCAAAATTTAGATGTTTCAACTAGCTAATTGTTCACTAAGCTGCTTATGGCATTCAAATTGAGCAAAATGTGTAGAATTCATCTACGATCATGTGCATTGATTGAATTCATTCGCCACTGCTTGACCATAGTTAGATTTTGCTTGATTTGCTTGTAGAATGTAAAGTACTACTTGTACTATACCACCACTAGTTACACTACTACAATGAAAGAAATCAACATGAAACTGTCTGGAGAATAAGACTCGAACCTCGCAGCCTTCATGGTCAACCGATCTTGGCCAAAGAAGAATGTTTAACATCTGAACATCGTAGCAAGTCATTTTATTATGCTGCAATGGATATCCTTCATGTATATACTGAATTGAACAATTTTGGGATTAGAACTCCTGCATCCAAAACAACTGACCATCGCAACAAAGGATTTTCTCATTTAGATATGACCCTGAACTTACAGGCCAAATTTTGTGGTGACTAGAATTAAAGGCTATAGACAATGTTGAATAAATGAAAGTGTCAATGATACTGTAACTTAACTTGGCTATGTGTTGTGTTTGCTGAAAAGTATAATACTCAGTGTTTATGAATGAATTATGAAATACGACAGGCATGGTGATAATTGAGAATATGTTTATTTCTGTTCCCTGTACGCTGTGTTTTCAATAAGAATAATTTGAGATGTAGACTGTACTAAAGAATTGAGGCCTGGGTTAATGTGGCCCTTACAGTTTAATGTTTGTCAACCAAAGTTACCAAGTTACAGTAAAATTATTCTGAGAGTATGCTCGATTGAAAAGGAGTAAATAAAAAACAACCCCAAACCACCAAAAGGGACTTAGATTTCCCCTTTTTTGGTTTTATAAGAATAGTGCTATTAGACGCGTATCTTTGTATAAGAGTTCTGGTTCGGATTCCCGCAGACGTGTTTCTTTCAGAATCCTCTGCTTCTATCTATGCCATAGTTTCTGCCCATCCCGATCTGTTCGACTATTACTGGTAGAAGACTACAGTATTGGGTGACAACAGTAGAGGTAAATCATGGGAAAGATAGTTGAAGAAAGACGGAAGCCAGCGGTAAAACAACCACGACCAGTATAGGTGCTTGGAATCCCACCTAGGAATCCAACTTATAGAATTCCTTTTATGGACCCTCCCTCCCCCCTTTTGGGACTGTTTTTTGTAGTTAATGTTGGTATAGTAGCTGTACTGATTGTTGAAGTGGTCGATAAAGTGGTAGTTGGTGTTGTAGTTGTTGGTGTTGTAGTTATTGTTATGACAGAACTGGTGTCGGTTTCGTAGTTGTTGGTTTTGTCAAGGTTAGTGTGGTAGTAGATGATGTAGTAGGTGTTGTAGTTGCTTTAGATGCAGTGGTAGTTGATACTGAAGTACTGGGTGTAGTAGTGGTTGTGCTTGTAGTTTAGTTTGATGATATTGTCAAGGGTAGTGTTATAGTGGACTGTTCAGTAGTTGTAGTGGTTGGTGCAGTGGTGGTTGTTGTGGACGTTGAGGTTATTGGTGGTGTTCCCGTTGTGGTTGGTACAGTGGTAGTTATCATTAGGAAAGCCGAAGAACCGCTCGTGATACGTAATTACATATACAGTTCTTTAGGTCCACCGCTACTACACCAATGTTTACTGCACCATCAATCACTAATGCACCCACATTTGCTATACCAGTGTCTACAACACAAACAAGGATTATATCAATCACCACCACATCAACTACTTCAACTTCAAAACTAGTACACTGACCTTTACTACACCATCAACCACTACAGCACCAGGCACCACAACTACTACTGCACCAATAACTAATACACCAACTTCTACAACAATAACGTTCACAACACAAATAAAAACAAAGTGAGCTGGGGCTCAAGAGAAATACTCGCCACTGTCCATTTTCAAACTTACCTGCATTACCTCCCGAGTAAGCCCTATACCAAATTTGGTTACGATCAATTCAAGTTAAAATTTGGACGCCAAAGTGTTTTGGACTGACGGATGGCGGGAGGGAGGGAGGGACGGACGGACGGACGGATGTCTCTTCGCACGGGCGGATGGACGGACATTACTCATTACTATAGTATCACGAAAAAATTTGTTCGGGAAACAATAAAGTTATAGCTTCCGACACAACGATCGACATCTCAAATGCAACCACAGTATGACGTTATAGCTTCGTACACAAAAGAAAACTAAACTTATTGCACGGACACCAACAATCTATTTATAGTAACGGTGACCTTGACCTTTGACCTGTTGACCTCAAACGCAGTCCCAATGATCGACATCTTAATTCCAACCACAATATGAAGTTATAGCTCCGTGCACAAAAACAAACTAAAGTTATTGGACGGAAACTAAAAATACTATTTACAGTAACAGTGACCTTGACCTTTGACCTACAGATCCCAAGAGCAATCGCAATCATCATCCCATTACAGATAGCCTACCTGTGAAGTATGAGTACTGTGCAACACTACAACTACAACACTGACAACTACAACAACCTACAACAGACTGGCCAACAGTCTCCGAATAATCGCTATATTCAGTCCCCAGCAGTCCACAAAACACCACTAACTTCAGCCCGCAAAGTAATACGGTCTTCAGTCCCCAAATCACCAATGTCTTCAGTCCACAACAGTTCCTAAATCATCACTGTCTTTGGTCTCCAATAGTCTTCAGCTGTACCACACCAGCACAGTCTTCATCTGTCCACAAACCATCACTCTATTCAATTCCCAACTCACAACTGTTTTCAGTCCACAAAAGTCCAAATATTTCCGCTATATTCAGTCCCCAAAAGTCGTCTCCAAACCATAATTATACCTAGTCCTCAAACGTCCCCAACCCAGCACTGTCTTCAGTGCCCATCAGTCCCCAAACCACCATTGTCATCAGTCTCCAAATCCCTGCTAGTCCATATTTCGTATCGCCAATAGCAACAATCCGATGATATAACACATTCGATGGGTTAGTAGAGCAAATGAGTGATAATGGATCAACAGGAGTACAGACCGTTCATCCTATGCTACCATTACGGCCCACCAAGCAATACATCAAATGACCTTCCATTAGTACCCACAGGCTGTAATAAAGCATTTTGATATATTAAAAGTAGCAAATGTTCTTCTAACTGTAGACTAACAGTCATATATAGTACAATATACCCCCAATACAACACTACCATATCGGTCCAGTTCGAGCAGCCCGATATACTATAACCCGAACAACGTAATATCAGATTGTCCAGTAGACATCCACAGAGGTCAGCGTTTCTATGACGCCGCGTGTGCATCATGACGTCACCAAGTCATTAGCAACGCCATCCGTTCCATTGAGAACACTTTCAAGAAAACTCCCCTTCCCCCACAACCCTCTACTACATATCCATACACAGACACATAACTAAACACACTATAGCATATTATATGTGAAGTACGTATACCAAAAAACATGCCTCACGTCGGCTCCACCAAAAGTCTGATAAGGCTCCACCAATCGCCCAGGTAATAAAGTACGATTCGTACACGTGTGTTATGCTACTTTCAAGGAATGGTAGATTTTCACTCAGTGGTAGTAGTGGGACCAGCCTATCCTACATGTCAGGTCTCGCTTCGACCCGCTTTTGATTCATAAACGATTACCGTTGCTACGTGGAGTATCAATTAAGATGTTTATTTATTTATAATTTTCGAGTGAAATGATTCTTTTTCGACAGGCCAAATACAGTGTCGGACAAGCATTAATTGTCCCTTGAGAGTCAACCTTATTGGTGCCGCCCTATCCCATTTTTTGAATGCTAGTTTGATATGGGCATCTGCTTGTCATGGCTTTCATGGCTTTATTGATATTGATATATTTTGCCGGAGAGAGATGCCAGTTGATATTAATCGTAGTAACCATCTACTACGCGCACAAACAGTTCTGGCATTCATTCTGGGCACGTGTACCATAAACTTGATGTGAGCCTTCGAATACTGCGCCACCGCCCTGCCACTTGGGCAGTTGGGATTAAATCACTGGCCGATGACAAAATAGAAAAAAAATACTGGAAGCGATAGGACCTAAGATTGTTTTCGTCTTATAGCAGTAGAGGTGAGGAACAGTTTCACCATTGCAGCAGGGGGAGGGGTGGGGGGGTTAAAATGGCTTCTTTTCGGTTTACGGGAGAACAGGGAAGGGTCAGTTTCTTCATTGTTGCGGGGGGAGGGATGGTAGTTAAAATTGCTTCTTTTCGGTTTACGGGACAACAGGTGAGGGCCAGTTTCTCCGTTGCAGCGGGGGGTTGTGTGTGTGTGGGGGGGGGGGGGGGGAGAGGGGGTAATATTGCTTCTTTTCGGTTTACGGGGGTGGGGGGGAGAGGTGAGGGCCGGTTTCTCCCTTGCAGCGAGTGGGTCGGGTCGGTTAGTTGAAATTGTTTCTCTTCCATTTATCGGTTTACGGGAGGACTGGCAAGGGCCAGTTTTTCCATTGCAGCGGGGGTGGGGGGGGGGGTTGTTTCTTTTCGGTCTATCGGTGTACGGGAGGACAGGTGAGGGCCAGTTTTTCCATTGCAGCTTGGGGGAGGGGAGGGGCGGTTAGTTAAAATTGCTTTTTTTTGGTTTAGAGTGAGGAGGGGTGAGGGCCAGTTATCCATTGTTATGGGGGGGGGGGGGGGCAGGGGCTAAGGGCTAGTTAAAATTCAACTTTAACAGTTTACCCAAAATTACACTTACAATATAACTTCGTAACTTCGTGAATAACTACAAATTTTCATTTTTGTCACACAGAACATAACTTACGACTCTTTTTTACGACGAGCTCGATCAAAGCGTTCCAGAGGAGATCATTCGCTTCATTTGTTTGGCTGGCAAATATTGAAACAGAGAATGGAAAAATAATATATTATGTTGAAAACACGATTTGTTTTAATAGCGAAGCGCCGGTCAGTTGTGGCCATCAAGTAAAGGGGAAAGTTAATACATCTCCCGTATAATATGCGGGGGGAGGGGTGGTGGGGGTGGGGGGCAAATGGAATCGCAAAACGTGTTTCCTAAGGGCAAATGTTCCAGTTGCGTCACGACTGTTTTAATGTGCTCTGACGCCCAACGCGTTAACCATTGAATCGAGGCGAAGATTCCATCAGGGAGGGGAAAACAGGAAAGCAGTGGTTCTCACAAGGATTTGAGAAATGAGTTAATAAATATGATCAGTTGTTGGTTTTTTATATACAATATTGAGAAAATTTTGTCGATTTAAAGATTCAGAGATGGAAATAAACAAATTGGAGAAGCATCATCCAGATTTCATATTATAAGCAATTTATGGATGTAAGGACCGGTAATGTAACTTCCGTCCCCGGCTCCACTTCATGTTCCTCAAGATTGATGCCTTTAGACAGAGAAAAACGGAGTTTTCGAATATACGAAAGAGGTTTCGTATATACGAAAGAGTTTTCGTACTTACGAAAGTGTTTTCGTACTTACGAAAGTGCTTTCGTACTTACGAAAGTGTTTTCGTAGTTACGAAAAAGTTTTCGTACTTACGAAAGTGTTTTCGTAGTTACGAAACAGTTTTCGTACCTGCGAAAGTGTTTTCGTAGTTACGAAAAAGTTTTCGTACTTTCGAAAGTGGTTTCGTACTTACGAAAGTAGTTTCGTACTTACGAAAAAGTGTTCGTACTTACCAAAGTGTTTTCGTAGTTACGAAAAAGTTTTCGTACTTACGAAAGTGTTTCGTACTTACGAAAGTGTTTTCGTAGTTACGAAAAAGTTTTCGTACTTACGAAATTTTTTCGTACTTACGAAAAAGTTTTCGTAGTTAAGAAAAAGTTTTCGAATTTACGAATATGTTTTCGTAGTTACGAAACTTCAATTTTTTTTTTAGCGTGGCAGAAATACGCTTCCGTAATATTTTAACACATAATCACCATTAAATATCTCATTACTGAAATACACAGAACGACACGATGTGTGTGAATGGGTTAATCGATATGGCATTAGTGCCATGGTGGAAGAATAGACGAGAGCCTGCAGGCCTCGAGTTTTATCCTTCCGCGATGGGACAAGTGCCATATCAATTAACCCATTCACACACGTGTGTCGTTCTGTGTTTATTACACGCCTTCGCGACTATAAAAAAACAATTATTAGAAGGACACTCAATAATTCATTTGACAACTTTCAACACAAAGAACACATTTTATCGCCAACCCAACTTGCGAAGGAAACACGAATTACCATTTCGTCCCCTGACTTCCACACGCTAAAAGTAAAGTGTTAAAAACTACACTTGAAGTGTTGTATTTAACACTTACTAAGTGCTGAACTAGCACTTTGTTCAAGTGTAGATACCCCAGAACTTGACAGGTGTTACAATAATACAAGTGTAATGTCGCGACACTTAAAAGGAAACAACGCAGATGACGCGGATCAGGCTCGAACTGTCGAGCCTGATCCGCGTCATCTGCGTTGTGTCCTTTTAATTATGTACCCACCAAGCGCAAATCAAATTATGGACGATTCTGGAAGAACCACCAATGCTAGCAACATGGGAAGAGCCATCCATTCAAGTTTCAGATGTCTGACGATTGTAATGTCTGAGTGCTTAACGCATTGCACTTTGAGTGTTAAGATCAAACCCTAAGAGTTAGAATGGGTTTAACACCTTGAAAGTGTCAGTTTTAACACTTTAGTTTTTAGTGTGCAGTGTGTTCAATGTGCCAACTGGCACATAGAACACACTGGAACTCGCGGGACGATTTTTGGCTATCGCTGAGGATTTAAATTGTAATTGTGGTGCACGATTTGTAGAAAATGCCAGTGGAATTTAGCTTCTATTTAAAAATAGTTCGTCAACGATTTCCATTCTGCACATGTGAGCGGAGCGGATTTTCATTTTCTGCATGGTTTAGTGTTGCTATAGATGGAGATTTAATAGAACAGGCGTGTAATAAAATATCGTTCACAACACGTCAAATACGGGAATGACGTTTGTGGGCCGTTTCCAGTAATGAATTACAACAGTATTGCGTAACAAAAACCCTTCTTAGAATAAAAATGTTGTTTGTCGACCTCACAGATTATTTTGTGTGGTGAACCGGTTAATCTGTAAATTTATCACGAGTTGGTGCATAATGATTATATCATTATTAGTTACATAGTTTGTTGGTGGCCTAATATGTTATATATGGTGTCAGTTAATTTCATATTGGACGAGAGCGAAGCTCGAGTCCAATATGGAATTAACTGACACCATATATACCATATTAGGCCACCAACAAACCGTGTAACGAATATATCTTACCGACTGCTGCATCGATGCACAGAACTAATAACAACAGCGATCAAAATTAAATGAGAGAATTCTCACAATGTGTTCACGTGTCTTTGCCTTGTTACAATTTATGGGAGAGTGCAGGCACTCTCCATAATTGTAACAAGGCAAATTTATACATACCAAACAGTTTCATTTCGAAGGTAACATGACACACATCCACAGAATATGAAGCCTTTTAAGTTGCCTAACCTGCACTTCAGACCAAATATGGGCTTCCAACGCTCAATCTTTCAACTTGAAGCGTTTATCCGCTGCCGCCATTTTGAATAATCAATGAACAAAGGGGAGATTACCCATAGCTGTCAGCGTATATTGATGTTGACAGGCAGTATATGGTTTTATATGCAGTCTGCATGTGACGTCTTTGAACCAATGAAATTCCCAGATACTTGTAGGAGGTAAGATATAATTATGTATAATGACTGAAGTTTGATCAGACGAATTAAGATAAAGACGAATCAAGAAATATTCCAAACTCTTCTGGAGATACGAACTTCTTTGCTTGACCTCTATTGATCTGTTTTGCATTTGTCAATATTAGTACAGGACTGAGAATCGAACAATCTTATATCCGAGTGCTGCTTAATTTAACTAAGCTCGTCAAAACCCCGGAAACCTGTGATACCTAGAACCAACATTGTTAGATCTCTAATTAGCAACAAATCAATGGAATCAGCCTTCTTCACACAAAGATCTATTAGCGTTGATCAGACTCCAATTCAATTTACACTCAATTCAATTCAATTCTTTCTTCTTTTTTATAAAGTCCATGGTGTCTAAGAATATGAATCCGCAATACACAATAAAATTGTTGCACATACGAAAAAAGATACTTGATACTGGACACTATATATACATATATCCAAGCAGTGTTGGCTCTTCTACCAGGAAGGGCTATCTTCACCAAATATACAAACAACACTAAAAATTAAATGTCTTAAACTTATGAAAGACAGCAAGATACTTGGTAAAGGCCTGCCCCTCTCCCCCCTCCTCCAACTTTTCACTGAAAATTAAGTATACTCGTTAATAAATACAATATAACTACATACTAATCCACCTATTTTCTACTTAAGCAGGTATCCACATACATCACTTTTTTCTAGTGAGAGAAAGCGTGTATGGTTTTGTGGGAAACACAGCAACCGGGGCGCGTTCTGAGGACGCGCCCCTGTTGTGGTGTTTCCATCCAAACCACCAGCCATGTTTTGGCAAAACCAGTGACAACGAGTAGCGATGGCGACTTAGGTCTCTCTGCCCGGTGCCACACCAACAACTTTAACCGCTATGGAAAATCCTTCCACGAAAGCGCATACTAGCGAAATCCCATTCGGAAACTGGTGGTAGGTTTGGTGGCCCTGAAAAGGCTCGTTTGTTTGAAACCCGGCAACAAGGTAACCAGTTCAGTCCCAAACCAAAACACCTTCAGAAGAGGATATAGAAGGCCAATGTGGAGCTCCACTACCTTTCAGGGCGAAACGACGCCCTGTCTGGGGTTCACTCATTGGTCAGGAAGACCAGCCAAGAAGCCACCAGTCCACCGCGAGCAGACTACAGCAACAGAAGACCCACATCTATCCACTTATGGGATGCACGTCGCATCCCCAAGTGCAAAATATTTTCGGTGTTGGCTTTTCTAGCCACGGCTAACAATTTTCTTTTATCAGAAGAGAATTATGGGAAAGTTAGCTACCCCAAATTTAACACAAAGGGTACGGGAATTTCATATAAAAATTGAAATAAAGAAATATAAGCGAACTTTGTTGTCGGTATGCGCATCGTTGCACAAACTTCAGGCACTTTCCTATGCAGGGCCGTCTTATTCATAAGGCTGACTAGGCTGACCTAGGGGCCCGCAGGGACAGAGGGGCCCGCCAATTTGTTTTTTTTTTTTTTTTTTTTTTTTGCTGAAGCACTGTTACCAGCGTCTTAGGGCTTCAATGGTAAAGGCACTTTGCACTCTGCATCGTCGCGATGCATGTACATATGTATTTATCCATATATGTTTCTCATAAGTTTACGTTATATATAATTATATTCAGTACATTATTTTAATGCTTATTTAAATAATATGTCAAGTTGTGAGTAGAATTCTTCAGGAGACTCGCAAAATGGATATAGGGCTATGTACAGCGGCATAGTGCCTACCGTACCAGGGTCAGGCTGTCAGTTGTAGTGGGTTAAAAGATTGAAGTGCCTGAGGGGCACCGTAGTACCTAAAAGCCTAGGGTGCCGGCCAAGGGTTAATACGGCGCTGTTCCTATGGAGTAGTATAAAATATACAGAAGCTCGCTTTTTTAACATTTGGCTATTGCAGTACGGCTGCCGTGGACTGGTCACTTTCGACGGGTGGGCAATATTTGCATGGACGCAATGATATTAGATTCCAAGCACAAATTATAGGAATAAAAATCAAAAATTTAATTTATGAAGCACCGGGTTTAACCCGGTGCTTCATTAATTAACATTTTCCTTATTATGATTTTTATTACCTGGTACACGCATGAGTGAAGTTTCTGTGAACATCACTGCCCATGCGCGGATTACGACCTGTCCATGGAGGCATTACTGCTTTTTCTGTTGAAACTCATTTAAAAATAAGAAAACGGCGTTTTCACTGTCTTTTTGATGTTCTGTAACCCTTTTAAAATAATAATAATAATAAATTTTCTATAGCGTAAAACCACCAGAGGTGCTCTAAAACGCTTTACAAACAGATTATGCAAAACTCGACTGGAACAGATACGTTTTCAATTGTTTCTTAAATACATTTAAATTTGTTTGTAGTTGTATTTCAGGAGGAAGCATATTCCATAGGCGTGGGCCAGCAATTGAGAAAGCTCTCTCCCTTGCCAGGCCAGACCTAGTGAATGGTACGTTCAGTAAAAGACTGTTTGAGGAACGTAGACATCGTTTCGGAATGTGGCGGGAGACCAGCTCGCTCAAGTATGCAGGAGCGAGGCCATGGACACATTTGAATACCAACATGAGAATTTTAAAATGTACTCTGCTCTGTATTGGAAGCCAATGGAGCTCCTTTAAGACAGGAGTGATGTGGTCAGACCGTTTGGCGCCAGTTACAATTCTGGCAGCAATATTCTGAATTCCTTGCAACTGCTGTAACAAGTTAAGTGGCAGGCCAAGGAATGGAGAATTGCAATAATCCAACTGGGATGTTATGAAAGAGTGAACTAGCTGTTTCAATGCTTTCTCACTGAGAAAAGCACGTAGTTTACTCAAATTTCGAAGTTGCCAAAAACATGATTTAGAAATCTTTTTGATATTCGATTCCAATGTGATATTGGAGTCGAATATGACGCCGATGTTTCTCGCACTGTCGCTTACCTTAGCGACAGAGTCACCAACGCTTATTGATCTAACGGGATGAGAAAATGAGGTTCGCTTTTTAGAAATAACTAAAACCTCTGTCTTAGAATCATTCATTTTCAGTTTATGACTGCACATCCATTGTCTGACAGAGTTGACGCATGTTTCCATTTCGGACACGCTAGCAACCGTGTCAGAGACATCGGCTGGATCGAATACCAAGTATAGCTGTGTGTCATCAGCATAGAGATGATATGGCACACCGAGATCTCTTAGCATTCGGCCCAGCGATGCAGTGTATAGTGTGAAAAGTACAGGGCCAAGCACTGAACCCTGGGGTACACCACATTTTAAATGTTTTCTGTCAGACCTAGTGTTATCAATGGAGATTTGCTGTGAACGATGTGACAAATAGCTGTGAAACCATTTAAGAACAGTCCCAGTGACACCATGTTGTTTCATAATATCCAGCAAAAAGTCGTGATCGACCGTGTCGAATGCGGCGGAGAGGTCCAAAAGTACGAGAAGAACGGCTTTACCATTTGCTAATGCGCAGATTATGTCATTGTGTACGCGTAGAAGAGCAGTCTCTGTACTATGTCTTGGTTTGTAAGCTGACTGAAATGGCTCCAAAAGGTTATTCAGGTTAAGATGATTATTCAATTGATCGACTACAATCTTTTCAGTGATTTTAGATATAAAAGATAGGTTTGAGACTGGCCTATAATTCTTCAAATTATTTGGGTCTAATGATGGTTTTTTAATTAGAGGTGATACCAGAGCGTCTTTCATCACATCCGGGACATTTCCTTCCATAAGTGAAGCCTGAACAATTTTAGTGATGATGGGCACAATAGTGGACGCCATAGATTTCACAAGTGATGTAGGAATTGGGTCCAGAGCGTTAGATTTGTTTGGCGAAGAGTTAATGCATTTTAACACCACAGCCTCAGATACTGTTCATTATATCAACATTGTACACATGGTGGCATATAATACAGACTCTGTCGCTTCCATTTAAAAAAAAGTCTAGGGGATGCATGGGATGTGCTAACTGTTTTCCTTGGAAGAAGAAAAACTTGGAAATTACTATAAAACAGAGCCGCTAAGTATAGAGTCGAAGTGGACGGTTAGAGCTGGTAGGTGTGATACTGATAGATATTCTTAAGGACGAAGTATCTGTGAACTACTTGCACCTAACTGGCTTACCATAAAGAGGCAAGTTTCTTCTGAGAGCTGCATGCTGTTTTCGTTTATTAAAAGTAACAAAAGGAAACTTGGCTTTTTCTGCTGATAAGTTTCCTCAACAATTATTACTTGCTTCTTAATTGGATCTTCCACACTCATCTAATAATTTCAAGGGAGATAACTTTATCAAAAGCCGATTCATGACGATATGACTCAGAGATGTATGCTCGAGACGCACACCGTTGGGAAACACATCACTCGATGCTCGATACTTTACTGCAGCAAATTAGTTAATCTGCACTATTTGTGTAGACTGTAGACTGTACACAGTGTGGTTTGCATTATTCTACTTACATTGGGCATGTCGTAAATTGCTGTGATTTAATTACCTGAGAATGTGTTCTGAAACATATTGCTGGAATGAATAATAAAATGCAGAAAACGAAATAAATAAAGTGTGTATGGATACACAGGTGATCACGTGCTATTTGTAAATAAATAACTGCACATGTCGTGGAATTGTTAAATGACATGGAGTTTGACGAGGCATTGGAACAGAGCATGCAAATTTTGTGTTGGAAGAAAAAAGTATGTGGATGTGGATGCTTTCAAATGTGTGTGCAGTCATCATCGTGATATATAATTGTCAACCTGAGAGTGGAATATGGAAAAGGTACATTGCCGTCTCCAGTGGGGGGGGGGGGGGGGGGGGGGGGGGGGGAGGGGGGAGTGATCATGCTCATTTACAATGTCCACCCCCTCAAAATGGGAAAAGTAAAGCACCAGAGGATCCTAGATTTACTCTGAGGTTATTGTATTTTCAAAATTTTCTCGGGAGCCTCCTCCCCCACGAACCCCCACCAATGGGAGGGAGATACCTTAGTCCTTAGGTGGGGTTTGTATGGCCCTTCCAGTGGTGGGAGGGGGTCCGTGAGGCCCCAAACCTCACCAATAGGGAGGGCCATGCCTTTCCCTACCTTAGTCATACGGCCTTCGGATATGCCTGAGGCATATATCGACCTGGCACCCCTAAAAAAATCCCCCCCACCCCACCCCACTCAATAGGAAATCCTAGCTACACCCCTGAAAGGGTATATTCTTCCCACACAACTTCAGTTAAAAGTGAAAAGAAAATTAACCAAAAAAACCCATTATAGTTGTCGTCCTCACCTCCCCCCCCCCCCCCCCCCCCATCCTCCTTCCTCTACACCACCCCTTTCCCGAATATTATATAGTCATGTAAGTCAGGGAAATTACATTCGCTAAAAATATCCGCATTTAAATAAACCATTAGAAGTGACTTGGGGATTAGCGAGCAAAAAGAATTTGAAAGTAGACTGCATGAATGACGTCTTTCACATTGATTTTTGCTTTTCAAATATTCACATGTATTCAGTATTCACTGAATTTTATGTACACTTGTATTCATATACGTGTTCAAATAAATGCACATTTAAATCTGAGGTGTATTCATAAATACATTTTGACCACTTACTATATTTTGAATTAATTAATTATGATATTGATAAGATGGTTTACTTAGGTCAAAGTCCATGGACTTCAGACAACAAATTCACCCCTCACTTTAATATTACTTATTCAACACTCTCTAAAATCAGCTGAATTAAAAATTAACCCAAATCAACTGGGTTGAGTGAATAGGAACCCAATTGAGCTCATATTCACTCAACCCTGTTCATTTGGGTCGATTGTTAACCCAACTGATTTTAGAGTGGATGTAACCTACCAATGCACCAAATGCCAAATATGGTTATGGCATCTTAAATTGTTAAATATATGAACAATATTATACGGACTTTTGTGGTGGTGAATAAGATTGGATATGAACCTAAACAACTGGTATTGGCCGAGGCGTTAGGTTCATATCACATCATATTTACCGCCACAAAAGTTCATAACTGTTTTTTTTATATACTCCATCCTCAAAAAAAAAAATCCAATCTTCTATTTGTCAATTAAAAGTTTAATTATATCAACCAGATATACTTTTATTTAACAATAAAATAGTTATCATCTGCAGAATAACATAAAAAATAAATAATGTTATAGAGATTACGTCGATTGAAAAAGAATTATAGAGGGGATTTACAAAAGCTATATTTAGAAAACTGATATTCACTGGAAAACCGGTGTACATGGATTTCTGAGTACCAGTCACGTGTGGAAGATCCAGCCAATAGAAATGTGGTTATTTATAAAGTATAAAATAAAACCTTACAAACACTCACGTTATTAGACCAATTATAAAGATATTTTGCAAACAAAACAATATATATAATATATATTTAATATTCAGTGATTTATATACTGATGTTTAATTTATTTTACAGAGAAAGCAACTATATTTGTAATATTTAGTGGTTTATATACTGATGTGTAATTTATTATACAGAGAAAACACAAAAACTTTATTAAGTAAACACTAAACAGATACTGTAGTTATTTTTTGTTGTATCCATTCTATCCTACAAAATATTACGTTTAAGAAACAGTTATAAAAAGCCCAGCACAGTTAGGTTAGTTGGGGAGCTACGTGAACACCCCCCCCCCCCCCCCCCAAACATGTCCAGGATGAAACCAAACCTATTTTCCGTTTACACGGACACCTCTAGAGTAGGTTTTCAGATGTTAGAATGAAATCATCCTGATCCAGGCTCTACCCCCCTATGTTAAGTTTCGCCAATTATTCCGACTTAACACTTACGCTGCCCGAAAGCGACTATTGTCACATATTTAATAATGATTATCTGTACGTTCTGGTGTGCTCAGATCAACCTATTATATGATTAATTGTTGGAAAGGGCTCAGAGATTAAGTTGATGATAGAGTTTCAGATATGTCGTAAATTTTATTAAACTTCTTCGCACACAAGCGAACATAGAGGTCCTCCATATGTGGCCGTGGCAGTAAGAGGCAGTAAAAGGATCAAATAAAAAAAAATGTTTTTTTCTTGGTAGAATTGCCTTGCGAGATATACAGTACATGGAGGGTGTATTATCACCAAATCACCCGCAGAGTGGAGATTCCACCCAAGCAATAATTGCAAATTTGTTGCAAAGCATAACCAGCACAAGCAAAGTTTCTGCGAATGGACCTCCGGGTTAAACCCGGAGGTCCATTGGCTGAAACATTGCTTGTGTTTTTTGTCGATATGTACACAGTTTGAAAGTTATAGCTTGGGTGGTAACTCCACCTCCGCGGTGATTTAGTTACGATCCACTCTCCACGTATTGTATGATATAATGATGCATACGATGATGGCAATTTCGACACTTCAGATCCAAAATGGCCCCAAAATATGCCTCGAAATAAGGTGAAATCCATTTTTACCCCACAATTTGTTTAACATCGTTTCGCGTAGAAATGGCCTAGTCACACGCTAAAAACTAAAGTGTTAAAAACTACACTTGAAGTGCTGTATTTAACACTTACTAAGTGCTGAACTAGCACTTTGTTCAAGTGTAGACATCCCAGAACTTGACAGGTGTTACAATAATACCACTTGACAAGTGTAATGTCGCGACACTTAAAAGGAAACAACGCAGATGACGCGGATCAGGCTCGAACTCTCGAGCCTGATCCGCGTCATCTGCGTTGTGTCCTTTTAATTATGTACCCCACCAAGCGCAAATCAAATTATGGACGATTCTAGAAGAACCGCCAATGCTAGTCACATGGGAAGTGCCATCCATTCAAGTTTCAGATGTCTGACGATTGTAATGTCTGAGTGCTTAAAGCATTGCACTTTGAGTGTTAAAATGAAACCCTAAGAGTTAGAATGGGTTTAACACCTTGAAAGTGTCAGTTTTAACACTTTAGTTTTTAGTGTGCATATTTCACGAGAGACGTAGTCTGTGTTTATTACACATCCCACGCATTAAAATTAATTTAAATAAACAAATGTTAATTCCGATGTTTAAACCCAAAGGTGAGGAGTCCGTTTGTTTTGTTTGAAGCTGTACTAATCAAAAGGATCGATAAAAAAATCAAAACAACATTTTGGGAACCAGTCTGATTTTACATACGTTATCTTTTCTATCAGGCGTGTTTATGAAATTCGTATCGCTGTTTCTCTTCGGCTGATGTCCATTCATGCCTAACCATTTGATAGCTATTACTGTTAGTAAAAACATGAATACAAATTTGGGCAGATTTGCAAAATAGCTGGGAGAAACATTTTTAAAAGAGGCTCGAAGCATTTCAGGATGTCCGAAGTTTTACCGAAATAAAGTTAACCAAGTTAGATATAACGGGATCCGTAGACTAGACGGCCACGGTACTGGCTAAATGTTATGGTTGGAAATTGTTGGGTTTTTTTTTTAATATTATTTCATTACCTAATTGTTTTGGGAACAGACTTTATTTTGCTTTGGACGTTTTCATTTTCACCTACGCGGCAGACAATCGATAATTGCATAATGAAATTTGGAAACCTTTCGAAGCGTAACTGATGACTCGACGGGAAAAAGAACTAGTATAAATGGTGCCGGGAAAAAGTTCAGGCTTGTACATCACCCATTGAATACATAATCATTTATGTCATAGCGGCCATTCCGTTAAATACAAGGGTTTAATGTTGAATGTATGTGTAATAATAAATAGTACGAAGTTTGTTATGAAATGTAAGAAACATTTGTAATCTATTAACTGGTTGAGTATTGGAAGCCCATATTTGGACTTAACTCTAAAGTGCAGGTACTGCAATCCAGAGGCTTCAAACTCTGTGGGTGTCCTTCATATTATATTTGAATCTAAATTATTTGATCTGTATGGGAATTCCTTGTTACAATTTATGGGAGAGTGCCTATAGGCACTCTCCCAAAAATTGTAACAAGGCAAAGGCAAAGACATGTGAACAAATTTTGATGACAAAAGGTAATTTAGCACTCCACCAGTTAATTACAATTAGCTGAAAAATTAATCTGAGTTTGAAAAGTGTGCTGCGGACAGTATTGGCTGGTTGTGGCCATTATTATTTATTTATTTATTTATTTATTTATTTATTGGTGTTTAAGGTCACATACTTATGCACAAATGCACAATTGCTAATCATTACCGTGACAGTTTTACGGGTGGAGGAAGCCGGAGTACCCGGAGAGAACCACCGAGCATCGACGAACAACTGCCAGCTCCTCGACATTCTAACTCTTTTCAAGCTCCGCTCAAGCAGGGTTACAGTGGTTGAAGACATGTGCACGATCGACGTGCAGTACGCCTTGGTACATGGCGTCATCGTGCCCCCATGTAATCGTGCCCCCATGTAGGCAACCCGGATAAAGTGCCTTGCCCAAGGACACAAAGCGGGTCGTCCCGGACGGGGATCGAACTCGGGACCTCTAGCATAGAAGTCCAACAGTCTACCACTGAGCCACCGTGCTCCCCGGTTGTGGCCATTACACTGGGTAAACAGGTGATAAAGATGAGATTTACACCAAGGCTGTACTGTACACAGGGTTAGTTGCTCAGTTAATAATGAAAAAGTTTTATAACCAGAAAGTGGGACTAACACTGTACAATGTACAGGGTTAGTCTCACTTTCTGATTATAATTTCTTTTAATTTTAACTGCCATATCACACACTGCATGAACATGTACACCCACTACGGCTGTACAATGCACAGAGTTAGTCACATGATGATCTTATTTCTAACCAGAATGAAAAGAGTGACTAACCCTATGCATTTGCAAAGACTTGGTTGGTAAGCTAACATACACTGACAAGACACAGGCATTGCACAGGATTAGTTGATAGACTGCCATATCACATACTACATGAAAATGTACACCTACTATGCCCGTGCAATGTACAGAGTTAGTCACATGATGATCTTATTTCTAACCAGAATGAAAAGAGTGACTAACCCTATGCATTTGCACAGACTTGGTTGGTAAGCTAACATACACTGACAAGTCACGGGCGTTGCACAGGATTAGTTGATAGGCTATCATATCACATACTACATGAAAATATACACTGACTGAGGCTGTAAAATGCACAGGGTTAGTTGATTACATGTTACATACAGTTAAAACTAGAAGTCCTGTCACGAACGCGCAATTGCCATATCGAATGGCATCCAAAGCACGGCAGGTTTCCCTGGTTATTCATAGCAAACACAGGCAATGTTTCTGCTAATGGACCTCCGGGTTACCCGGAGGTCCATTGGCTGAAACATTGCTTGTGCACAGGTCATATATACAGAATTTGATAGCCTAACTATGGACATAACGCGTAGATTAACGCGCAGATCGACGTGCTATTTGTGCGCATTTCAGGACAGGACTTCTAGTTTTAACTGTAGGGTGCAGGATTCAAGGAACTAATGTTAATACTTATACTGGATCATGGAAGTACGGAAACATTTATGTCATAGAGGCGATTCCGTTAAATAATAAGCTCGTGGAGAGCTTTCCATAAAATGATACCAGATTCTAGTATTATCAGCGTAGAAGCAGCAGGATACTTCATTTACTGCGGTTATGCTACAACTTATTATGACTCGTACTGTAGTGCGACGTTGATCAACCTCAAGTCTTATCTCAACAAAACCAGCATCGTGTGGTGGTGCAACGCAACCAATTTGGCTCTAGGAGTTATTTGAGAAGTTGGTGATTGGTAAAAATTGAACATGTATTGATTAAAAACTCATATTTTAATCAAATAAACATAACTTTATGGTGATATAGATTTTTATCAATGCAGAAAAACTTAAACAAAGCCACAACTTGGGCGTTCACACAGCTATTGAATTAGTTCAGTTTAAATGTTTTGAGCAGACAAAATTGAAGTCTAGTGCGCAACTCAGCGCCATACAGTCACATACCACTTTGGTAATGGGATGTTAGTTCAGTTTCAATATTCATCCAGAGTTAGGCAAATCCAATAAGTCTTTATTTTTTTCTGGCCCACATACAGTACGTGGAGAGTGGATTGTGACTAAATCACCCGCGGAGTGGAGTTATCACCCAAGCTATAACTTTTCAAATTTTATATATATCGACAAAAAACACAAGCAATGTTCCAGCCAATGGACCTCCGGGTTTAACCCGGGGGTCCATTGGCTGAAACTTAGCTGGTGCTGGGTATGCTTTGCAACAAGTTTGCAATTATTGCTCGGGTGGAATCTCCACTCTGCGGGTGATTTAGTGATAATACACTCTCCACGTACTGTAAGAGTTGAAACGTTGATTTTTGAAAGACTATGTCGCTGATCGATGACGATTCCCGAACCTACTGAATTAACTCTTTCCAACGAGCAGTTTTTTCCGAACCTACTGAATTAACTCTTTCCAACGAGCAGTTTTTTGCTTGTATCGATAAAATATCGTTGGCAAGATACGAAAGTAATGGCAGAGTAGAGCAGTCCCTCCAGAATTTCAATGGGCTTTCGTCCCTACCCGAACAGGCATAATGGCGTAGCGGGACATTTCATCGCGCAATGACTTTTCGTCACGCAATGACTTTTTGTCGCTATCTTTCTCTACTGAAATATCCGATTGACTATTCAAAACGTCACAAAAGATCGCGTCCAGTCCATCAAGCTTGACGAAGTCTCTTCCGTTCTGGGCATTCAGTGTGTGTGTGTGTGTGTGGGGGGGGGGGGGGGGGGGGGTTCAGAGTCAGAACGCTCAGTTTGAGAATTAACAGTTTGTTTCGACGAGTTGGCATTGTTTTCAAACTGAAAGTGACCATTCTGCACATGATACGAACAGATAGATGGATAGACAACAGGAAGTTTGTCACTTCCTCGCATTCGCCAGGTGATATCAAGGTCTTGAACCTCGGATCAAGGTAAGTTGAAGTGAGAAAAACGTCTTGTCCAAGATCGAACCTATCCGAAAGCTGACTCATTAAATTTTGCTGAAACAATTTCAATCCCTTGCTGTCATGTGATGAAAGTTGCCGCTTTAATGTTTTCAGGCAATGGAGAATTATTGAAATGCTGACATCTTTATCGGCACTAAGAACTGCGGTGGCTTCTGCAAGTGATATTAAAAGTGGTAACATAGACTTTCTGATGTCGAGCATTGTCGATGTCAATGGGGAGCTGGGGGTGGGCTAACATGTTTTTCTTCTCCTGGCAATCGACTAAGGTGTTAGCAGGGCTGGGAGCAGTTAACGTTTTAAACGTTAACGTGCTAAATTATTTTAACAACGTTAATAAAATTTAACCAAATTAATAAAGTTTAACTTTGAAGATTATAGTTGTATAATATGTAGCATTACGTCGTTATCTTGTGTTTACCCAAGCCCGATTGCGCGTGCCGATGACGTCGAATTTGCGCCATTTGACGAAATTGAAGAACACGAATAATTTAGATGTCCGTAGCCCTCCTACCAACGTTGGCGAAGTTGGCCCGTCGATATTTGACGATACAGCAATATCAGCTTCAACGGAACGCCTATTTTCCATGTAAGGACTGGTATTCGAGCAACGACGGATGTCTCTTTCTAAGGATATGGCCGCAGCGATTGTATTCTTAAATGAAAGCATCGCTGAATGTTAGAATTTACGATAACCTGAAAGAACTATCTTAACTACTCGTCCCCTGAGTTCCAATGTGTTCTATGTGCAAGTAGGCACATAGAATACACTGGTACTCAAGAGACGAACTGTGCGTAAGTTCAATTATATTCAAATTCAAATCAATAAAAATGACCGAATTTGTTAAAATTGTGTTCATTTTAACATTTGTCGTCATTTAACTCGTTTACGCAGAATTATTTAACACGTTAACGTGTTAAGGGAAATGTTAATTCCTCCCAGCCCTGGCTAAAATACAATAGAGTCAAAGTGGACCTTTACTTAGTTGCTTCTAATTAGCTTGCCATAAACTTCCAAGTTTCCTTTTGTAACTTTTAATAAATGAAAACAGCAGACAGCTCCAATGGCCGTCTGTTGTTTTCGTTTATTAAAAGCAACAAAAGTAAAATTGGCTTTCTTTTCTACTGATGTTATAGGTGGTTTCTCAACAATTACGTAATTTTTAAAATTACTTTCCTTCCCAGGCTAATAATATTAGGGGCGATAACTTTATTGAAAGTCAATTGTCATTACGAGATGGGTAAGGGATGACAGTTTTATTATGCGGTTCCTACTTGGAACAGCATATCGTTGCACCATTAAACGAGAGTTTATCACTTCTTCTCATACGAGAGCGATGTATTTTTATTGAGTGTCTTCTATTTGCAACTCGGGTTGTTCAGTTTAAAATACGTTGCAATACTAGTTTACAGACATGAAAAATATTTTTTTCAACTGATGATTTTGTTGCAAATAATAGTTTGGTAACTTGTTACAGTGATGTATCAAGCATAGCGAGGGGAGACAACACAATTTAAGGGTAGATGTGGAGATAAGGATGCTGTTGTGTTGTCCTATACTCTGAGCATGTATTTAGAATACTCAACACATTCAACCACGAAAGTGGTTTTAGTTCGGTCGCCCTAGCCACGTGTCAAATGCGGCGGAAGCGTAGTGAAAGTAGAAGGGCACAAATATCCAAGATGCACCTGCCCTACCTTGGTTCGGCCCAGTAGGATTAGGTGTGAGAAATAGACCATATGGATTGCCCTGCAGGTGTCACGCCACATTATGTGTTATAAGTTGTATTGAGGGATGGGGGATTAGGCTGCTAAATATACTATTATTTGAAATTTCTGAGGGAGAACTGCCATGCCACGCCACGCCATGTATTATAATTGTATATCTGCAAATGTCATCTCAGTCCCAAGCATGACTAGACCGTGGCAAATGGGGCTGAAAAGAGAGACTAGCTGATTCAGCTAGTCTCTCGTTTTGGTCCCATCTTCCACGGTCTGGGTATGGTTTAGTTTAAACATAGTTTATTTGCTAACAAAATTGCAAACAAAATTGGAGTACATACAAATGCTTATCACTTAAAAACACTCGTCTCCCATACAAAAATTATCATGTGTTTTCATGACCGCAAAACAACTACAATGCAATTAATTACTAAACAAAAATAAATAATATTTGGGAAAAAACAAAATGGATAAAAAAAAACTCACGCACAAAACAAGAAAAAAAAAAACAAAACAAAAACAAATTAAGCATGTACATGTATCTGGATATCAGCCCAATACCACAAACAACGCGAAAAGCATATCAAATTACCCGCCAACCATTTTTTCTGGAATTTCAAAGGACCAGAAATGGAACGATCCACTACAACTCTTGTTCACACCACGAAATGAGTGAAATAGCAATTTAGTAGCGACGCAGTCGAGGCCTCTCTCAATCCATAGCAATAAAGAGCTGCATCGTATATGCAGCTCGGCTAACAGGCCTGATTAAAATTCCCTGAATCTGAAACCGCAGAAAAAATAATTTCGTTGCCTCCTTTTGTGATTGCAAGCTGCAACTCATTCCAGACATGTTCGATTGGATTGACGTCAGGGGATCTTGCTGGCCAGTCCATACGGTCAATCCCCTCCCTCTGTCGGTACTCCCCGACAGCATGGGCAACATGAGGACGGGCATTATCGTCCATCAGAGTGAATCTATCACCCACTACACCTGCATACAATCTGACATGGATATCCAGGATCTCATCAATATACGGATGTGCAGTCAATGTACTTCGTTCAAGGACACAGAGCTCTGTACGTCCATCCCTGCTGATGCCGCCCCAGACCATGATTGACCCTCCACCATAGCGGCCATGCTCAGCAATGTTGGCTGCATGGAATCGCTGTCCGGGTATTCTCCATACCCATACCATAGAACGCCTACCTGTGTGGTCTAGGCAGTACCTTGACTCATCTATAAAAAGGACAGGTCGCCAATCATCTCTGGTCCATCCAACGTGGTCCATGGCCCATTCATATCGTGCCTGGCGGTGGTTCTGTGCCAGCGGAATGCGAATACATGGTCTTCTCGATCGGCGACCACATTCGTGCAACCTTGCCCAGATAGTTTGCGTCGAAACATTTACCCCGGATGCATTCTTAAGGTCACTGCGAAGCTGGGTTGCTGTGGCAAAGCGATTGCCTGAATGATCAAAAACCGGTCTTCAGCTATAGATGCTGCCCTGTCTCTGCCACCACCATGCCGTCTTACTGGTGTGCCATACTGCTAAAATCTTGCCCAGGCTTCGGTGATCACCGTATGGTGCATACCAAGGGCTTCACCAACCTGACCATGGGTAGCCAACCTGACCATTGTGTCTCAAAAACATAGGTTATGACCCCTCATTGGAACGAACTCGTTCCAAAGAGGGGTCATAACCTATGTTTGTGAGACACAAAATGAAAAAAATTATGAAAATTAAGTAGCGATTTTTTGTGAATAGCGCTGGCCGGTTTTGGTCGTTACGCTGGTAAAGGGTTAATATGTATATAATCCAAAACTAAACGTGTTTTTTTCCATGCGTGTTTTACGGTAATATAATCACAAACGCAGAGAATTTCTATCGGATGGCGACTAAGATCCGGTCCAAATTATATTTTCACTTTCCTCTTCATAGCAGAATCTTACCCGTCGGGAAAGAAATGCTTGAACAGTCATTTCGCAATAGTTTATTTACGAAATATTGACCCACCGGTATAAACACAGAACGACACGCGCGTGTGAATGGGTTAATCGATATGACAGGAGTGCCAACGAAGGATAAAACAAGAGGCCGCATTATGGCGATACAAGTGCCATATCGATTAACCCATTCACACGCGCGTGTCGTTCTGTGTTTATTACATGCCTTCACGTTTTTAAAAAACAATTATTAGAAGGACACTCAGCAATTCAGTTGACAACTATCACCAAAAAGAACACATTTTATCACCAACCAAATTTGCGTACTCTTACTCTTCTTCTTCTTCTGGATATTCATTAACCCCTTCATATATCGAATCTATTTACGTACACATTAAACACGCCAATTTTAGACATTTTATTGAGTTATTTCGCAATCGGTTCCGTTTCGGTTGATCAATCGTCTGCTCAACGATTTCTATTCAGCACATGTGTGCGGAACAGATTTCATTTTCCTCAGGGTTTGGTGTTGCTGTAGATGGGGATTTCACAGAACATGCGCAGAATAGAGTACTGTGTGGTACAGTAAGAGGGTTACGTTAGGCCATTTAGAGACCACACAAATGCAACCTTTTGTCAGTAAAAACTGTTGTGCATTGTGTACAAAACCTGTCATTCTGAGTGCAGTTACATTGTTTGTCAAAACCGCAGATAACAATGCGAGTTGTTTATTTAATTTGGTTTATTTGACGAGTGTATAAGAAAGACGGCCCATAACCATTTTCTTTTATAAAAGATTATGCGTAATCGCTCGCTTCTGTCTCAACGTGAACATTTTTACCAAGTCGACCTTGAATATGTTAACGAGAAAAGAGAAAAATGATTGTGAAAGGGGACCAAGGATGTTACGTCATGTCGAGGCGCATCATTAGCGTCACATGTGTAATCTTGGAAGCCGTATTATGCGGCCAATGCCCACACTGATGAATGGCGCTAAGAGTAGAGTCCCTTAATTTACGCGGACAGTGGTAGACACCCCCCCCCCCCCACCCCCCACTCCTATGAACAACGAAATACGAGGCAATGTGAGGCACGTAGTACATGTGTATGAAGAAACAAATGTTTGTGCAGATTCTGACCCCGTCAGGTTGACCATATCCCAGATCACGCAACATGTACCATGGTTTCATGTAATACCCATACATGTACCATGTCCCGATAGAAAAGACAACCGTGGAAAGTCGAATCGCAGAAAATTCACAAAAGTAGACAGAATAGGGTCCGGTTGGTAGAAAAAAGGATTCCTGTAGAATTCGAATACACCAGTGCACAAAAACCCAACATTACTTCATCAGAACTTATTCACATTCAGTGAAACCAAGCACAAGCCTGTCCATCATGACTGCGTCCATCATTCGAAATGGAAGCACACGTTGTTCAGTAAAAGGCGCCGCCCATGCACACCAACCTTTCAAAATTCTGTCGCTCACGCGCACCACTGTTCAACCAATGTGACACATTACCTTCACCAAGGTATGACGCCAATTCCCGGGTGAATCTCAAAACATAGGATCCATTCTTAACCCTTTACCCAACGAATCGGCGGCATCCACCCGCGTAATATGCAAATTCAGCAGTTGAAAAAATATTATTTTTCAAAAAAATGTCAACAAAACCATATCATGTGACCCCTGTTGGAACGAGCTCGTCGAGTTCGTTTCAACGAGGGGTCACATGATATGGTTCTGTTGACATTTTTTTTGAAAAATTAAAAAAAATGATATTTAAAATAATAAATTTTGATATCGTCTGCGTTGGATAAAGGGTTAAATACTTCTGTCTCCGACTGAGTGCGATTGCAACACCTCATCCCCTGTCGCAAGTTCTCAAGCCACAAGTTGTATTCGGTAAGGGATTCGATGCTGCCATGGGCTGTTTGTTTACCCACTGTTCGTGGAGGTGTCGCACATACTACAGTAGTGAAGGCTGGCACTATAGGTACAAGCATTTAACACTGAATTCCCCATACCCAAATACTGGCACTATATGTACAACATTAACATAGGAATCTCCATAGGGGACTTGTACCTATAGTGCCATTTTTGGAGCCAGGAAAAGGATTTTAAAATCTGTTCCTGGCTTCAAAAATGGTACTATAGGCACAAAAATGGCGTGTATGTACAAGCCCCCTATGGAGATTCCTATGTTAATTTTGTACCTATAGTGCCAGTATTTGGGTATGGGGAATTCAGTGTTAAATGCTTGTACCTACAGTGCCAGCCTTCACTACTGACTACGCAGATGTAATGTGATGTTTACAGATATTTTTCGTGGTTTGGTTATAAATATTCCAACCAGTAAGTATTTAATTCACTTTTAAACCATCAAGACATAAGCACAATTATTTATTAATCATAAAACTACGGCTGTGGTAAAGTCTTCATTTCTAATGGTAATGTCCCGATTGTCCAGGTGGGGACACGGTGGCGCTGTGTACTGAGGCGTACGGCACGTCGATAATGCACCTGTCTTCAACAAATGCTATCCTGCTTGTGTGGAGTTAGTACGTTGGGGAGTCTCACAGTTGCTCGTCGTTGCTTGGCGGTTTTCCCCGGGTACTCCGGCTTCCTCCACCAGTAAAACTGTCCGACACGAGGTGACCCTGTCTATCTAAAGTGTCGTTAAACCCCAATAAATAAAAAATAATGGTAATGTCATCAAAACGTCGAGAAAATCAAGTCTCGATTGAGGAACATTTCCAGCGTCGATTCAAAGAAAATGTAATTTTTTACATTTATTCAACTGGAATATATCAGCTGGTTGGGAGAGCGAACCGTAGGTTCGATTTTCCGACCAACTGAAATATTCCACGCGAGTGAATCAAAACACAGACGATGGGCTATTTAAGGACTAGACTGGGTCCAAGCCATAACAGCATCGGATTCCTTGTAGAAGAATACTGGTAGCTGGAAAGCTTGTTCTTGTCCCCTCCCTGGCGTCACACATTTTCAGGGCAGTGTCGGCCCGCTTGTTGGTGTACAGTCCGAGGAAGGTTTAAAGGTAGCTTTCTGTAATCACTCGAATATACACAGTTGAAGGGTCAGGGTATATTATACACGTAGATGTTCAGCCATCAAAGAATAATAGGAACCCGGATATAATGATCCGAGCGTATCCGAAATCAATACACGTTGGGAGTAACCATAATTATTCACTGAATGTGTTTGGGATGAAAATTTTCCTGTCGATCATGTTGTAAAAGTTGATAAGCGCAAATAGGAATAGATCGGGAAACTTTTCCGATAGGACCATCGGTTCTCCAACTAGCGGCGCATTTATATCCATCATTCAGTTAGGATAAAACGTAGTTTACTCGCAAAGAGGCAGGAGGATAGAAAAGGATACTGGCTTCTTATATTCTCTCTGTGACAGCGTAAATATACAATTTTGTGATAACGAAGTGTGCGTTCGTTATTTTTCTGCAGCTCTCCAGTTTTTCATAAGCAATTAAGTGGTTTATGAATTCAGTAAGGAAGTTCCGGCATCTTTTCGGACTCACGGATAATAATACGGATACATTTCTAACGCAACTTTGTTAAAAATAAATTTTCATTGTATTATAAAGTTTTGTATTACAATGAAAATGTATTTTAAAGAATGTGTAATACGTAGCATTGCCGCGACAACATTTTGTAAGCTTGAACCTTACGAAATGTTAGAGAGTCAGTGTTACAGTTTACACTTCGTTTAACTACCCGCAAACAGATGTCAAAATATCAAATTTTTAAATAGAAACATTTTCCATAATGCAGCTAGAAATTTAACTAATTCATTCTTGTTTGACAGAGCTCAAAGAGCTCTGTCAAACAAGATTGAATTTGTTAAATTTATAGTTGCATTATGGAAAAAAAGATTGAATTTGTTAAATTTATAGTTGCATTATGGGAAAAAGTCCCAGGAATTTTGATTTTCAACATCAGTATGCTGAGGGCTAAAATATATTTTCATTGCTATATGAAGCTTAACGCTTACAAAATGTTGGAGCAACGGGCTAACTATCTTCGTTCATAGGGTACAAAAGATTTTTCCTTTCTGTTCTGTTATTTTTTATTACAAATACTATTATTTATTTATTTATTGATGTTTAAGTCACATATTTATGCACAATGGCTAATCATGACCGTGACAGTTTTACGGGTGGAGGAAGCCGGAGTACCCGGAGAGAACCACCGAGCAACGACGAGCAGCTGCCAGCTCCCAAACACTGTAACTCCGCACTGTAGCACAGGCATGGTTAGATTGGTTGAAGACATGCGTACCATCGACGTGCAGTACGCCTTAGTACACGGCGTCATCGTGCCCCCACGCGGGCAATGGAGATGAAGTGTCTTGCCCAAGGACACAACGCGGTTGCCGCAGGTGGGATTTGTACCGAGGACCTCTCGGTTTGCAGCCTGCACCTCTACCTACTGAGCCACCGCGCTCCCACAAATACTATTACAATTCCAGCGAATGTATATAACGTATAATGAATGGGGTTTGCTGTTAAATGTATATTCGCGAAAGAAAAAAATATTCTGCGAACAAAAACGAAGAAAAGAGATGTATCAATAAAAAAAAACTGTTTTTTAAGTTTTATATTCAAAACAGCACGCGGGTTACAAAAGACCTTTTAAAATATTTTTGATTTTTTTTTTAAATTGCTTTCCTCTCTATTGTGTTCATTACACTGCATTTGGCTACGTTTCAAGATAATTTCATTCTTCCGGGTTTGAAATGCCTTTCTATATTGGTGGAGGAAAAAACAAAATCAGACGAAATTTGACTAAATCGTCAATCCCACAATGAAAAAGGATGGGATTGGGAGGGATATATGCATTTAATGAACCGCTGAAAGGCAGAATGGAAGAAGTTCTAACGTGAATTCATTAACCACTCGTTTTAGGATTACTCTACGACGAGAAGACCACTTGAACAACTGGAACAAGAGCATGGCAATTTCGTCTGCTTTACTAACTTCCTCGGAGATCAATTCATTTGTAATGTAGGAGTTTCATTCGAAGAACATGGAAGACCTCGTGAACAACACGACATCGCCTGCTCAAACACCAAGGCCAAGTAGTGCCGAACTGAGCGTGAATGTCATTGTCCCTCTCTACTCCATTATATTTGTGGTCGCCGTTATTGGAAATGGACTCGTCATTCTGACGTTAGTACAGAACAAACGCATGCGGACAGTGACTAACGTTTTCTTGCTAAACCTGTCATTCAGTGACTTACTTCTTGCAGTTTTCTGTATGCCTTTCACGTTAGTTCCTGTCGTTCTACAGAACTTTATATTTGGTGCTTTGATGTGTGTGCTAATACGGTATTTACAAGGTAAGTGATAGATTGTTTAGATACAGGAGTTATACACTGCAAATTAGTTTAGAGGTTTCCGACTGAGGGTGGTGTTAGGCAGTGAATTTCCAACTTGGGGGATGGACTGGGAGGGGGAACCCCCTCCCGGTCCCTCCCCAGTTGGAAATTCACTACCGAGAAAAATTAAAGCCACAAAAGGGAGCATAAAATTTATTCTGGTAACTGAAATGTCAACACATTTATGATAGAATTATCAGGTTATTGCTACTTGCTATTATTCTGGGAATTGAATATGTCCAAATCACATGCACACGCTGAGAACTTTAAGCAATTCCCGCTGTCCTAACATTAAATCAGATCTTATGCAGAAATGATCAATTTTCGATGTTTCATCATTTTGTAACTGTGAATGATGGAATCAACTCAGAATAACGATTTTACATGATGCGGTTTTCATGAAGAGCATTTCGAGAATTTTTTTTTTTTTAATTTTTATTACGATAAGTAAACGCACTATAGAAATATTGTACCGATAGACATCATGCATACTTTTGAAGCTCGATATTGCGTACACTGTAGTTGTAAATAGTAACAGCCTGACTTTTTGCCAATTTGAAACCGAGTTGGAATTTTGGGAAGTAAAGGAGACATCATCATAACACATGAAGTTCTAAAACCCAGATAGATGGAAGTTCCAACTACTCATGACTTGCCCTCAGAATTTCCAACTGTAGGGAATTTTGGCCAGGGTTGTGGGGGGGGGAGGGTGACACCACCCCACACACCCCTGTCGCCACGTCCCTGGAAGAGATTACCATAAGCACCCGCGTGGAGACTTCACCCAGACAATAGAACATAAGTTTGTGGAATTCATTTGTATCTATGCCGCTAAACTTTAGAGGCATTTCATCCCAGGCATTGGCTACCGGGACCTAGTCTACCTATAAAGCAGAACTTGTTTACCACAGTGAACAAACGCTGCTCCACTTCCTGATGTACCCATGGGGTGACAGATTACAATGTTTTTTTATTCAACTAACCCTTTACCTAACACAGTATTTTCTAAAAATTAATTAAATTTCTCATTTTTAAAACAAATTCCACAATTTTAAAATAAAACCATACAAATGTGGATATCATTAGAACCAGCTCGACGAGCTGGTTCAAATGATATTCATATTTGTATGGTTTTATTGAGAAACTTTTGAGATATTTTATGCTTTGGTAGGCTTAGTCTGGTGAATTTTCTGGTCGTTTTTGGCCGTCATGTTAGGTAATGGGTCAATAGGAGATAATCTATATAACCATGCACTGCTATACTTCCCATAGACCCCGCAGTGGATTATTCGTGAACTTAACTTCTGTGGACAAAGATAAAATCCACCAGAAACGTTTCAACAAATAGACATCTGGGTTAAATATGGAGGTCTTTTGATGGAAACTACTTTTTACCCTTAAATTTTTTTACAGAGTTTAAAAATAGTGTTGTTGTGGAAGTCTCATACTGAGGCTGTTTTGGAGGAACTCCTCCCGTTACGTTTTGTATTTTGGTAGGGCATATTTTTCAATGTTCAAAACTCCATGTTAACCTCGTCCGCCCACAATTCTCTCCACACCCTTCACACTGATGTCGAAATATGAAAATTTCAAAATCCAAATGTTTCCCATGATGCAGCTTAGAAGTTTCCGAATTCAATATTGTTTGACAGAGCTCAATGAGCTCTGTCAAACAAGATTAAATTGGTTACATTCCCAAATGCATTTTGGGAAATATTGTTGCTTGTACTTTCGGTATTTTGATCATAAGCGTGCAGAGGGTTAAATCGTACCAATCGAAGAAGAAACACGAACGCATGCAACTGCGTTGCTATTTTTATTTCATTTTCTCATTCACTCTTCTTTTTGTAATATTTTATTTATGAAATCTCAATCCCCTTGATTTTTATCATCTTACTTTGAAAACGTCGAGTGCAACAAACCCTCGTGTGCCGTTTGTTCCACAATAATACATTTATTTATTGGAGTTTAACGACACTTTCGACAGCCAGGTTCACCTCGTGTCGGACTGTTTTACCGGAGGAGGAAGCCTGAGAACACGGAGAGAACCACCGGGCAATGGCGCGCAACTGCCAGACTCACCAAAGTACTAACTGCGCATAAACAGGGTTAGCATTAATTGAAGACAAGTGCACCATCGACGTGCAGTACGCTCAAGTACACAGCGCCACCGTGCTCCCACTTGGGGAATCGGGATTAAGTGCCTTGCCCAAGGACTTAACGCAATTACCCCCGACGGGGATCGAACCGTGAACCATTTGGTGTGAAGATCAATGCCGTGACCACTGATATACCGCCTTCCCATTTGTTCCAGACAAAAGGCTTAAAACTCGTATCATCACATAACAGAGTTTCTCCTATCCTCCAGCTCCACTGTATAAATTTGCCCTGCACATAACATTACTTACATGTATTGGTCCACTTGTCTCGCTCCTCTTATGCTCCCCTTGGCTAGTTGTTAAAGCTTCCCCGGCAATAGAACCGCAGGATTGTACCCGTAGCTATACATGTCGGTGCAAATCGTACATATCACTGTAAGCCCTATGCTACATTGCCGAGTCAAATAAAATTCATTCACGTTTGGCCCTGAATCGGGTGAGTTTATTAGCTGTATTATCACCATTAGGATAGTCAGGGCAGAAAGGATGAGTTACGCCTTTCCCCGGCCACCTCGCGTTACCTACCGCCCGCCCCCTATTCTTTTATACTTCAACTCTGCCTTTAGGTTAAAACAGTCTGTATCTGGCGATTTCGAACACTGTCATTTCGAGAGAAGACAGGTAGTAAGCCAATCTTGTTATGTCATTTCCCTACTATACACATGTTATTGGATTTTTTTTATACAATTGGTACAGTGCATGTATGTGCCTAATATTGCTAAATAAAATTATTTATTTATCGAACGTGTGTAAACGTCTTGAAACCAGAATCCAACACAATAAAACGTTTACAATTGTATTTTCTAGAATTGCATTTTCTTATGATTTTTAGGGAGTTGAAATGAACCATTCGCATTTGTAAAGATGTGGCAATTTGCCAGTTGGCAAATTGCCATATCTTTTAAAATGCTAATGATTCATTTTTGTCAGTTATATTACCAGGTAGAAAATACAGTTCTAAAGTTTTATAGTATTGGCTCCAGATAGAAGAAGAGGCTGCTTTGCAACTACTGCTCTGTAACTTATTCATACCTTTCTTGAGCTTCTGTAACTGGAAAAAAGGCCCTGCGAGTCGGAATTTCTATTGTTGAACCGAACCTCGACACAGTGGGAACAAATTTCCGTGAAATCACTTGTTATTTTACCAGTTACCATGTATATCTTTGCGACTTGCAATAATAATGAGTGCTCGAGTTAAGCGGTCAAGAATTATATTACAACATCGGTACTTATAGGGCGGAACGCGGAATTCCACTTTAAAAGTACTATTGCAACTTGTGAAAGGCAGACAAGTATACCGATGATCAGATTACACTGAACACGCAGCAGGCAACTTTTCTTTCATTTCTTTGGCATGATTCTGCTGATAGAAGACCTTTTTCCTCCTGAGAAAAACATGTGCTACCCGATTCGAAATACGCGAATCGGGAAGCCTATTCGATGTTGATCCTGAATCCGGGCATTGATGTCGACAACGAAATTCGACGTTCCGCAGGCAGGGATGTGGCTAGAGGGTTTCAGCTGGAGGGGTGCCACCGGTGTAAATTCCAACTGTGAGTGGTTTCGATAGGTGGTTAAACTGCAGCGATGGGTGATATCTTTTAACACTTTACCCAACGAATCACCCACATCTGCCTGCGTAATATGCAAATACAGCTGCTGAAAAAATATTATTTTTCGAAAAAATTTCAACAAAACCATATCCTGTGGGTCACATGGTATTGTTTTCTTGATTTTTTGAGAAACAATTCAATAACTAATATTTAAAATAATAGATTTTGATACCGTCTGCGTTGGGTAAAGGGTTATTCCAACTGCAGCATGGAAGAATGCTAATTCGTTCTGACTGGGATGGCTCAAGTTCAGATTGTGGTACGTATGTTGAGATATCCGATCAGTCTTTCTTTTTTTGGAATACCGATACCGGTATTCAGTTTACCCTATCGTTCAGCCATACCCTTTGAACCCTGGTGGCACCTTACATGTCAGTCCAAAGGCAAGAATAGGAAGAGTCCATATCCATTATTTGGGGGGTAGACCCATTAATACTTTCAACGTGCATCCTCAAAGTTGCACGTTCAAAATATGGATTGATCTACCCCACACATTCACAATTAGCCATCCTGATTAATAAAATTATGACGTGTCATGTTCCTGGACCGGAAAACGGTCTCTTGCGGTCAAAAAGGGTATTGTGCACATTATGGGATGGCACGTGTATTTGAAAAAAGATTATAGTTGAAACCAGTTTACATCTCAATGAGGTGGCCTTTCAAACACCACTATTATGTCCACAGAGTTTCTAGTGTGGAGTCGTCGAAGGTTCCACGAAAAAGTCTAAACAAATAATACAAGCGTTTGATATTATTAAGTACTGGAGAATTCTATAATACGTAAAGAGTTGATTACTACAAGAAGACAACGGTGTGGAATTTCCACCCACATTCTACTATAAATAAAAAGCCTACGATATAAAGTTTAGCTTTACACACCAGCCATGGTGAACACGCCAGCAATGGGATATCAGTAGTAAAAATTTACACCTACAGTGGAACTACATCCAAGTTGACCTTTGGTGACATCGACTTGAATGCAAACTTGTCTAAATTTATCACTCGTCCCCTCGCGAAGAGTGAAATGAAACCCACAATTATTTACAGTACGTGGAGCGTGTATTATCACTAAATCACTCGCAGAGTGGAGATTCCACCCGAGCAATAATTGTAAATTTGTTGCAAAGCATAACCAGCACCAGCAAAGTTTCAGCCAATGGACCTCCGGGTTACACCCGGAGGTCCATTGGCTGAAACTTTGCTTGTGTTTTTTGTCGATATATACAAAATTTGAAAGTTATAGCTTGGGTGATAACTCCACTCTGCAGGTGATTTAGTTACAATCCACTCTCCACGTACTGTAGTACGTTTTTAAATGATTTTACCTCATAAGATACCAAAATTTAACAAACATGCGTTGCCTCATTTTAATAAAGCACCAATAACTCAAAATAGTATTGTTATTATATTATTAAAATGAAAAAGGCCCCTTGATTTGTGTGTTTCTTTTTCCATTTCGTTTCGGCGATAAAATTTACAGCGGAAGTGTCGCCCACCGGAGCTCTTGTACACAAAAAACAGAATCGCACGTGTGTACAGGCATTCTTTAAAATTTAATATTGAATATTGTATTAATTAATATTTAAACTCTTAATAATCTACTAACGATCATGGTATAAAAAATATACCCAAAGTAGCTTGGTGTACCAAATGTTCACCACTCGTGGTGAAGTGATTTAACCGCGCGCAAAAGGCTTGGAGTTAAATTCACTGACAGCTGACTGGAAATTAAGGGGAGCTAACTTTCCTGTAAATGTCTTCCAATGGCGAAAATTGTCAGCCATATGAGAATAATTACATTGTTAATGTAGTTATACGTTTTGGGTCCAAATACTCAAAATTCCCATTGGTCAGCTGGATGAAAACGTCATGACCAAATGTAATTCATTTTCCAATGAATACATTTGGTCGAACTTTGACCCACATTTACGTTCAAGTTAATAATTTGTGATATCTCAAACAACTTTCAAGAAATGTCAATCGACAGTGTGAAATTGTTTCAGTGATTTCATTCTTGAACTTGTTGTCGTTCCATAGGTGATTATAGTTTACTGATATGTTAAATAAATTGTTTTGAACATTCCAAGTTTCGTTTCGAAAGACGGCAATTTGACCAATTTGGGTCAATGCCGAAAACCGGCTCTCAACTCAGAGTTGTGCGCTTTGTCTTTTGTGTGAGGGTGGTTTTTCGCCTCGTTCGTTCGTACATGTTTTATTTCGGATTTCTGCTTTGTTGTGTGGTAAAAAGTAGTTTAAACATTTACGGAATATAATTATAAGAATTGAATGCAATTTTTATAATCTTTATTAGAGTATGAACGTGTGGGAATGGGTACAAATGTATGAATCCCGAATGAACGTGTGGGAATGGGTACAAATGTATGAATCCCTTCGGGATTCATACATTTGTACCCATTCCCACACGTTCATACTCCAATAAAGATTATAAAAATTCGGGATTCATACATTTGTTCCCATTCCCACACGTTCATACTCCAATAAAGATTATAAAATTTGCATTCAGTTCTTAAAGATCAACGTGCTCTTATATCTAAAGTATTCCAAAGCTTGATGTATCCGCTACACATTTTGCTTCGGAGACTCCACTCCATGGGTGTATAAGTGTATGGAGACTCCACTCCATGGGTGTATAAGTGTATGGATACTCCACTCCATGGGTGTATAAGTGCACGGAGACTGCACTCCATGGGTGTATAAGTGTACGGAGACTCCACTCCATGGGTGTATAAGTGTATGGATACTCCACTCCATGGGTGTATAAGTGTATGGAGACTCCACTCCATGGGTGTATAAGTGTACGGAGACTGCACTCCATGGGTGTATAAGTGTACGGAGACCCCACTCCATGGGTGAATAAGTGTACGGAGACTCCACTCCATGGGTGTATAAGTGTATGGATACTCCACTCCATGGGTGTATAAGTGCACGGAGACTGCACTCCATGGGTGTATAAGTGTACGGAGACTCCACTCCATGGGTGTATAAGTGTACGGAGACCCCACTCCATGGGTGAATAAGTGTACGGAGACTCCACTCCATGGGTGTATAAGTGTGCGGAGACTCCACTCCATGGGTGAATAAGTGTACGGAGACTCCACTCCATGGGTGTATAAGTCATCACCTACTATATAACCTTATCCGTTAGTGCGTTACGTGGTGTCCGTTTATTGATTTTTCCGGGGTTTAACAATTGTTGAAAGGTACTTCTGGTTTGGAACACAAAGAACTACACTATAAAGAACTGCCTGTTCTGAAATTTCTCTCCTCCTATAAACGTGTTTTAGAAAAATGTATAAAAAATAATTGAAAGGAAGTATTCCCCTCATATTCTTCTCCACCTGTTGACCCCAGACTCAAACACCTATTTAGTCTATCGATTTTGGGTGGTGAGATAAAACAATCACCTCGTGTTTATTCTCATTCAAATCTACATTCGATCTGCTTTCTCAAAGTTTGCATACACTAGACCGACGCGATCGCTACAAGGGTTGCGGTAAAGAAAAAGCAAACGAGTCACCTTCTCATTTTGTAACTTTAACATGGTGTAATGCCTCTAATGCGAGCCTTGCTGTTGAACAAAGACCGACATTACCAATGGTGAAGGGATGTGCAAACCGAAATGGAAATCATTGATTATAATACTGACGCATCGAATCGTTTCATTATAATGATATTCAATGATTGTACGATACGCATTTGGCACAATAGTTTTAATTATATATTTGTTCTGCAACACTGTTAAAATTAGAGCAATCACACTATGTCGAAATTGCAAACTCGGAACACAAAGCGCTTTTCATTACTTTGTCGCAAGACGAGAAACTCTCGCAACGTGTTTTGATTGTGAAGACATTCACTTGGTCAAAATATTGGGGATACATCTAGCTTCGGAAAACTTTAGATATGAGAGCCTCTTTTTCGCAATAGTTCGTCATTGCCTCTTGGGTTGCATCCGGTATCAATACAGTTACCACCGATAATTGGTGACTGTGACGATGCAGGTTCAGAAAAGTAAGTACGGGTGATACTTGTACAGTGTGGGCAGAGAACACTCGCATAGAAATAACCTCGACGCTCTCAGCCAGCTGAACAGCTTGGTCAACCAGTTAACCCTTTATCGAACGCAACGTTAATAACCGGCCAGTGCTATTAACATAACTGACAATTCGAATTTTATTATTTTTCCAATACTTGCTGTCAAAACATAGCATGTGACTCCTCGTTGGAACGAGCTCAAAGAGCTCGTTCCAACGAGGAAGCACAAGCCATGTTTGGGGGGCTAAAAAATGAAAATGTGTAGTTATTCAAAAAATATTTTATAAGTGCCGTCTGTTGACCATGGCCGATGAAGTGTTAATCTTGTAAATATTGTCATAAATCGTGGTTTTATGTCCTCTTCTATTCCATGTTTCCGTATTTATTTCCCGTTGGATTAATTTTCATTTCATCCGTTTATTCCAATTGTTTTGTAATGCTTGGAATTACGACAACGAACGAACTGACCAGGAACTTCCTGTGTCCACTCCATTGACAGCAACACTTGGACAGAATGACAAAGGGTGAAGTCTATACTCATAGAAAATAACAGCTCATTTTAGCGGACGGCGTTAGCCAACCAGCCAACACGACAGCAAGAGAACATTGTGCAAAACAAAACAAAAATCTTCATTATCCAGGATTAAGTAAACATGCTCACGTGTTGCCTGAAGAACATAGCTGATGACCCCCACATTGGAACGGGCTCGATGTTAAGGAAAGGATTGAAGAAATATTGGGGACACTGATTTTCTTGTTTTCTTTCAGATCACATTGTTTAGTTTTATGTTCGTTTTTTTCCCTACACTTACTATAGCCATTTCAATTTGATTCACTTCTAACTTGGTCACACTTTCACTTCACGGGCTACTGATTCTGTGGAAGGAGAACAAAAATGTTTATTTCCGATTTGATAGTAAAACATTTCAGGTACGAAGGTTGGAAGAAGTCTTAAATTCACCATTCTTATTGGCTGCATATGCTTTCCTTCCTCCAACTCCGTGCATGTTGGTATTACTTAAATACAGACAAAATTAATAGCATATTGTTTTTTTCCGAAATTAATGACACATCTTATTTAGATGAAAATTGAAAAACAAAAGTCTCAAAATACTTCATTTACACATTTTGTAATTTGTGAAAAAAATATTTTTAAACGCCAGTTACTCCAATATTTGCTTCAACTGCGTTTATTTCTTGGGTGAGACGAGGGTCGTCCAGGCATGCACATTCTGAAAATACACAGAACGACACGAGGTTATGAATGGGTTAATCGATATGGCACATCGATTAGCCCATTCACGTGCACGTGTTGTTCTGTGTTTATTACACACCTTCACGTCTATAAAAAAAAAACAGTTATTAGAAGGACACCCTGAAATTCATATGACAACTATCAACAAGTTATTTCGCAATCGGTTCAGTTTCGGGTGATCAATTGTCTGCTAATGTTTACAAACACATGTGCGATTTGGGGGGAATTCCGTGGGCATATTTATAAATAGACCAAGCAAGTAGTCTACTTTTGTTTGTACTATCGTAGTACATGCATACTTGAGCTAGTTCTATTCGATTTGTTATCATTATACAGCTTGTAATGATTGGTTTAAACTCTCCGTTCTAAACTTTAGAAGTAATTCTACACTCAAAGATGTTTTAGATGTTTTTATTCAGTCTCTTTCCTTTGCAATAGCTTATTAGAACGCAACGTGATTGTGGGTCAAACGGAAATTCCAAGTAGGCGGGATTATATTCAGGGATGTGGCTAGAGGATTTCAGCTGTGGGAAGGGGGGGGGGCACCGGTGTAAATTCCAACTGTGAGCGGTTTCGATAGGTGGTTGCACTGCAGCGCTGGGTGATATCTTTTAACCCTTTACTCAACGAATCGCCCGCATCCGCCCGCGTAATATGCAAATACAGCTGCTGAAAAAATATTATTTTTCGAAAAATTTCAACAAAACCATATCATGTGACCCCTCTTTGGAACGAACTCGTTGAGCTCGTTCCAAAGAGGGATCACATGATATGGTTTTGTTGAAATTTTTCGAAAAATAATATTTTTTAAATTTAAAAAATGATATTTAAAATAATGAATTTTGAAGTCGTCTGCGTTGGGTAAAGGGTTATGAACCCTTCTAAAAATTATCACTAGTCCCGAAACGGAAAAAGCATCATTTATAATGTGTCTGGGTCAGAAAATTACCGGATTGATGTCAGAGTTGAAATTTTAAGAGTAGGAAATTTGAAACTCAAGTTTCCAGTTGGAAATAAAAGATCAAACTTTCTCATCATCAGATGGAATATTAATATTTTTCATGAACAATGTTAATTTATTGAATTTCCAACTATTTGATTTTTGACCTCGGAATTTCCAACTATTGAATATAAATACTCCAGGTGGGGGGGGGGGGCACCCCCACCCACCTCCACCCCCCCCCCCCCCCGCCTCCACCTCCTGTCGCCACCACATCCCTTATTTTTTGACAGATGACATGATCGTCCAAAAATAGTCCGTCAACGATTTCCGTTGTGTTGATGCAGATAAGGACTTCGTAGAACAGACATGTAATAAATTGCTTTTCATCTCGTGCGCCAGAAGTTTTCACCTCTTCCTTCTCCAAGCAAGGACTTCTTCTTTCGTACCTCTTCTTATTGTCCATAACAGTGTATCTGGATTTTTTTATAATTCTTCCATTTACTGTGCTATATTTTTTCAGACGGCATAAAGGTGCATTTTTGAATCGACCATGACGTATAATTCTCGGTCGTCTGCTTCAGAAAATCAGTTTCAGCTTCATTATTCTTTTGAAACACGGGAACAGCTTACTTTCTAGCAACCAAGCTCTGTAGAAATGCCTTATATATATTATATAAAGTCTGCGGTTATTGAAAATTAGAAAACTGCAGCAACTGTTTCATCCAGGCCGAGCATCTTTAAATCATCTGATGAAAGGTAGAGCCGTTCCATTTTGATATGAATTTGTGAATGAGATCTTCGTAAAAATGGTCAGTGATTTCAAGCACCAACAGTTGTGTTTATATATTTTCACATTATTATTTTGTGGACTGGACATAAACACCTTTGAAAATTCTGCGGCCGCAGTAAATGTCCTTGCATTGTCAGAAATAACTTTCGCGGGAAGACCACGTCTTGCAACAAAGCGTCGAAAACAGTTTATAAATGTTTGAGCTGTCAAATCAGAAATCACTTCAAGGTGTACAGCACGAGTTACTGTACATGTAAATAGACAAATATAAGCTTTGTATGGCGAGTCACAAATGTTTAAGGGTCAAGCAAAATCTGCTCCCTTTATACTAAAGGGTGTGGTTTCACTCACTCTGTCCTTTGGCAGATGTGGTGGCATGGATGCTATATATGGTTTCCCAATAACCTTTATACACTGTACACATTCCCTAAGAACTCGTTTAACCACCTGTCGATTGCGTGGAATCCAAAATTTCTGGCGAATATTTGACACAGTTTGATTTACACCTGCATGAAGGCTCAATGTATGAAAATATCTGATGATTAAAGTTGTTAGATGATGATTTGTTGGTAACAAGACTGGAAATTTTGTTGAATAACTAATGTCAGCATTTCCAATGCGACCACGAGTACGAATCACACTGGTGTTATCCACAAATAACTGAAGTTGAGTGATCATAGGTTGTGAACGAGTTGAAGTGTTACTTTTTGGAATATCATAAATATTTGCATACACAGCACTTTGTGACTGTTTTATAAGATACAGTTCAGCATTGTTGAGTTCACTGATTGTTAAAGGACCCAGTGTACGAGCAGATTGTTGTGTTCGTATATTAGAAACAAACCTAAGAACATATGCAGTCACGCTTCTCAGTTTAAGAAATGAAGAGAACGTTGATTCATTAATCACATGCTCAGATAAGCTGTTATTTTGAAGAATAGAGTCCTTTTTTATCATAAGTGACTGTGTAATGTCATTAACGAGTTTGTTGTCAACATCTTCTAGATCAGTGACATTTGACAATTTTGGCCACTGTTCACCGCTGCACAGACATTTTGGGCCATTCCACCACAAAGAATTATCAAACAATGTTTCAGCTGAACATCCCCGTGCTTAACAAATCTGCTGGATTATCAGCAGAAGAACAGTGATGCCAACTTTGTTTATATGTATTTGTTAGTGATTTTATTTCAGTTACCCTATTGGATACGAACATTGGTAACTATTTCACTGAATTTAGCCAGTAAAGTACGATTGTACTATCAGTCCAAAAAATGAATGTTCATTAAATTTGTGCAGTCAAAACTCTCCCGAATATGTGAAGCTAGGCGAGTGCCTATTAGAGCTCCCATGAGTTCTAGTTGTGGCACTGTCAATGTTTTTATGGGAGCTATTCTGTTTTTAGTCATTATGAATTGTGGTATAGATGTCCCATCAAATTTTACGTAAGCTACAGTTCCATATGCTCTTGTACTTGCATCTGTAAACACATGCAACTCTAACTTTTTCAATGTTTTGTTTCCACAATTCATTGAACGTGTGAAGGTAAATTTTGAAGCTTGTTGTATATCATTGCTGATGAAGTTCCACTCATTTGATAAATCATGAGATAGGGGTTCATCCCAATCTAAAGTTTCGGTCTAAAGTTTTTGTATGAAAAGTTTTGCTACAACTGTCACAGGAGCAATGAAACCTAAAGGGTCAAACATACTACACGTGTCACTCAGAATTTCTCTTTTATTAGTTAACATGCCACTCTTCATAGATTTCATTGGAAATTCAATAGTGTCATTTTCGGTGTTCCATTTCAGTCCTAAAACTGAAACAGTTCTGTCCAAATTCAAAACATTGTCGCGGTTTGGAGTGATACACACAGTTCATTGGAGTTTGATGACCACGAACGAACATTGAAGTTACCCTTCAGCATGACAGCACGAGTTTGCTTATAGTATTCAACCAGTTCACATTCAGTTCGAAGACTAGATAAAAAATTGTCAACATAAACATTTTGTAACAAATGTCGAGACACACCGGACGGACTTGTCAACAGGTGCTTTACAATAGTTGCATTCAAGATGAAAGGTAAAGATTTGGCTCCAAATAATACAACATTGAAACGATAAGTATCAAAGTCAGAACTAGGGCTGTCGCGATTATTCGATTAGTCGACTAACCGTCGACTATTGAAGTAGTCGACGTTTTTTATTTTTAGTCGACCGTCGTTCATTTTCAAGGTGGTATACGTCTACTACACGTCGGGGCTAAATTGCATTGTTTTGTGAGGTGAATGATCAATGAAGGTGAATAACTTTAAATATCTAACCATAGTTAACATTCATATCCGGAAGACTGTACGACTGTCACTGACTGTGTAAGAAAGAACACTCACAGTTACTCGAGAAGAATAGATTCTTCTGAATTTCTCCAGTCTTGTACACACGAATGCACCCATTGGAAAACCCAAAGCGCGGAAGTGACAAAATTATGACGAAAGTCAGAACGTCAGATCACTTCTCAAAGTTCGGAACTTCAGGCTAAGATCCAATTTTAACAACTGACGAGGGAATGCATAGATCTCAATGTTAAAAATTTCGAGAAACTTATTGCAGAAAGGAAACATATGCAGGAACGTTCTTTGGTAAATTCATTTTAATTCATCGGCTTCAATCTAGTTCAAACTTGGACCCGCAGTCAATAATATTATTTTTGGGGTTGGTACGTCCTACAGGACGTACCAACCCCAAAAATTATATTACGGACTGTGGGTCCAAGATTGGACTACATGTAGCTTCAGTCGGGACCGATTTGTTGTTCCCACAACCCCACTTCGTCTGAACACACTGGTGCCATTGTCATTTTCAGAGTTTTACGAACAGAAGAATGATTTGCTAAAAAATCACGGGAAGCGACTATTAATCGACTAACCGTCGATTACTGGTCACGATTAGTCGATTACAAAAAATGATAGTCGCGACAGCCCTACCTGCAAGCAAACAATCATTGAGGCTTGGAGAAAATTTATCACGTTTGCAACTACAGTCATATACTATCCGCATAGGTGTTGTAGAAGATTCCTTAAACACAGGATGATGGGGTATGTAATGACATTTCCCTGATACATCAGAATTGTCATTTTCACGATCAACTATTTCAATAAATCCTCTGGATAATTGTTCTTTTGTGAGTTTATCATATCGTCCCCTGAGTTCCAATGTGTTCTTTGTGCCTACTACTATGTGCATATTGGAACTCAGGGGACGATATGTCGCCAGAAGCGTAGGCTGTTTTGCAAGCCGATGTGCCATAGATCTTGTTCTAGCACATGCAACTGTAAAGTTTGTAGGTAAAGCATTATGTTCATTACACCAAGGTAATGGAGCAACATATGATATGCCATCATGCACAATAGCATTACAGTACGTTTCTAACAACTCACTAGAGTCTTTCGATTCAACTGGAGGCTCTATTCCCATGGATTCTAAGTTCCAGAACTTTTCCAAATCAGAATCTTCGATGCAGTGGTCTGTGAAAATGTTCAACATGTTTGCTTGAGCATTCAATGTATTGTTCGCTTCAAGTGGTCCAGCAAGCAAGAAGCCCAGTTTAGATTATACAGCGATTGGACCAGTGTCTCCACGAATTTGTGTTCCCTCCACTATATTATAGTATTGATCCGCACCAACAAATATATCAATGATAAATGATGAAACATTAGTAACTGGATGAGCTAATTTGAGTCCAGATAAATGAGGATACTTTGAAACTTCACTAGTTACTGATGTTCAGTGGCGTAGAGATCTGTGGAACAACTAGTAATTTTAGTTCCACTGTTTCATTGTCACATAGTTAGTCAAGTTTCACTACACCAAGAAGTCTTGTGTGATGTTTTTCTGCACAAAATGCTGATAGATTTATCTCCCTTTTGTCCATGGGTACAAGTTGAAGTTTATCAGCACATCTTTGTGAAATGAATGAGCACTGGGATCCATCATCAGGGACCGACCTGGGCATGCGCCAGTGCGTATTTGGTTCTGAAACATCAGGACCTGGCTCTTAAATCTCAGAAATAGGCTTCTCAGTTGGCGCGTAACTTCTCAGATCATATTTTGATATTCTTTCGATGGATAATCGAGAGAGACACTCTTATATGTATTATATATATGATTATCATTTGTCATTGTTGTAGAGTGCTTAAGGTAATACTTCAAGTCTTAATTACCAAGCATTAATCTTCACTGTGGTTTCTGATCAAGTCTTGGCTGCCTAATTAGGCAGCCAAGACTTGATCAGAAACCACAGTGAAGATTAATGTTTGCTATAGTGTACTAAATGAAAATGATGAGAGCTATTACATACTTGCAGTGTGTGTTACAAAAGCAGTGTGACTCCGTAAATTGAAATCTGGCGCATGAATTGAAAAAATAGGCTCCGAGGCTAAAGCGTATTTTAAATAGCCCTGATCGGTCCCTGCATCATCAAATAGCATGTTTGCGCTGATGAAACACAGAGGAGAACTAATCTCAGCAACTGCAGTTTTTATTAATGATGAAGAAAATGACACAGTGTTATGACTCGGAATGTCATTCACTTTTCGAACATTTAGAACTGAATTAATGTTTGATGAATTGACATTGCAATGAAAGGACATATGTGGCTCTGAACTTTGTTCTGAACTTACTACCATTGGAGAGGCAGTTTATGCTTGTTCTGACTGATGTTGAGTGTTTGCAAGTTTATTTGGATCACACAAACTCGTATGGTGTTCACGTTTACAGTTTCGACATCTGAATTTAGTTATACACTCAGAAGCCCTATGAGTGTTTGACAGACCGTTAAAACACAGATTCTTTTGACGAACAATACTAAGCCGATCATTTAATTCATTCACAGTGGGACACGATAATGACTGGTGTATTTGGCTTGTACAGTAAACACAGTTGGAGGATGCAATGGCGTTAATGCATGGAGATGTGCATTTATTATTTTGTGTTTTTGGCCATAACGTTGTTGTAAGATGTCAACAGCTTGTGTGTAATTGTCATTTGTAAGTGTTAAACCATTGATACATGACAAGGCTTGCCCTTTCAATAGAGAACGAAGATGCTGAAAGTTTTGTACTGGAAGTAGTTCAGAATCTGGTACAGAATGAATTGCCGTAATAAAAGAGTCCCAGAATGTTTGCCATTCCATAAGTTCTCCACTGAAGCGTGGAAGAACCAGTTTTGGAAGTTTAACATGTTTGGAAGAGAGTTGAACTCTTTACCCAACGAATCGCACACATCCGCCCGCGTAATATGCAAATTCAGCAGCTGAAAAAAAAATTATTTTTCGAAAAATGTCAACAAAACCATATCATGTGACCCCTCTTTGGAACGAGCTCGTTCCAAAGAGGGGTCACATGATATGGTTTTGTTGAAATTTTTTGAAAAAAAATTAAAAAATGATATTTAAAATAATAAATTTTTAAATCGTCTGTGTTGGGTAAAGGGTTTAACATCCTGAATTGAATTTATGTCTACTTTTTGGCGAGTTTTTGCATGATGGCGGATGACCATTTGATACGTCAATTGAGCTCTCTCTATTTTTCGCATGTTATCATCAGCCGCATATGCTTCAAGAAATTTAAACTGATCATCATTAGTGATCAGTGATAATAATAAGTTTGATAATGTATCTGCACGTTTTTCTATCATTATTCTGTGACACTAAAATTTGTAACTCTTTGTAATCAGCAGTTGTCTGCTCAAGAAGTATGTCAGCTTCATTAATAATTCTTGTAACATGTCCTTTGATGGCTGTCCTTTTTCTTGTAAGTGTGGCAAATTCTTTAGAATCTTCCTTATTCATCTTAAGTTGCTTCGAGGGACCAAATGTATTGGAAACTCACAACATTTTCTCTTTAATTTTGAAGAGAAGGAGAACACAGAAAACTCTCTGCAAAAAGTGTCCACTTGAAAACTTTCTAACACACTGACTTTTCACACAGTTAATCAATGGGACCTTTTCCAGTTGAGTGCGCTCTATTCATTACATGACACAATAATGTTCACTTGCAGTCACTATACAGCTGTGTTCCAAATTAATACAGCTGTCATCAAAACAATCCCCAATAGAGGTGGGGGCGGTGGCTCAGGCTCAGTAGGCCGAAGCCGAGAGGTTCTTGGTTCGAATTCCACCTGCGGCAACCGCGTTGTGTCCTTGGGCAAGACACTTCACCCCGTGGAGGCACGGTGGCTTTGTGTACTAAGACGTACTGCACGTCGATGGTGCACTTGTCTTCAACCAATGCTAGCATTGCTTGTGTGGAGTTAGTATGCTGGGGAGCTGACAGTTGCTCGCCGTTGCTCGGTGGTTTTCCACGGGTACTCCGTCTTCCTCAACCCGTAAAACTGTCGTGGTCATGATTAGACATTGTGCGGAAATATATGACCTTAAACACCAATAAATAAATGAATAGTAATGGAGAGGACAGTGTCTGTATTATATGTCACTGTGTGAGCACTGTTGATATAAAGAACATAATAGAAGCTATAGAACATTAAAGGGTGGTGAAAACGCGGTTTGTCCTATTTTACACGCGTTTAAACAAACAATAACAGTGAAACGTTGAAACTGATCGGGAAAAAAGACAGCTTGTGTATTTGTATACTCCTCTTCGGAAAATGCCTGAAGTTTTTAACATGATACGCACATCGGTGATACAAATTCGCCAATATTTCGAAATTTTAATTTTTATATGAAATACCCACACCCTTAGTGCTAAATTTACTGACAGGTTTAGAAAATTCGGGGGACCTAACTGTGTCGTAAAACTTTTCCAATGACGAAAATTGGCAGCCACGAGTGCGTCCAGCTTGCGCCTTCAGGGCACTTCCCCGATGTAGTCGTTGCCTGTAACTTCACATTCTGTTTGTCAACCGTCTCTGTACTCGACAGGTAACTCATACAGGAGATAGTCCTTGAGGTTCACATCATTCATACGTTTTCTTGAATTAAGACTGAGGCATGTCTACAGTTAAAACTAGAAGTCCTGTCATGAAATGCGCACAAATAACACGTCGATCTGTGCGTTAATCTACGCGGTATGACCATAGTAAGGCAATCAAATTCTGTACACAAGCAATGTTTCAGCCAATGGACCTCCGGGTAACCCGGAGGTTCATTGGCAGAAACATTGCCTGAGTTTTCTATGAATAAACAGGAGAACCTGCCGTGCTTCGGATGCCATTATATATGGCAATTGCGTGCAATCCCTACGCGTAATTAAGCCTGTATAAGCGCACGGTTCGTGACAGGACTTCTAGCTTTAACTGTAGGTCAAAATTAGGCTTTCTTGAGAGTAAGTCAAAAAAACATTCAACTATAAACATCTTGACCAGAAGCTCCCCTACTCAAAATAAGTTGGTCGAAAGTTTCTCTGGTTAGAAACCCTCTATATACCTATACATTGCTTAGAAGGGCTATTATGAGACTAAATATTTATTGGGGTTTAACAATACTTTCGACAGCTAGGGACACCTCGTATGGGACAGTTTTACGTGTGGGGGAATCCGGAGTACACGGGGATGAACCCCTAGCAACGGCGAGTGACTCCCCAACATTCCAACTCTGCACAAGCAGGGTTAGCATTCGTTGGAGACAAGTACACCATCGACGTGCCGTACTCCTTAGTACACGGTGCCCTCAAGTTAGAAATCGGAATGAAGTGCCATGCCCAAGGGCACAATGTAGTTACTCCTGGCGGGGATCGAACGGTTTGAAGTCCAAAGCCGTGCCACTGATCCACCGAGCTCCCTTGATGTCAGTTTCTTTGCCTAATACTGAAATAATCTCTATTGGTGAGATCAGTTTTAAAATTTATATGTGGGTTCTGTTGATAGATTTTCCTCCAAGACCATAGTACTTCCGCGTTACAACTTGTCCTTTAAGCGCAACTAGGCATGATCTACAGTGCTTTAACATTGCATGCGATGCCTTGTCACACCCAAGGAACGAACAGAGGCCATAGTGTACCATTTATATAACACGAAAGGCAGACGACACTTAATTATTTATTTATTGGTGTTTAAGGTCGCATATTTCTGCACAAAGGCTAATTATGAACACGTCAGTTTTACGGGTGGAAGAATCCAGAGTACCCGGAGAAAGCCACCGAGCAACGGCGAACAACCGTCAGATCCCCAACATACTAAATCCACACAAGCAGTGTTAGCATTGGTTGAAGACAGGTGCATCATCGACGTGCAGTACGTCTTAGTACACAACACCACCGTGCCCCCACGTGGACGATGGGGTGAAGTGTCTTGCCCAATGACACAATGCGGTTCCCGCAGGTGCGATTCGAACCGAGGACCTCTCGGCTTGCAGCCTGCACCTCTACCAACTGAGCAACCGCTCCCCCACACGACACTTGCAAATAAAATCCTTGAATAATTTCATTTGGCGAGTCAAAAACATAGCTTATGACCCATCATTGAAACGAGCTCAGTGAGCTCGTTCCAATGAGGGGTCATAGGCTCTATTTTTAAGACAAAAAATAAAAAAATCATGAAAATTGAATGATGATTTTGTGAATACCGCAGGCCGGTTTGGGCCGTTACGTTAGGTAAAGGGTTACAAAAAAGAAGTCAGAAGAATATATCCGATTTTATCCCTAATACCGCTCGTCAATTTCCTGACAGTGTTCTAGATTGTTCTTGTGAATTTATCTAATATGTCAGACATGATTTTAAGGAAGAAGACTGATTAAGTAAACTCAGATTTTTCAAGCGAAGCTCACAGACTAAAGTGTGAAAATGAGAAATCAATAGGTTCTTGTCAAAATGGATTCTTGATCACGTACCGAAAGAGAATGCGAGCATACTAATATCATTACACTTTCCATATTACTAAAGAAGGGTATTTTTCTGCATGAGGAAGAAAAGTTATCTTTGAAATGCATCAATTTTCAACTTTTACAGGGCCATTGGAATACAACAGCAAGGGTGTAGCCGGGGAGATGCACCTTAAAAACTAAAGTGTTAAAACTGACAGTTTCAAGGTGTTAAACCCATTCTAACTCTTACGGTTTGATTTTAACACTCAAAGTGCAATGCTTTAAGCACTTAGACATTACAATCGTCAGACATCTGAAACTTGAATGGATGGCACTTCCCATCTGTCTAGCATTGGTGGTTCTTCCAGAATCGTCCATAATTTGATTTTCGCTTGGTGGGTACATAATTAAAAGGACACAACGCAGATGACGCGGATCAGGCTCGAGAGTTCGAGCCTGATCCGCGTCATCTGCGTTGTTTCCTTTTAAGTGTCGCGACATTACACTTGTCAAGTGGTATTATTGTAACACCTGTCAACTTATGGGATATCTACACTTGAACAAAGTGCTAGTTCAGCACTTAGTAAGTGTTAAATACAGCACTTCAAGTGTAGTTTTTAACGCTTGAGTTTTTAGCGTGTGGGGATAGGGAGCAGACCGCAGGCCTCGAGTTTTATCCTTCTACAATGGTCATATCGATCAATCCATTCACACGCGCGTGTCATTCTGTGTTTGTTACATGCCTTCACGTCTATAAAAAAGGTTATAATAAGGACACTCAGCCATTCATTTGACAACTACCAACAAAATGAACACATTTTATCGCCAACCAAATTTGCGGACTCATACTCTTCATCTTCTTCTGGATATTCATTATCCCCTTCATATATCGACTCTATTTCTTCTCTATTTTCGTCCACATTATTTAGTTATTTTGCAGTCGGTTCAGTTTCGGCTTATCAATCGTCTGCTGAACGATTTCCGTTCGGCACATGTGTGAGGAACGGTTTTTCATTTTCCGAATTGTTTAGTGTTGCTGTGGGTGGAGATTTCATAGAACATGCGTGTAATAAAATTATTTTCTGCCCTCTGCCCCCCCCCCCCCCCCTCACCCATCCGACGTTAGAGGGGAAACTTGAAACTTTTCGAAATATTCTTGGTAGTTTTTACACAACAGAACGATTATTTGCCACGCGAATAAGATAGTTAGTGACAAAATCAAATGTGGGATAGAATTTTCAGCTTTCAACTATCAAAATGAGATATACAGTACGTGGACAGTGTATTATCACTAAATCACCCGCTGAGTGGAGAGTCCGCCCGAGCAATAATTGCAAATTTGTTTCAAAGCATAACCAGCACCAGCAAAGTTTCAGCCAATGGACCTCCGGGTTAAACCCGGAGGAACATTGGCTGAAACATTGTTTGTGTTTTTTGTCGATATATACAAAATTTGAAAGTTATAACTTGGGTGATAACTCCACTCTGCGGGTGATTTAGTTACAGTCCACTCTCCACATACTTTATATGAGCACAGAGAGGGAGCACAAAGAGGGAGCGCGGTGGCCCATTGGTTACCAGGGACTTCCAACCGAAAAGTCCGCAGTTCGATCCCTGCCAGGGGGAACTGCGTATTGTCCTAAGGCACGATACTTAATCCCGAGGTAACTGGAGCCACGGTGGCGCTTTTAAATAAGGCATACTGAACGTCAATGTTACACTTGCCTTCAACCAATGCAAACTCTGCGTGTGCGGAGTTGGTACGTTGAGGAATCTGACATTACTCGCCGCTGCCCGGTGTTCTTTCCGGCTATAGCGACTTCCTCCATCCACAAAACTGTCCGACACAAGGTGACCCTGGCTATCGAAAGTGTCTTTAAACTCCAGTAAATGGAATATGCATCCCTGTCTTATCGCTTCGTGAAACTCTTCTTTCGATAAAAGTTATCTCCCCTGAAATTAGCAGACCGGAGAGGAAGGCCCAGGTAAGAAGCATGTAATTGTTTAGAAAACACCTGTGACATCAGGAGAAAATAAAGTGAAGTTTCCTTCTGCTACTTTTGATAAAAGAAAACAACAGACAGCTCTCGGAGCAGTCTGTTGTTTTCGTTTATTAAAAGTTATAGGGGGCGCGGTGGCTCAATCGGTAGAGGAGCAGGCTGCAAGCCGTGAGGTCCTCGGTTCGAATCCCGCCTGCGGCAACCGAGTTGTGTCCTTGTGCAAGACACTTCACTCCCATTGCCCACGTGGGCGCACAGTGGCGTTGTGTACTAATGCGTACTGCATGTCGATGGTGCACTTGTTTTCAACCAATGATAACCCTGCTTGTGTGGAGTTAGTTTGTTGAGGAGCTGACAGATGTTCGCCGTTGCTCGGTGATTCTCTACGGGTACTGCGGCTTCCCACACCCGTAAAACTGTCGTGGTCATGATTAGCCATTGTGCAGAAATATGTGACCTTAAACACCAATAAATAAGTTAATAAATAAAAATTTTAAAAGTAAACTTGGCTTTTTAAGCCAAGCTAATTAGAAGTAACTAAGTAACTGTACACTTTGGCGCTTTGTTTAGCGAATGCGTTTTTACAGTAATTTACAAGTGGTAATTCTTCCTTGGGAAAAAAATAGAAAATCTGATCGCCTATGCTTTTATATGAATTGAAAAGATGGTGTCTGTATTTTATGTCAATATGCGCACACTGATGATATAATTGACAGAAAAAGATGGTGAAAGCGCTATTTTCTTATTTTTCAATGGATTTAAACAGAGAATAATAGTTAAAGTTTTAAACTGATCGGAAAACAATTGTAAAAAGTCAGCTTCTGTATTTTTATACGACTCCACAGGAAAATGCCTAAAGTGTGCGTACAGTACGTGGAGAGTGTATTATCACTAAATCACCCGCAGAGTGGACATTCCACCCAGGCAATAATTGCAAATTTGTTGCAAAGCATAACCAGCACAAGCACAGTTTCAGCCAATGGACCTCCGGGTTAAACCCGGAGGTCCATTGGCTGAAACATTGCGTGTGTTTTTTGTCAATATGTACAAAATTTTAAAGTTATAGCTTGAGTGATATCTCCACTCTGCGGGTGATTTAGTCACAATCCTCCCTCCACGTACTGTACATCGATGATACATATTCTCTAACATTTCGAAATTTCATCCTTTTTTTTAATTCCCACACCCCTAGTGTTAAATTTACTGACAACTCTATAAAATTAAGCGAGCTAACTTTCATGTACGCCTCTTCCAATTGCAAAAACTGTCAAACATGGCTGAGGAAGAAGAAAAAAATCGAATCGGTTGATGGTGAAATTTATTTTATACCATGCTCACCAATGTTATACTACCTGTGAAAAGCCCGTATGTTAAATTTGAGCTTTTAAACCCAGTACCAATGTAAAGCTTCTACTGCGGGTAAAATGTTTTCAATGAGAATTCTATTACAGAAAATCACACCTATAGTAGGAACTACATCCAACTTGATCTTTGTCATGACCCAATTTGCCGACTTCGATACATTCACCCTTTGCGATTTGTCATTCAAACATACGACGTTTTGTGTTACTATCTACTATGTGCAATAACTTATTAAGTTTAAATTACCTACAATTATATATTTAAAATGTAATTTATGGACTGTTAATAATAATTTAACTAAAAAAGCAAGTAAATTCAATCAACTTTGGCGATGCGTCTAGCTGTCAATCAAGCAAGCAATCACGTGCAGGCTGAAGTACTGGCCACCGGCGCATATGTAAACAAAACAAACCCATGTGTTCGCCCGTTTGCGAGAAGTGTTTTGCGACAGAACTGGTGTCGTTTCTTCGCCATCTTAAGTGACAAAATCGATCATTTATTAAGAGCATGGTATAAATAAAACAAATAGGCACTAGGGTCGGTAATAAGAATAAAACCACTCGTAGAATAAGGGTTTTAACCACTCGGCAGCGTCTCGTGGTTAAAACCCGTATCCTACTTGTGCTTTAAGTCAGATTATCGGCCTAAGGACCTATTTATTCTATACTGACGGAAAAAGAAACGCAAGTTCAGTTTTGGAAATATATATTTTTTATCCCTAGACCAAATGTAGTAAAATTTTACACTTAGCTACCTCAGTGTACTGACCAAAAAGTCTTGGGTTAAAATTCATTCTACCATGACCACGTGCGACGCTGCGTGCTTTAAACAGATATCTCGACAAAGCGTGCATCCTAGTACTCCCACGTGCTATGGGCTCGAAACCCATACCAAATCGAAGTTTTGAAGAGTACACGTCGATTTCACAACATTTCATTTCAACTCGATTGAAAAGCAAAATGCTGCGAATGTCCGAAGTTGATAGGGGTAGGGCTATTGCTCTAATTATGCAAGGTCAATGGCATCGTCTCGTCGCCCAGCAATTTACGGTCCATGGGTCAACGATAGCTCATTTAGTTGGGCGTCTCAGAGCCACAGGAAGATTAGCTGACCGTCCAGGAGCGGACGTGCGCGCGTTACGTCGCCACGTCAAGACAGAAACATGCGTCTCCCACACCTCCGTAACCGATTTTAGACGGCGACGGTGAGTCACGATTGAGTCACTCATGGTCGCCGAGTGTGTCCAAGAGCAGTTAGGAATCTATTGTGGTAGTTCTAGTTAATGGTCCGCAACTCACACCCAGGCGACGTCAAGTTCGATTGCAATGGCTGCGGGCACATGCACCAAATCGGTTTCAAATTAGCCGATTGGAGACGTGTGTTATTCACTGCCGAGTCTCGATTCATGCTTTACAGGTCAGATGGACGACAACGTTGCTATCGACGTCGAGGTGAGAGAAATTCTGACGCGTGCGTCAAAGGAAAACGATAAATTCGGGGGAGTGTCTGTTATGGTTTGGGTGGGGGGATTTCTCATAGCGTGAAAAAAAGTCTCGTGGTCATACAGGGCAGTCTTACAGCCGTATGATATCGGGATACGTTCCTCGTGCCTCACATGCTTCCACTTATCCATGCGCATAACCTTACGATGCAGCAGGATAATGCGAGGTCGCACGTTTCTAGGGTTTGTCGTGATTTCCTCAACCAAAACAATGTCCAAGTTCTCGATTGGCCACCCTACAGTCCAGATTTGTCCCCGATCGAGCATTTGTGGGACGAGCTGGACAGGAGGGCCAGGATGTGCGTGCGTCAACGCCCCAAACAACGTCGTTCAGCTCACGTAGGGCCTTCTCCGGGAGTGGAACAACATCCCACAAAGGACCATAAACAACGTGCTGGGGTCATTGGTAAGGAGAGTTAGAGCAGCGACTGAATGAAGCCCGGGGTGGCACACCCGCTATTGATTTTGACCTGGAAATTTAGGGTACCCACGTTTGAACTTTATCCATGCAGGCGCTGTCTGTGTTCAGACACCAAAATTCGTCAAACTTTAATCAGTAATGGAGATATAACATCAAGATCCAAACAATGAAACAATCATCCATAACACATTTGAAATATTTACCACAGAAAAAAAACTGGTGTTTGTTTTTTCCGCTAGTATATATGTCCATATGCAGCTATTGTTTTTTATTTGTACATGATACAGCACTGAACTAAAGGAGTTGTGTTGACACATTTGCGCACTCTCATTTTGGATATCTTTATACCATATAATCATGATACATGTTTGTGGACAGAAGGTGCGGATGAGAGTAGCAAGTATCCCCGTGTCCCTTCTCCAGGTTCCGCCATCTCTGCAAATGATATTGCCAATAACAAACTTTCATTTGTTCAACACTGTGGACCGCTTTCTGGAACACCTCAAAGATGACTTTGATAAAATCGAGTAGTATTAACACTAAAACATTATCAGTGACTTTCAAGGTGAACCAGTTAATAGTTTTAATCTTCACCTTCTCGTAAAAGAGACAATGAAGCATGTTTTGGAGACAGAGTCCTCCCTTGAGTGCAACAAATGTGCCATCTACAATACTTTAGCTTTGCAGTCAGCGCTTTGTTGCGCTTAAGGGACGAAATACAGTTTCAGGTTTATGTAGAAATTGAATTTGGTACTTTTTGTGGAGAGAAATGTTTCAGACAGACAGACAGACAGACAGGCAGGCAGGCAGGCAGGCAGGCAGGCAGGCAGGCAGGCAGGCAGGCAGGCAGGCAGGCAGGCAGGCAGGCAGGCAGACAGACAGACAGACAGACAGACAGACAGACAAAGGCAGGCAGGCAGGCAGGCAGACAGACAGACAGATAGACAGACAGACAGACAGACAAAGTGGGGTTGTCGGTGGAAAGATGGCATGAATCAATCGTACGATCAGAGGTCAGTAGGCATGTGCCATCCTCTGCAACACAGGGTTGTACTGGCAGCAACCGAGTGTCAAGTACACCACTCCAATTTTTTTCCAGAAATAATTATTAGAATGAGAGAGAGTTGGCGAGAGAATAAGAGAGAGAGAGAGTGGGGGGGGGGGGGGGGAGAATAGAATTCAAAAGTTTGTTCTTCATACCACGAAGTTGGCCTCAATACAGAAAATTCTTTGTACAGATATAGTATCGATGTGCGAGACAGTGTATCTATTTTCTCAACAAACTATAAATATTGACCTCCATTTAATTTTGGGAGGAATGATTAATTCAATACTCCCAGTAAATGTAAATTTCGCGCACTGCCGGTTATTAATTGGATTATTAAAGAACAAAAGAGTCTGAAATTAATGTTTGCACAGACTAACATTCTGTCGCAAGCGCATCATACTGTTAGCCTTTGGGGACAAAAAAGAAAAGACAAGGTGGAAGCAGATGCAAGGTGCTTTATCTGAAAAGTAACATTTTGAGCATAATTTACGTATTTAACCTTATCACCACTGGTGCCCTGGATGGTATAAATGAATGAACTTTATTTTGCAGCATACGCAAGTACAATATCAATTAACATTTAACTCTTTACCCAACGCAGACGATATCAAAATTTATTATTTTAAATATAACTTTTTCCAAAAAATTTCAACAAAACAATATCATGTGACCCCTCGTTGGAACGAGCTCGACGAGCTCGTTCCAACGAGGGGTCACATGATATGGTTTTGTTGAAATTTTTTGAAAAATAATATTTGTTCATCTACTGAATTTGCATATTACGCGGGCGGATGCGGCCGATTCGTTGGGTAAAGGGATAACAAGGTAAGTGTACACTTCATGGAAATGGCATCACCGTAGAGACTGTCTTCCTGCAATCCCCTTACACCAGATTTCTTGAAATGAAAGCCTTTTAATTTTATCTTTTCCTCTGGGGTGTTTCCTAAACAAAAATGAAAACAATCGTCATGCACGGACCTGAGACATTTTTGCTAAATTCACGCCAGTTTACAGATTAATAGGTTGAGAGGAGAATGGTTGATTTGGAAGACTTGGAAGAGGAAACCCTTTATTTAACAAAACAATCAGGACGAGACGGATTGGTACAAGAAATGATGGAGGAATGCGAATTTAGAGTAAATTAATTATTGCTTCTTTTAAACGGGGGCCTACTGTGCTGTTGTGTTTCTGGATTTAAATCGTTCCAAATTTACATACAACACGGTTTATGGCGAAAAGGACGAATCCATTCTGCATTGTGGGTGTAATAATTTAATCCTACAGCTCCGCAGGAAAGGTAGGATTAAATTATTCCTGAACCCACCCACAAATTAGAACTGATCCACACGAAGGATTTATTGTTCATTGTGTGGTCGGTTCGCCATCTCCCAAATCTTTCTTCACACACAAACAAATTATACTTACAGGTTTGAGGACGTATTTTTTGATAGAACAGATCCTCAATGCTGATTGGTGAAACAGCTGATTCGACCTGCGGACAAACTCGGCTTGCTCTTTGCGAACCTGGACGACCTGTGGACACAATCTTCTTATGGGCGTAATCGCCCAGAGGCCTTTCTACGGACACAATAGGTTCGTTTGCGGTCCATGGAGCTTAGGGGGGAATGTGAAAGACAGTGAAAAGGAGTGCCATATGCGTAATTTAGGCTTAGTGGAGCCCCTGAAACACTTTATATAAGAATGTCCGAAATACCAGTCTAACAGAATAAGATTCAACGGGATTGTGATGGGGAAGTGGGATGAGAGAATGAAGGACATGTGGTTAGTGGGTGACACAAAGGAGAGGGTTAGTATGCTTATTGGAGAGATTGGGAAGAATGGGGCACGAGATGTCATCAAACAGTTCGTCTCCGAGTGTTGGGAGGGGGGGGGGGGGTGGAGAAGAGGTGTGGGGATAAGGATGCATTTGGCAGAACAGGGCTAATCAAGGCCTTTTCACGTGAGAGCTGCAACAAATTAACGGCCGGACAAAGCGTTGTTATTATTATTATGTCCTATAGTGGATGTCTCATGTAACACAAAAGGCGTTTACTGTCTTTTCAAAAGTTTATTATAGGAGACTACACTGCAAAAACTATAGGTTCTCTTTAGAACCCAAACTGGTTCTAATCTTGTCACTGAGATGGAACCGGGAGGGGGGGGGGGGTCCCTGAATATTCCCTTTGTATGCTGTTGTGAGGTTACAATTGTTACTCTCATGTGTACCCTAACTGTCTAGAGCTAACTTGAGAGTTGTGGCAGCAACCCTTGTTCACCATTGTGAATTCCACCACAGTGTCCAACATAGAATATTTTTGAGAAAGACATTTATATGCCTTCAGTCTTATGTAATCATAGTGAAATAAATAAAACTTTGATTGTTTATTGATTGGCATGAAAATGAAAGAAAAGGAAACAATAAAATCCTCTGCGGTATGTCGTCGCATCAACTTGCTGTTGATAAAATGTCACTCAACAGGAGTCAACCTGATTCAACATCATAACAGAAATATCTTTTGTTTGTCTTAGAAAACAACTCTGTGACAAGCCGCTTACGCCATATCAGCTTCGTGATCTTGTAATATTGAACATACAATCGCTCGGGCATGTTCAGTCCGGCAAAGCCCTCGTGAACACCCTCGCGATTGTATATATATTCAATATCACTTGCTATCTATGGTGTAGTTTCTCCATATTGTTGATTTTGCACCTTCTTACAACCGTATATATTGGTTGTCTTAACGCTTTTCCCAACGTAACGGTCAAAACCGGCCAGCGCTCTTCACAAAAAATCGCCAATTAATTTTCATTATTTTTTCATTTTTTTGTGTCAAAAACATAGGTTAATACCCCTCTTTGGAACGAGCTCGACTAGCTCGTTCCAAAGAGGGATCATAACCTATATTTTTGAGACAAAAAAGAAAAAAAATAGTTATTCAGTAATCTTGTTTGCATGTGTCGTCTGCTTTTCCTGTTAGGAAAAGGGTTAACTCAAGCATTGTATTCGACGTCAACTCGCCTGTTTGGGCAAGTCAGTCAAAAATGCGGAATACTCCAAGGCGGAATGAAAGGAGTTTCGGAAGAAAAATCTCCTTGAGCTCTTCTTCTATCATCAGGTCTCCTACACAGGAGACTTTGTGATAGGAGAGGCGTTCAAGAGGAGACACCTGGTTTGATTTTGAGAACATTTCGGTGATTCGAAAATTTCCGAATTAGCGCGACTCGGGGGCGCGGTGGCGTCGCGGTAACCGGTTCTCCCCAGATCACCGAAGTTAAGCAACGTCGAGCGCGGTTAGTAGTTGGATGGGTGACCATTTCAGCGACTGATTCGTGCTCCCGCGTTGTGACCTTGGGCAAGGCACTTAACCCCGATTGCCTACATGGGGGCACGATGACGTCGTGTACTAAGGCGTACTGCACGTCGATGGTGCGCATGTCTTCAACCAATCTTACCCTGTCTGTGCCGCGGTTCAGAGTTCAGAGTTACGATGTTGGAGAGCTGACAGATGCTCATCGTTGCTCGGTGGTTCTGTCCGGGTACTCCGGCTTCCTCCACCTGTAAAACTGTCACCGACATGATACGACCCTGGCTGTTAATGTGTCGTTAAACCCTAATACAAAAAAAAAAAAATTAGCGCGACTCAAATTGAATTGTTTGGGCAAGTCAATCAAAATGCGGAATACTCCACGGGCGGAATGAAAGTAATTTCGGGAGATGAATCTCCTTGAACTCTTCTATCACGAGATCTCCTGAACGGGAGATCCGATGATAGAAGAAACGTTCAAGAGGAGAGATCTGGTAGGATTTTGAGAACATTCCGATGATTCGAAAATTTCTGAATTAGCGCGACTCAAATTGAAACGAATCATTAAGACCCTTTCCAATCAAATCGATTTTCAAGAATTCGCAGTGGATGATATTCACGAGTTTCAAAACATGTTTTATGTATGTTAGAGCCAGAAGGTTTGTACAGTCAAAACTGGAAGTCCTGTCACGAACTGTGCGCTTATCTAGGCTTAATTGCGCGTAGGAATTGCGCGAAGTTGTCATGTCGAATGGCATCCAAAGCACAGAAGGCTCTCCTGGTTACTCATAGCAAACACAGGCAATGTTTCTGCCAATGGACCTCCGGGTTACCCGGAGGTCCATTGGCTGAAACATTGCTTGTGCACAGGTCATATATACAGAATTTGATAGCCTTACTATGGTCATAACGCGTAGATTTACGCGCAGATCGACGTGCTATTTGTGCGCATTTCATGACAGGACTTCTAGTTTTAACTGTAAGAACCTAAGAAGCTTTCTGAAACTCACACCGACTTCTATCGATTTGTCCTTTTGTTCTGCTGATCACGATGATTGTAAAATATAGAACAAAGTGTTTTGTTTTCACACACAATTTTTTGAAACATGGTAGCTATATGCAGGCTGGTAAACATTTTGCGTTAGTATGAACATGTGAATGCCGCTTTCAGATAGGACCATTGTTCAAGTCGATACTAACCTTTGTGTTCGGCGCTCAAAGGCTCTTCTCAACTGACGCGTTAAAAAGTCTCACTGTATGAAAATGTCAGTCAGTCATGTCAAGTGGTACAATAAAAGGTAATAGTTCTATAGATGATTTTAGCGTGTCAAAGGAAAGAGTGGCACCTGACATTTTCGACAGACTGACTAAATTGCCCGACGTGGGAGGGAAGGTCAATCTACCCCTTTGCCGTACCTACTGACGAAGACGTCTAGAACTCTACTCTATCCACTCTTAGTGTGTCTCGCTTCCGAAGTTGCAGATTCAGAAGTACGAAGAACTGATATTAGTGGGGAATGGGGTGGCTTTCCATTTCATGGGTGAAGCTCGATAGCTTCCTCTGGAAACATGGCAATCAAGAACTTAACTGAGCCCCCGGTTGTCTTTACACTTATATATTTAGGTAATGGATTATTGTACAAACACCATATCACGTGTGAAATAAAATTTATTTCGAATGCAGATATGACATTCAAGTTCCTGATATTACACTCCAAAATCAGTTAGGTTAAAAATTAACCCAAACCAAACCAACTGGGTTGAGTGAATATGAACCCATATGGGTTCATATTCTCTCAACCCAGTTGATTTGGGTTGATTTTTAACCCAACTGATTTGAGAGTGTTTTAGCTACACCATGTAGTATTATCTTACACGGTATATAGTGTGTCAGTTAATTTAGTGATGTAGCCAGAACTATTTTGGAGAATGCCCACGAAAATCTGGGGGTTTATTTATTCATTCAGTGGCGTTTAACGATACTTTCGACAGCCAGGGTCACCTCGTATTGGACAGATGAAGACGCTGCACGTTGCGCGTTGAAAATCTTACTTGGTCTGCCCCCAAATAAAGAATATGGACTCTTCTCGTTGCTGCCATTGAACTGATATGGAAGATACCACTAGAGTTCAAAAGGTTGAGTTAAAAGATCACTTTCGGCGGTCTGTTTATATTCTTGCTGAACACTGCTTTGTGACGAAGCATTTCAGTCCGGTTATAACGTCATTCGGACACCTAACGTCCAATCAGAAGTGTTTTTCACGACTTTATTGCACACCTATGCATTTATTTTCATATAATTACATTGTTAATGTATCTATACGTTTTGGGTCCAAATACTCAATTCCCGTTGGTCAGCTGGATGAAAACGTCATGACCAAATGTAATTCATTTTCCAATGAATACATTTTGTCGAACTTTGACCCGCATTTACGGTAGAGCGCAGTTAACATAATGTACTTCGGGCGGTGTTTGGGCGGGTTTATAACTTTTAGCGTCTCTCGCAGTGATCAGTGATTATAGTTTACTGATATGTTAAATAAATTGTTTTGAACATTCCAAGTTTCGTTGCGAAAGACGGCAATTTGACAAATTTGGGTCAATGCCGAAAACCGGCGCTTAACTCGGAGTTGTGCGCTTTGTTAGGGTGGTTTTTCGCCTCGTTCGTTCGTACATGTTTTGTTTCGTCTTTCTGCTTTGTTGTTTGGTAAAAACTAGTTTAAACAGTTACGGAGTGTAATTACAAGAATTGAATGCAATTTTTATAATCTTTATTGGAGTATGAACGTGTGGGAACGAATCGGGATTCATACAATTTGTACCCATTCCCACACGTTCATACTCCAATAAAGATTATAAAAATTGCATTCAATTCTTAAAAAATACACACTTTTTCTGCAAAAAACCGAAGCGAACAATATTTTTTTTTGGTATTGTCCTTGAACAATACGGCTCATGTTTTCTACACGGTTTCTTTTTTTTACGTTTGGTTTATTTTTGGCAATAATTTGTGTTTTTAATATTTTTTTAGTACAAACAGCATACGCGTTCGAAGTGTCATTTGTACCTCATCAAATCGATTTTGGCGGATGGATAATATTTGAGCTCTTCTCGTCCAGTATTATTCCTCCGCCCAAATCGATCTCGTGCGATAAAAAAATGACAGTTCGAATGCCAATGTCGTTCTGTCTATTTCTTGCGCGTAATCTGGATTCCATGCGTGGTGCAAGTAGAACAATTCCCAATGTCCGGTTTGTATCGAGTAGCGTTGAAAACACACGGCAGTCATGGTATAAATGTGTTCTAAAACACTCAACATACCCACGTAGACGATCAATATATGTGACAAGCACACATTCCACGCATTGAGCTGTAGAAGACATGGACGGTCAGTCAGGGAATTTACCACATTCATTTAAAGACCTCAATACCTTGTAAATCCTCCTCGGTTCGCGAGACCAGCGCAGATCCGACTTGGCATACTCCTCACCAAACGTCCAATATTAGATTGACTGATGTTATTCCATTCTTCCTGCAGAGCAGTGGCGAGTTCCTGGACATTGGTAGGGGGCTGTTGGCGTTGTCGTAGGCGCCTGCCAATCATATCACAGACGTGCTCGATTGGTGAAAGGTCTGAACTTGGTGCTGACCATGGCAGTGTAGTGATGTTCTGCTCCTGGAGGAACTCTGTACCGACACGGGCCATGTGTGCTCTTGCATTGTCATCTTGGAAAATGAATCGACGGCCATGACGCCGCGCAAATGAAACCACCTGAGCTGCTAACATGTTGTCACGGTAGCACGTAATACTGTGGTTAGCAGTTGTCGGCCTTGGACGGCCTAACCGACGTCTGTCATCAACATTGCCTGTCTGACTCACCGATTGAGTAACGTTGAGAATTTGAGCCACTGCAGTCTGTATGTTGCCAGCTTCCAACATGCCAACGTCATGTAAACGTTCGTCACGTGCCAGTCTTCGCATACCTCAAACTATTGATGAACGAGTTTATACCAAGAAAAGCACGATGAGACCTCCGAAAAAGCCCATCCAGTACAAATGAAAATTTCAAAACGTGCCCCACAGACATTAACGCGGCGCTCGTTCAAAAAACCTGCACGAAGTTTTCGTGGGCCGGTGACATTCATGATCCACACTAAACTTGGTAACATATTGATGTGTCTAATCACGCTTATCCAATACCATTTTCCGAAAATATGAACATCAGTTTGGATATCCCCTAATTTTTTTTAATAGCATAATTTAAGTCGAGCACCTGTGCAAACTGTCCATAAAACTCGTCATACTGGATAGTTAGTAGCTGATTTGTTGAAACAACGGGGGGGGGGGGGGGGGGGGGGGGATTGCATAGCCTCTCAGTCGGCACTCTTTCTTGACTTTGTCTTTATGCGATTCAGTGTTGCGAACATCCGTCAACACTACCAGACCCGAAACTATCATCCTCAACTTTTATCGTCATAGATATTGACTCTTGGGAAAGTTATCTCCCCTTGTAAATACTGGTGGCTGTAATCCAATTAACATTGAACCTCTGAAACGTGTGAATGAAATCTTGATCGCCGGGGAATAGTTGTCGGAAGCGGAGAAATCAGCTGAGAATGAACTATACACGAAAATCGGCATTCAATTTTTTTTATATTTTCATTTTTTGCTTCCAAAACATAGGTTATGAACCCTCATTGGAACGAGCGCGACGCGCTCGTTCCAATGAGGGGTCATAACCTATATTTCGGAAGCCCAAAAAATGAATTTTTAGTTATACGAGGATTTTTTTTTACTGGTTGACCAGAAATTAATTAAGACGCTTAGGGGTTATCGCCCCTTTTCATTTGAACTCACGCGGAAACCTCTCTGATATTGTGGACTGCGGTTTTAACTGTTTTTATTACAATAAAATATTTCTTGGCTTTAACATCAAAGGCAAAAAAATGGGCAAATGTCAGCTTGTATATTTTTTTATGGTTAGATAGGACAATATCTATATTATATGCCGGTATGCGCACAGCATTGCTAATATGAAGCCAAAAAAATATATTAACCACTAAAAGTTGTCGAAAAGGCAATTTTCTATCATTTACATGGAATTATATAGGAAATAACAGTAGCATTTTAAATCAACGTGGGAAAAAAATTGGTCGAATGAAATCGTCCGATAATATCCCCAACTGAGAACATATATTTTGTTCTTAAAAGATTGATGCGCACAGCGAATATAACTTTCATAGGTTTTATATAATTTTGAGAAATATAAAAATTCCCCATTCAATTAGTGTTAATTATTGCCAGCCAATTCATAGCAATCAGGGGAGATAACCTTTTCGTTAGGCGATGTGAATGACGAGAAAAGTTGACCATGTTGGATCGCAAAATTTTATTACACGCCTGTTCTGTGAAATCTCCATCTGCAGCAACACTAAACAATGCGGAAAATGAAAATCCGTTCCTCACACATCTGCCGAACGGAAGTCGTTGAGCAGACGATTGATCACCCGATACTCAACCGATTGCAAAATAACTAAATACAATGTCTAGAAGTGAAGGATGTGGCGAGTTTAATGTGTTCGAAAATACCGAAGAAGAAAAGAGTTGATATATGATAATGAATATCCATAAAAAACAGAATAAGTACGAAAATTTAGATGGCGATAAAATGTGTTCTATTTGTTGATAGTTGTCAAATGAATTGCTGAATGTCCTTCTAATAATTGTTTTTATAGACGTGATGGCGTGTAATAAACACAGAACGACACGCGCGTGTGAATGGGTTAATCGATATGGCACTTGTATCACCTTAATGCGGCTTCTTGTTGTATCCTTCGCTGGCACTCCTGCCATATCAAGTAACCCATTCACGCGCGCGTGTAGTTCTGTGTTTATACCGGCGGTTCAATATTTCGTAAATAAAATATTGCGAAATCAGTGGTCACGCATTTCGTTTCCCGACGGGTTAGATTAATAGGTTAATCGATATGGCACTTGTGCCATCGCGGTTGGATAAAACTCTAGGCCTTCGCCCCGACCCCCGAGTCTGAATATACGATTATTCTCCGGCGCTTGATGGGCTGTGCATTACCATTTTCAATGAAAGGACTTAAAAACAGGAAGATGACAATATTTCTTTTTTAAAAAATACAAAAACAAAAATGACGCAACATTAACATATAATATACAGCACATGGAGAGTGTATTATCACCAAATCACCCACAGAGTGGATATTCCACCCAAGCAATAATTGCAAATTTGTTGCAAAGCACAACCAGCACAAGCAAAGTTTCTGCCAATGGACCTCCGGGTTAAACCCGGAGGTCCATTGGCTGAAACATTGCTTGTGTTTTTTGTCGATATGTACACAATTTGAAAGTTATAGCTTGGGTGATAACTCCACTCCGCAGTGATTTAGTTACAATCCACTCTCCACGTATTGTAATAAGTTCTGCTAAAAAACTAGGCCGACTAAAATAACCTAGCCTGGCGTTGATCTGAAACATTTTTTAGGAATAAAACATGTTGATGCAGAAACGTTCGTGCACGGAGTTGGTACTTGGTATCACAACATTCAACACTTAATCATACAAACATGAAACTTTCATAAATAATGCAGTCGATAGCTTTGATAATTATAGTAACGCTCGAGCCAATTCTAGGCTGTTTCAGTGTATTTGGTTTTTTTATTTTAAATAAAAAGTGGCAGCTTTCTTTCGCACAAATGTTCTAGTAGAGGCAAAAGATAAGTAGACATCTCATTTTCCAACGTAAATTATGCAATACCTCCCAAGCTTCCTATATCTATCTTGAATATTTTATCGGAACACGTAACTCAATTATGTTATATCTAATTTCCGTTATAAACGCGACTTGTTAACCCTTTAGGGGCGCGGTGGCTTAGTTGGTAGAGGTGCAGGCTACAAGCCGAGAGGTCCTCGGATCGAATCCCACCTGCGACAACCGCGTTGTGTCCTTGGGCACGACACTTCACCCCCATTGCCCACGTGGGGGCACGGTGACGTTGTGTACTTAGGCGTACTGCACGTCGATGGTGCACCTGTCTTCAACCAATGCTAATCCTGCTTGTGTGGAGTTGGTATGTTGGGGAGCTGACAGTTGCTCGCCGTTTCTCGGTGGTTCTCTCCGGGTACTCCGGCTTCCTCCACCCGTAAAACTGTCACGGTCATGGTTAGCCATTGTGCAGAAATATGTGACCTTAAACACCAATAAATAAATAAATAAATAATATTGTTAACCCTTTACCCAACGAATCGGCCACATCTGCCCGCGTAATATGGCAATTAAGCAGCTGAAAAAATATTATTTTTCAAAACATTTCAACAAAATCATATCATGTGACCCCTCTTTGGAACGAGCTCGTCGAGCTCGTTCCAGTGAGGGGTCACATGATATGGTTTGGTTGGAATTGTTTGATAAATTTAAAAAAATGGTATTTAAAATAATAAATTTTGATATCGTCTGCGTTGGGTAAAGAGTTAAGTGGAGGTTTATATCATCATAGTATGTGTTTTTGCAAAAGGATCCGTACCAAATATTATAAGTTATTCTGTTTGTTGACAGGGGAGATGGTCTCACGTTCCCTGCATGAAATTTCTATTCAACCGAGGCGTCAGCCGAGGTTGAATATATGTTTCATGCAGGGAACGTGATACCATGTCCCCTGTCAACAAACAGAATGGCGTATATGTCCCGTTCTTACACAGGTAAAAGTGAACTGGAAAAAAGTGATAAAAGTTAACATCTTACAGAAACAACGTCTGCTTTCTAATATTTGCTGAACAACAACAAATTTTAAAATGATTCGAATGAAGCGATTTCAGTTTATGTTACAGTAAATTAATGAAAAGAGACCTTATAATCTAATCGGTTTCATAAATAATTATCCATGTTTACACAACTAATCTTTTTGTACGTAATAACGGTACTTTTGTGTGTATTTTACTTCAGTTAAATGTATTTGTCTCAGTTGATTTCAAGTGAAAAAAGACATTGCGATGAACAGTTGCTCATGGCAACGAGACGCTTTCCCTGACAGTGGACATAAGAATCGCTGACTGTAAACACATGCGCGTGCCCGGCGACATAAAATAAAATCAACGAAGCATTGACCAATCACTGCAAGGTATTGCGGTTGGTATCGGAACATAATGTAAAGTCTGTGTAGAGCGGATTATCACTAGAAAAGACTACTGGGTGCAGTTTCAACCCTTCCAATAAATATCAGAAAAATGAGAATCGTAAGATGTAAGGTAAAACTTACAAATAACTGACCCCAGGGTTTAAAATAGACAGCCGTTGGGTGGAGCTTTGTTTATCTCTGTTATGCCTTATAGAGAATGTGAGTTGTTATCAGTGGTAGATCTATTTTGTCCAACACGTGTAGACTGTAGGGTGAACTACTCAGAAATTAAGGTGTGGGGTATTTTCCACCCAACAGCTATTGTACATTTCCCAAGAAGATAAAAGAAGCACTGGAGGAGTTTCTGCTCACGAACAACCGGATGTACTTCCGTTAGGGGCGCGGACCGGACTGCAAAAAGGTACGGTCCGCGGCCCAGGGCCGGACCGCGTACCGGACCGGACGGCCGTCATTGGACCTCTTTGAACCGGTCTACACGTGGCGATCCGGTACTGGAGCGGTTCGCAGAGTTTAATACATAGATGTATGTATAGCTTTAGCACTGGGGTTATCTGGTACGGAAACCCGAAGTTCCAATCACCAGTCAATAGACTCAATACACGGTGTCGCAAAGGTCTGGTCATCTGGTGTGAGATCTTATAACAGCTCGTCAGATACATTATTTGATGTCGGTGACATCAAACGACAGTGACTACCGAGTACAGGCCCGTCTTTTGATTCCACCGACTGCAGAGAATGCCCTGGTTGGAACGCGCTTGGTTTAGTAACAAACTACAACAATCGACGATGTCACATGGCAAACGTTCACTGATTGAGTGCTGGGCCGTTGGCATATGCCAGATGGTTCGAAATAAATCATTTGTTATTCTGTAACTCTACCTATCGATCGTTCGTTTAAAATATAGCATAACTAGTTGGTAAAATTTAAAATAATAATGGAGCTTTCAAGAGAGTCGAATGATACTCAATCTAGTGACATTATTGAATCGCCCAGTAATTCTAATACAGCGACAAGTACAGGAACGATATCAAAACACAGGACACTACGGGACTCGTACAAGGCAAAATATTCTTTCCCAGTATATGGGTATCCGTATTCAGCTCATTCAAGATGTATGTACCCGATGGAACTCAGCGTATTTAATGTTATCTAGACTTTTGGAACTTAGTGACATTATAACCGCAATTGTAGATGATACCTTACCTCACAGGAATGCTCCAAAACCCACTGAAATTGAGTGGAATCTCGTCACTGAGCTAATTTCACTACTACGACCATTTTATGATGTGACAGTTTGGATGAGTTCCTCTTCGTATGTGACAATATCGGCGGTTGAACCAGCTGTAGCAATGTTAGGACAACACCTGGATACGAAAGTAAACGACCCATCCGGAATCAAGAAATTCAAGGAGCAAGCAAAACTGAAGATGAACAAATACTTCGATATGAAAGATGAAGAAAATCAAGTGGACATGAGGTCATATGTTGACCCTCACAACTTACAGGGCCAATCTGGTGTATAAAAGCGCTGGCATCAGATACTTGTGGAAGTGATTCTGTGGTGCCAGGTGTGGGGACCAGACAGCACTGACACCATGCGAAGAGAAAGGACTTGGCCGCCTTATTAGAACCATGCTGTGCCACGTAATTCGAGCAATTCAGACAGCGCAATGTCAGAAATAAGTAGGTATAATGCCCCGCCGTGCGCTGGGATAAATACTAACCCACTTGGTTGGTGGAAGTTACATAAAGATACGCTTCCATACATGTCTGAATTGGTGAAAAAGATGATGTGCGTAGTTGCTACTAGTGTGCCAAATGAGTGTTTGTTCAGTGTTACATGAAACATTATTACGTTAATACGAGATCGTCTATTACCTGGTACAATAGCTAAGTTATCATTTTTGCTTGACAATTTAGGGAAGCGCCACCATCCCCAATAACTAGGTATGCGTAGTTTGTGCAACTGAGGGAATTGCAAGCGTCTCGTCCAAGAAGAGGGATTTGAAACCCTATGAAATGTCTGACTGACAAGAAATACATGTGTGTTGTGTTTACTGTTTGTGTGACTCCCGTGTGACAATCAACAATCGAACATGATGCAACAAGTTAACAATTGCAAATGTTTTGGAATTATTTTTCTGTTTATAATTGCACATTGGCAAGTGACAAGTTTACAATAATTATGCATTGCAGATTACACAAATATGAGACGATAGTTATAGTTTTATTCTGGTTGGGCAAATGGACAAGCGACGATGTAGTCTACAATATACATTATCGATTACAATAAGCCGTTTTATAAAGTCAGACATTGCTGCTTTAGAGTTTAGATGTTTAGCGGGACATTTTCTAAAACGCATTTCATACAGTCATCTTCTCTAACTTGACAGCTTGCATCCAGTACAAAAATAACGATCCTTGATGAAACGAATAAGCGTTTTAGAGAAATATCCTCTTTAACCTTTGATCTCTGAAATGACAATGTCTGAAATTTTAAAACAACAAACAGCTTATACAGTTACCATGTTCTCGACATTTGGACCTACATCTGACACAGTGGGTAATTTGGATAATACCCAATGTGTCAGAAAAAGGCCAAAATGTTGAGAACAGGGTGGTTGTATAAGTGGTTTCGTAATTCCAATCGGTAATGGTATGCATATTGCTAATGACAATGACTGATGTCAGACAAGATAGCGAATTAGGAATTACCATGTCAAGTTGTCAACTAACCCTCATAGGCTCATATACATTTCAATGTACTGAAGACAGGTTGTAAATCGCGATATAGCCTATAGGTGGCAATATCTAACTCCAAGTCACAACATCTAATACTGAATACCGGTACGTATACCTGCACGTAGGAAATTGACCAATCTATCTGGAGTATGTCAGGTGCCAATGCTAAGAACAAAACATTTTTGTGCTGAAAGACATGGAGCATTTGCACCATCTATCTTTAAGTTCTTAACCCAATCATATACTGTATGATATATAGTATATGATTGGGTTAAGAACTTAACTATAGATAGTGCAAATGCTCCAAGTCTTTCAGCACTAATAACATTTAGTCTGTAGTTTACGTTTCCGCCATCCTCTGCATGCTATATCACATATAGCATGTGCAGGATAGCGGGAAACATGAACTACAGACTCCACAATGAGTCACAGTCACAAGTTGTAAGCACGTTTATTCGATTTTAACTTCTCTATAATGGTGGATATGAGAAAATATTTCAAAATACACTACACATTTCCGCAACGTGCATACAATGTAATATTATATCTCACGTGACTTCCTTGCATTCTGATTGGCTAAAAGGTGATACCCTATTTCGTGTAGTCTGCATCCACAGAACTGACCAGGCACTACACGTTTTCTATTTTTAGCACACTACTATATCTGTTTTCTTTTCATACTGGCCGGACAAAAATGATCAGGCTAAATTTAAAAATCGATTCACAGAGGCGCAAAATCCACAAAACGATCCGGAAAGAAATCTTTGTGGAAAAATGTATCGCTTTTCCATTGTTGAAGTCACATTTTTCGAGGCGTTCATTTTATTCCTTGAGAAGATGATCCATATCTCGTTTCGAAGAGAATGATCCATACCTGGCTCCAACTTTCATGAGAACGCGTCCGGATATGAAAAATCGTTTGTTTCGCTGCTCATATTATTTCGCTATTTAATTGTATGTTTTGGGCAGTAAACGGATAAATAATGGAATTCAACTGAATCTTCGGAGTTTGTATCCCGTAATGACCCATTCGGTAATGTATATGTGTGACAAATGTGTGGAAATTATCAAACTGCGTTATCAAATTTCGAAAAGTTTAGCTTTCATTCGCGAGTTGCGCGATTCTAGAACACACAGTTCCGTTTGGGGGAAATGTTTTGTTTACCCTTGCCGACCGATTCAAAATCTGTCTTCTGCTCATATCAATAATCCAATTTAGCCGTGTTTTGGAAGAAGAAAATGTTTTTTAAAAACTACATGGTCTTTTTTTCTATATAACGCTGGTTGGTAGGGCTGCTACCTTGGTAATAGATTAACAAATCGGACAGACGTTTTTCATGATGGGTGTTCGATATAATATAAGGATTAGTGCATGTCTTGTCGTTGACTACTACCATATAGTGCCCAGTGAGGTGGTGTAGTTCCCTCCGCTTCGCGGCGGGAACTACACCACCTCACTGGGCACTACATGGGCATAGTCAACTCCAAGCCATGCACTATTCCTTAATTATATAGCATGCCCAGAGTTACCAAGCTTGCCCGTCAGATGGCAGTAACTTGATGCTTTCTTTAACACAAACGCGTATACGAATTAAATCATTATAAAATATCTCAAATAAAGCAAATGTGTTAAAATCTTAATTTCGTATTACCAAAAGTAAGATTTTAACACATTTCACTTCATTTAAGGTATTTTATAATGCTTGGACCGGTCCGGAACCGGTCCAGGCAAGAATATCGGACCACCTATGGTTGGACCGGACCGGACTGGACCACCTCTCCTTGGACCGGACCACCACTGACGGTCCAGTCCGCATCCATAACTTCCGTGTGCCATGAGAACAAAGATTACTCGTCCTTCTTGCGCTTTGTCTTCTGAAAATGTCAGTGTCGGTCGGACAGCGTCGGATGAATAACACTTCCCCATTGTGTTTAGTAGTATGTAATATATTCTGTATTGTAGTGAGATAACAGACCAGAGATTGTGACATTCGAGGACGCCGAAAGTAGGGACAGCCGTCCATTGCCTTGAGGCTGGGGGAAATGAGACAACGCATGCCCTTTCGTCAGATGTGCACTCTTGGAAAACGCTTTACTTTCCCAGAACTGTAACTGAGAAACTCTCGAATATTCGGTTCTAACGTATTTTACGCGTGGAAGTGGAAAGGGGGGCTGGGATGAGGGGTTTCATTAAGTATAATTACGGCGCCCTTGATGATGTTGGTCGAAAAAAAATGGACCAGAATCTTTAAGATATGCATGAATAGTGCCGATCGAAGACGAGGAAGAGAAAAAACACTCCGAAAGTGTTTCCTTATTGTTTTGTGATAAATGTTGCGCGTACTAACAGTGTTTCTTGAAGTTCTATGTGTCCGAGTTTATTACTAGTGCCCTGAGAATCTCAAATTTCGGTCAGGAGTCGAACCCCGAATCGAATCACATAGAGGATTTAAAATCGACCCGAATTCCGAAAAGGCTTATTGTTTTGTGATAAATCTTGCTCGTACTGACAGTGTTTCTTGAAGTTCTATGTGTCCGGGATTTTTACTTCGGCCCTGAGAATGGCAAAGTTCGGTTAGAATCACACCCCGAATCGAATCACACAGACGATTTCGAATCGACGCGAACTCCGAAATGTTTCCTTTTTGTTTTGTGATAAATCTTGCTCGTACTGACAGTTTTTCTTGAGACGATTTGGAATCGACGCGAATTCCGAAATGTTTCCTTTTTGTTTTGTGATAAATCTAGCTCGTACTGACAGTTTTTCCTGAAGTTTTTACTAGGGCCTTGAGAATCTAAAATTTCGAATCTCACTGCTCTTCATGTGGTAAATATTGCACCATCTAATAATCGCAAATATTGCCAATGGTTAATCTTGTATTGTATTACCTTCTGTTTAGACAAGTAAATCTAAAAAGCGGAAGATTCGACGAAACAGAATTAAAGTAATTGCGAAAGCGGAACCTTCTTGAACTCTTCTTCTATCATATAGGACTATTATAATCCCTGATGGGTACGGGTGTGGGATGGGAAAATCTCACCCGAGGGCAAGATATTTGGGCCAGACACGAGGCTTGCCTAGTGTCTGGACCAAATATCTTGTACCGAGGGTGAGATTTTCCCATCTCACACCCGTACCCATCAGGGATTATTTTTCTCCCCCACCATACTGCGGTTACGTTAGCCACAGGTAATCGGCGGTCACGTGCTGATATAATCAACTCATTTGGTATTCGTTGTTTTGAAAAACTAATGACACCATCGGAAAGAGCACGCAAAAGTTATGTATATACCAAAGGTATATACCACGAAATCAGTTAGGAACGGTGGCATCTTGGGGTTTAAAGAGTTTTAAAGCATCAAATTTTGATCACACGGCATTCCGATGACGTCAATATGAATTAGTTGGTAGCAAGAAACTCATACGATATGCATAACGTCATAATAACGTTGTAAATGTATAACGTCATGTGGGTGGGATACATCTGTCTCTCCCTGCTATCTCATCCGGGACACACGTATGTTACACATGCAGTGGGGGAAGAAAACCCCACCCCCACCCCCCACCCTCATAAAAAGGAGACCTGATGATAGAAGAAGAGTTCAATGGTAGAGATGTTTAAGAATTTTCAGGTTTTTTTACCAATCGAAAATTTCCGTACCAGCCTGACTGTAATCGATTCGAACCAAATCATCAGGGCGATTTCGAATAAAATCTAATTTTGATGATTCGTAGGGCCTTATGTTTTAAGAAGCGAAGTCGGGATTGGGAACCACAAATGACAGAAAGGCAATATAAAAAATTCAGTTTCACTGTAAGCGCAGACCTGAAATTGACGTAAACGGATTACTCAATCACATATAATAATTTCAATTACTTTTTCGTTAGGAAGAGACAAACAGTTAAAACTAGAAGTCCTGTCACGAACTGTGCACTTATTTAGGCTTAATTGCGCGTAGGAATTGCGCGCAATTACCATATCGAATGGCATCCAAAGCACGGCAGGTTCTCCTGGTTACTCATAGCAAACACAGGCAATGTTTCTGCCAATGGACCTCCGGTTTAACCGGAGGTCCATTGGCTGAAATAGTGCTTATGCACAGGCCATATGTACAGAATTTGATAGCCTTTCCATGGTCATAACACGTAGATTAACGCGCAGATCGACATACTATTTGTGCGCATTTCATGACAGGACTTCTAGTTTTAACTGTAGAAGCTTTGGTAACAGTTTGTTCAGGTATGTTCTCCGGGGAATGATCTTCTTGGTTACCTAATTTTTAAAAAACATTCTTCACTGGCCGTGTCATAGAAAATACTCGCCCTAAAGCTGGAACGAGGCGTGCCCATGTTACGTGATATAAAGATACGTTTCAATACCCTAGATGTGAGCTAAAACGTCATCTAACGGTTTTTACCTCAACATTTAACAGGGCATAAATGAAGGTGATCAGCTGATTGGGGCAATATTTATTGATTTTGGAAAACTCAATAAAAATGTCACGGTGTTTATGTTGGAAAAGACTTAAAAATATATGCACTGGCTGGCCTTTCAAAATTGTGAGAGTTGAAAAATAAGGTGGGTGGGTGTGGGGGGTGGGGTGGGGTGGGGTAAAATATGCCTTTTCAAATGAGAGCGAAACTAGACGGTAATTGGGAAACGTCAAATTTGAACACAAAAAACACACGGCAACATATATTTTTTTTCTGTTCATTTTTATGGGATGATATACTAAGAGGAAACGGGACTGTTTCCCACAAATGAGCTTGATGGGCCGGGGAGACAGGAAAATGTTAACACTGTCGCCAATGCAAATCATTTAGTGTATTGTAACCAGTTATTGACCGATAAGGATTTGCGATCGTCATCTGCTTGCCGATTAGTAGAGCACACGATCTGCCGATTGTGAGTGCCGATGGCAGATAGTAACAAGCAAAACCAAAAGGAGTAGTATGTTTGAGAATGCATGGAACAGGGTTGATTTTACAGTACAGTCAGGTTGATTAGGTTGTTGACCTCAATAGAATGTCAGTGTGTGTTCTAAGACAAAAATACGACATCAGTGGAAACAAGTTACCGGCGCAGCGTCTTTGATTATCAACGATCAAAGACGCCGCGCTGTTAACTTGTTTCTGCTGATGTCGCATTTCATTGAGTCATCACACAACACGTGGCACGTGTGTCATGAGCAGCAAGCAAGGGGAAGATTAGGCCAATCAATGGGATTAGGCCAATCTTGATTCCTGTCAATCATTGTGACAACTTTTTAAGTTTGTTACTGCTTGTATGAGATTGTTAAGCAAAAGTGAATACAAACAATTTTGATTCAGTGGTGGTGTTCCATTTAACCATCGGCATGGACCGATGTTCAAACACCTCTACCGATGGTTTAAAATCGGCCAATGTCAGATGCAATAGCCGAACATCGGTTAATAACCCTTTACCTAACATGAAAAGCAGACGACACTTGCAAAAAAAATTCTTGAATAATTAATTTTTTTCATTTTTTGTCTCAAAAACATAGGTTATGACCCCTCGTTGGAACGAGCTCGACGAGCTCGTTCCAACGAGGGGTCATAACCTATGTTTTTGAGACAAAAAATGAAAATATTTTAAAAATTAATTGGCGATTTTTGAGAGTTGCGCTGGCCGGTTTTGGCCGTTACATTGGGTAAAGGGTTAATCACTAATTGTAACCAAGAAGAAATGTGCTAATGTTCAAATACCGCCTGTTTATTTGTGTATGTATTTCGTGAAAAGCTGGAAGTTCAACTAAAATGTGCCGCTTCTGGAAAAACACAAGTAAACCAGAAAAGAAAACCGTTGCATTGAATTGTCCCCATTTTTATGCATAATAGCAGAAGCATTGCAATTGATTTGTCGTGTTGAAATTACAATATAAATATAACTTATTTTCTCCTACACACTCTGTGCGTTGCATTATATGTTTTCGTCTACAATGTGCTTATAAATACTTATTTGTATCGGCGCGAGAATATAAATATTTCCTATTCACCCAAATCATTTAATCCATGTCATTTGTTTGCGATTGCCCTGTCGTTACCTTGTCGTTATTAAAAAGTCGATTCCAGAAGAACACAGTTCTCTGATAAATTGCTGAAATAAGGTCAATCAAACCTGCCCACAATGCGTTTTTTTACAATAAAAGTCATTCACAGGGTCCCCGTTTGTTTTCTATTATTGCTTGTATATCGAGCTGGTTTCGATTTTTGCTTGCGAAACAATCGTAAACTATTGTCACAACAACAAGAGTTTCATATCGATACGGATATTTTGTATAAAGGAGACAATATGACAGCTTATTATTACGTTCTGCCTATTACTCGTCATTACAGTAAAGGAGAAAATATAGGGCCCTGCGAAGCTTTGAGATTCAGTTCGATTCGAATATCAAATTGGTATTCGGATCGATTCGAAATCGCCTTCCCGATTCGTTTGCCTTCGAATCCCTTCACTGAAATATAGCTTGGTATCAGTCATATTTGTCATCTCATAGTTCAGATGTAAACTGTACATAAGTAATGTTGAAAATAGAGATTGAGAGCGTGTTTCCGATATATTAACATCAATAGCATCTGCCCCCACGCCAACACCCATGGTAACTCCAGTCTCAACATTCACTACCGATTTTGGATGCAAATTTAAGGTTTCCAAGCAATCTCGACGATGAGCTGTTGCTAGTGGCTAGTCCTGTGAAGTACAAAAGTATCATGTCTCGCATGTTTGATTCACTGTTTGGATGATCTCATGGAGTGATCTCATGTCACGTCACAGTCAAGTGACCCAGTGGCGCCATGTTGTATTATCGTAGTAGCCCGCGTGAGCGGCCATGTTGTGACGTCATCCCCATAGTGATACGTGGTGTTCGTGCGCAAGCGAAGCGCGTGTTGTTAGGGTGATACGTGTTTCCGTCGTCAATTTTGTATACTGGAGGCCGCCATCTTGGTTTCTATGGTAGCAGGTGGTTGCTATGTGACCTAAAACCTTCTTGTAGGATAGGGGTATGTTCGGAGGGTGTGTTCGATTGAACAGGAGTGAATTTCCGTTTCGTAGAATTACCACAAACAATCCCTCCAAATCACCGAAATTGACTTTATTTGATACGGATTTCCTCCTTTTTAGGATCGCCATACTTTTGGTTTTAACAGTAGCACGTAGTGCCATAGTACCGATGGGGCCCCCGGGGGTGTGTTCGATTGAATAGGGATACTCACCAGCAGCCGACCCAGTCCAAACTATCTCTGGTTCTCTCGTCTAAGTCTTATAATCAACAGTTCTTGATTACCCATAATCTGTATGCCGAGTTATCTCCCTTGTGTACAACAAAAAACTATCTCATTCCCAAAGCCAATAAGCTATCGAGCAGTATCTGGTAAGTCATTGCCCGAACGACTCGAAGCAGATCGAGCAAATGAGCTTTAGGGCAATACTCGATCGAGTGACTCGCACATATTGCTCGAACGACTCGAATCACATCGAGCAAATGAGCTATCGAGCAATTGCTCGTTCGAGTGACTAGCACATGCGAGTCTTAGCCTCAGTTCAGAAAAAGGGATTCCATAGCCACAGGCGTTTTCGAAAAAGGGATTTGAATCTACTAATAACATGAATATTCATTTTCTTTAAATTAACGCAAGAAATGTTTTGCAGTCGTTACTTGATTAACCGAGTCTTCAATAACTGTATCAATACTATTAAACAATGTTTGTTTTCTAAATAATTGCTAATGCAGACTCACCGTAGCTATAGTGTTATGATAACGCGGCTTAGTTCCACCCATTGTGTTAATAATATTTTGTTTTTATGCGAATTCAATACTCATTGATTACAGCATCTATAATCGTGGCACGAAATAAAATAGAACTATATCTTTATGATAATACCGCGAATTTCCACTAATTGCTTGATGTTACCAAGGTAAATTAAATATACATTGGTTCGAATATCTACAACTGGAGAATGGAAAAATATCTGTTTATCCTTGTGAGTAAAGGGACGTGACATTAAATGAACGGTAATTTGTGCGCAAAATCTACGAAGAGTGGGTATACAAACCGCCCATAACAGCGCAAAATGTACGAAAACTCGGTATACAAACCGCCCATAACAGCGCAAAATCTACGAAGAATGGGTATACAAACCTCCCATAACAGCGCAAAATCTACGAAGAATGGTACACAAACCGTCCATAACAGCGCAAAATCTACGAAGAATGGTACACAAACCGTCCATAACACCGCAAAATCTACGAAGAGTGGGCATACAAACCGCCTATAACAGCGCAAAATCTACGACGAGTGGATATACGAACCGCCCACAACAGCGCAAAATCTACAAAGCGTGTTTGCAAAAACAGCCCACAACAGCGTCGGATTCCTTACATAATTTGGCTGGTGGCATGAAAGTTTGGAATCGCGCGGTCAGATGCGCCGAAACCGGAACATAGGATGCCAAGGTCTCACATAACCAGTCTCATTCTGTAAGAACTTCCATGCTGTTATGGCCTGAAACCAGCCTAGTCCTAGAAGGGTCAATCGCCCGTGTTTAGATTCGAATGGATGGAATATTTAAGTCGGTCGAAAAAGCGAACCTACGGTTCGCTTTTCAGACCAACTGAAATATTTCCCCCGATTGAATATAAAAAGTTCTATAAATAATTCATTCTCAATGAATCAACGCAAGAAATGTTTTTCAACCGAGACTTGATTTCACCAAGTCCACGTAATGCAGCAGAATAAACAACATTTAAATTGGAGTCAGAGATAAATAATGAAGATCTAAACTTATCCGATATTTATTTATTTATTTATTTATTTATTTATTTATTTATTTATTTTTTATTTATTTATTTATTTATTTATTTATTTATTTATTTATTTATTAAGGTTTATCGACACTTTAACAGTTTTACGGGTGGAGGAAGCCGGAGTACCACAGCCTAGCAACCTAGCAATCGAGGTTAAGTGCCTTGCCCAAGGACACAACGCGGGAGTTCGAATCGGTCGCTCAGGCGGTCAGTCACCCAAGGACTAACCGAGCTCGACGTTGCTTAACTTCGGTGATCTGACGAGAATCTTTGATAACATTACCATTATGAAAGGCTACTCACTACAGCTGTAGTTTTATGATTATGCCCTGTAGTTCCACTAATTATGTTAACATCTCGATATTTTGAAGGCAGGTTAAATATTTATTGATTGGAATATCAGGAACTGGATCACGAAAGAATATCTGAGTTTCTTTGTGACTAAAGGGACATCATTTTGTATCGACGGTCGTCTATCCGTCAACTCCATGGAAAGTGGGGAAACAGACAGCCCATAACAGCGTCAAATTCCGTACAAAATTACACTGGTGACCTGACAGCTTGAAATGAGGCATATGCCACTCGGAGCAGCATTTTCCACCGACTTTCTTCATGATAAAACAATCAGTTTTACAATTTAAAAATATGCAAATACATCAAGTCGCATTCCAGGGATGGAATGGTACGATCATCCGTATCTCATGCAGAGGCTCATGCGACGTCATAAGTTATGGGAATAGGGCGTCTTGGTATGGACGGCCATGTTGTAACGCCATCAACGTGGTGATGGATGGTGCTGTTGCGTATGATTAGGACATGTTATGGTAATACACACGCTTCATTAATTTTGTTTGCTTGAGGACACCCTCGTGGTGTTGCTAAATTCCTGGAAGTCCTCCAAGAATATATTTCTGGGAGTATGCTCCGTTGAATGTGAGTACTGTGGTGCAAGGATGCCGTCGGGGGACCGCCATCCCCCGCTTGAAAGCGTTAGCCTCCCCCGTCGGGGAATTCAGCCCAATTCGTCGGGGAGATAAATATATGCAAACACCATCAAGATAGAGATAATACCACAGAAGACACGTGCGCAATAGGAATAACCCGATGGGCATATAATAACTGTGGCATAGGCAGAGTAAAGTAGATTGCGAAAGTTCTGTTTTAGTCCGATACCAGAACGTTTCTACACAATCACTGGTCGACACACGTTTAAGCAGATTATCTTCAGACATTTGCTTTTATGTTAACTTGGCTGCCTGTACAGGATTTCTTAACATAAATTTTCATTTTGGCATAAATATCGTGATATTTTGCGTTTCGTTTTGGCTCTCTCAAAGCTCTTGGAGTTACGGTTATTACGAATAACAATCTGTTTCGCACATATGTGCGGAACAGAAATCGTTGACGGACTATTTTTAAATAGAAGCGTACTTTCACTGGATTTTTCTACAAACTGTGCCATGCAATTACAATTCGAATCTCTAGTGATAGATGAAAGTCGTCCCATGAGTTCCAACGTGTTCTATGTGCCAGTAGGCACATAGAACACACTGGAACTCAGGGAAGGAAAAAGTGACACGGATTCCCCTCACAGATTTGGTTGGCGATAAAATGTGTTCCATTTGTTGATAGTTGTCAAATGAATTTCTGAGTGTCCGTGTAATAATTGTTTTTATAGATGTGAAGGCGTGTTTAAACACAGAACGACACACGCGTGCGAATGGGTTAATCGACATGGCACTTGTGCCACCGCGGAAGGAGGCATCTGACCTCTCGTTCTATCCTTCCGCGCTGGCACTCGTGCCATATCGATTAACCCATTCAAATGCGTGTGTTGTTCTGTGTATTTATGACGCTCATTGGAAAGAGGATGTCGAAGCCCTTCGAATGGGAGCCACACTCTAAAATCAGTTGGGTTATAAATCAATCCAAATCACCTGGGTTCATATTTTTTGAAAGATGTATCTTGAAGCATGTTTTTACATTTCTTGAGTCCAATTCTCTTTTGACTCGTTGTCAGTCAGGGTTTATTCCAAAAACTTCTACAGTCTTCCAACTAGCAAACATTTACAATACGATTAGCCAGGCACTTGACGATGGTAAAGAAATAAGTTTCCTGTTTTGCGATATAAGCAAGGCATTTGACAGGGTTTGGCACAGCGGTTATTATATAAACTAGTAAAAGTAGGCATTGCCGGGAAACTCTTAGAATGTTTCAACTCTTCTTTAAGTGACAGGCAACAACGTGTTGTAATTAAATCGGATTCATCGTCCCGGAGAAATGTTACAGTTGGAGTTCCTTGGGGATCTATACTGAGCCCCATGTTATTCCTAATCTATATCAATAATATTATTGATGATATTTGTTGTGATATTCGCTTATTTGCGGATCACACGTCTCTTTGTATCATTGTTGAGTACCCCAACAGAGCAGCGGAGGTCATGGCATGAGATATAGAACGATAGGCTAGCAGAACAATGGTTGGTGGATTTCAACGCAAATAAGACTGAATCACTGGTCGTTTCACGAAAACGGATGGGAAGCATACACCCTCTGCTTTTAATGTCAAACACAAATATAAATGAGGCTGCTCATAACAAACATTTGGGTTTGACCTTTAATAATCATAGCTCCTGGGAAAATCATATTTCTGAAATAAGCCCAACAGCCTGGAAAAGATTAGCCCTTATTTAAAAATATAACTTTTCCCTTGATCGTGCAACTTTATAAAAAAAGTATTTTGCATTTACACAACCAGTTCTTGAATACGCGGACACTGTATGGGACAACCGTTCTGAAACTGAATGTGGAATTGGAGAAAATCCAAATTGAAGCTGCTCGAATTGTCACTGGGGCAACAAGGAGTGCCAACAGGAAGCTTTTGTACGCTGAAGCAGGATGGGGAAACGTTATGAAACCGTCGAGAGAAGCACAGACTAACCCTTTACCCAACGTAATGGCAAAACACCGGCCAGCGATATTCTCAAAAATCGCCATTAATTTTCATTATTTTTTCATTTTTTGTCTCCAAAACATAAGCTATGACCCCTCGTTGGAACAAGCTCGTCGAGCTCGTTCCAACGAGGGGTCATAACCTATTTGTTTAGACCTAAAATGAAAAAAAAACTGCAAATGTCGTCTGCTTTTCATGTTAGGTAAAGGGTTAAATGTGCTCTAAAACAATCAACATACCCACGTAGACGATCAATATATACTATTCAAAAAGTAAAGTAGATATTAGATAAAAGTGAGATATATGAAGAAATATATTTTTATTTTCATCAAAAAGACAGTTGAGAGCTCGTTCCAACGAGAGCCATAACCTATGTTTTTGAGACAAAAAAAATGAATAAAATTAGTTATTCAAGAATTTTTTTTTGCAAGTGTCGTCTGCTTTTCATGTTAGGTAAAGGGTTAAAACAATACTTTAAAATGCATCATCACCTTGTTCCAACTTATTTATCAGCTTTAATTCCCCGTTTATCACCCGAAGGTCACGATTCACGAATATACACAAATACAGATTTGGCTGTCCCATTCAGTCGTACTGTGCAACACCAAAGATCGTTTATACTATCTAACACCAGGTTGCGGAACAGTCTGTCGACGGCGATCCACAAGAACAGTTCCATAGCTAATTTTGAATCCTACATCAACAAAGAAAAGGTGTTTCTTCCCACCTATTTCCTTTTCAACAAAAAGCAAGGGACACAAATATATCATTGTCGACTTCGCTTGATGTGTAGTAACCTTAATGATGTATAATAACCACCTGACCAGCTCACCGCTCAGCGGTTGCGACGTTCGGGAAACTGTGGAACACTTTTCTCATGGATTGTCCGCTGCATTCAGATACAAGGCGTTCAACTCTAGACCAACTGATTTATGTGATAAATACTGACACCATTCTATACGGATACGCGTCTCACAGTATCCAAACTAATGGAGCAATTGCTAGTTGTTTGCATGATTTTATTACTTTCCAAAGTGTGATTTACTGGGATTTCCGGGTTTGATTATAAACGATAACTTCACAAGTGAATTATGCAATCAACAATTGTGTCATGTATCCGTGCACGGAAACGAAGACGCTTTGCCGTGGGTGTAATGGGGACTTCATTGTTTTGGGGTTTTTTTTAACCCTTTACCTAACATGAAAAGCAGACGACACTGGCAAAAAAAAAATCTTTTATATAACTAATTTTTTCATTTTGTGTCTCAAAAACATAGGTTATGACCCCTCATTGGAACGACCTCGACGAGCTCGTTCCAATGAGGGGTCATAACCTATGTTTTAGAGACAAAAAAAAGAAAAAATAATGAAAATTAATTGGCGATTTTTGAGAATAGCGCTGGCCGGGTTTGGCCGTTACGCTAGGGGGTTAAATAATATAATTATCGTTAATAATGAAAAGTAATAAACAGAGTAATCGCTTGACTGGACTGGTTACGTGAAATAATTCTTTCGAGGCGAAGGACTATACTGTAAAACACTCGTGCGCATTCGCGCACTCGTGTTTGTACAACGTCCCTCACCTCTCATGAATTATTTCACGTTACTAGTCCAGTCAAGCGATTACTTTCTATATATTGAGGCAACCGTCAGCTTTTAATCGTTTAAGGTATCTCAGAAATCGTATTCCGGTTGATAGGTTTACTTCCCTTGCGCGATGCCCTCCTGTTGAATGTTAAATCATAAACATAGATCACCAGAGCTTTACTGAATATTCCACCTGGCCCCATTGATTCTCATTAAACAGTATACTACCGAATCAGTGCTATATGGTATACAGTAATTATCACTCACCAGCAACTTCAAATGCTACAACTAATCGATTTTTGACATATCTCGAATATCCCGTGACAGCTTTCTGGTGCGTATCGGGAGTGGTGAAGGAGGGAAGTTTCGTAAACTTCTTTTCAGTTTGTGTTACTACACTGCGTGACTCCAAGTTGTTTCATGTAAATTACCCAGGGAAAATACCCATCAGTGTATCCACCCTTGAGTCGAAAACCCTCTCTTAACACACGCCAAATAATATTTCTTCCAAGTCCATATGCTACATAAGAAATAGTATATTTCCCGTCCGAATACATGTTCAGATATTTTGTTTTTGTTGTTATTTATTAATTAATCATCTCAGTATGTTGATACAGCCAAATGTTTGTAAATACTATGACAGCTTACAAAAGCTTTAGCTTGCAGCTGGATCCCTTTTCCATACATTTTTGTATCATTTACTTTGTTATAATCGCCTTGAATATTTTGGATCGGAAATAAAATATTGTTTAAACTAAACTAAACCAACTGGGTGCACATTCACACAACCCAGTTGATTTGGGTTGATTTTTCATCCAAATGATTTTAAAGTTCAGAAAGGTGTGTGTTGGTGGCAAAATTTGCACCGCAAACAAAGTTTATGAACCTCATTGGAAAGAACGACAGCTGTGCGTTGGAGGAAAACATAAATACAATATTTGGATTTAAAAGTCGACTTTTGGATATAATATTGAGCTGGATGGATACGCTATTGCGTTAGATAAGGTGTTAGTTTTTTGGGAAACAAAAAACTTATTTAGACTTTTTATTTGGGAGTATTCTATAGAGATACAAAACCCCGTGTTGACTTTCTCGATCTGTTAAAAGGTTAAAGTTCTTAGTACACTCAAAATTCAATTGGGTTAAAAATTAACCCAAATCAACTGGATTGAGTGAATATGAACGCAATTGGGTTCATATTCACTCAACCCAATTGTTTCTGGTTAATTTCCAATCCAACAGATCTTAGAGAGGAGAAAGTCTCCAGGAAACACCGATTTCGATGTTTTCTAATGACAGAATACACTTGTTTTGCTTTTAGGTGAATACAATTTCCTGTTTTTTTCCCCTATTATTTCCACATTCTTGTGTCAGTCTGTTTTGTGTTTTTCTTTTGTTAGCAGAGTAGATACCTATCATGTATACTGACGTTCATAGCCGAGGTATACGGCTGGAACCTGAGGTGGTGGCTTTGGGTGCAGCCAGGTGCAGCGCATGTACATGGGAATGCCGAATAATTAGAAATTCTGAAATACGAGTTGTGGAATTTCTGTCACACAGCGACAACGTCTGGTTGTCAGTAATCTTCGATTACTGACAACCAGAGGTTGTCGTTGCGTGACGGAAATTCAAACACACAGCGGCAACCTCTGGTTGTCACTTATTGTGTGTCAGAATAGACTTTATCAGCATTCCCCAATTCGGTTTACTTGAGGGTTGGCATACGTCACATTTGTTTTCAAAATAATAATACGTGTGGATCAAAATAGAGAGACAACAATTGCGGTTACCATCAATCCCTTCATATTTTACCAATTTCCTTGCGGTAAACGCAAATGTTGTGCCTCTTAAATATGCCACGTGTAATTTGGTTTGGTAATAAAGGTGACGTGAGCCCCCCCCCCCCCCCTCCCTCTCACGTGACCCAAAATAGTGAATACCGATCTCCTTTATTAACATCTGCCAAACGTCTACCCTAACCCTCATATATTTTTATTACATTTTCAGGTTTATATTGTTTTCTGTTTTGGAAAAATGCATTTTCTCGCTAAATGTGTCACGTGTAGCAAACGGTGACACATACCACACCTCAAAACCGCCCTCCCTGACTAGAACTACTGATGTGTCACTTTCATAGACGTCTCACTCTGGCTGAAGAAAGCCTTCCTTCTTTCAAAAGCACTAAACAAAACATCAGTGGTTCCATAATGTATAAAAAATACAGAGAGGGAAATTGGTTTGTAAAAGAGAAGAAATGAATTATATGTAGTACGGAATTAGTGTTTTGGTACTTTGTCACTCTCTGTCTGGTCTCCAACTAATGTTCACATGAAGGGTAAACAAAGATCCCACCAATATAAAAAAAACTCTACTGTCTGCTGTTGCTGAGTATATCCAAGAATTCTGTATTTCGGAGTCCGTTGGGGCATTCCTCTGTCCACCCAACCGTAGTCTGCTTTTTTGCAGCCTTCGTTCACACATACCATAGTACCCTGAACCTTCTAGAAATTGTGTCCACCCACCCCTCCACACACACACACACACACACACATTCACTTTTGATGGTCTTCTGCCGCTTTGGTAACAACATCCTTTAGGAAAGACAAAGGTGTGCCAAACGCCAACCAACATTCTCGATCTGCTATAGTCTGGTAAGGGTTCATCAGAAGACGCACCACACGAAGACGAAAATCTAATATGTTTTTTACGTTATAAATCTGGTTTGATTTACTGAGCAATGACATAACTGATTCACATTATCTATTCTCAAGAAAGTTATTATCTCAATTAATCATGCTTCGCTCTCTCTGTTCTGTATACGGCTCAAACGCATATATATTTAAAATCTCATGTCTATTTAATCAAATAATTGTGTACGCACTTTGATCCTGGTGTAACGTGATCTGTACAAACTCCCTCCCAAAAAAACTGCTAGGCGGTGAAACTTTTCTGATAAGTCTTCTCTGAAGTAATGAAATTGTCTGATAATTCAGCTATTATAAGGTGATCCTTAATTACACCGAAATAGATTTTTTCACACGCAAGTAATTACAGGTTCTTCTTCGAAGTACAAGAAGCACGTGGCAACTTTCAGCTCCTTGAAAACATAGTGGGTGTAGATTTTTTTCACACGCAAAGTAATTAGTTTCTTCGAAGAAGTACAAGAAGCACGAGGCAACTTTCAGCTCCTTGAAATCATAGTGGGTGTAGATTTTTTCACACGCAAAGTAATCAGTTTCTTCGAAGAAGTACAAGAAGCACGTGGCAACTTTCAGCTCCTTGATCACCAGGTTTCATCCCATAGCTCAAAAAATTCTTCAGTAACTGAAAATGCCTCCAAAACACAGTTTAATACCCTTTATTGCAATGAGCTCGTTTCAATAGGGATAATACGCTACAACTAAAATTTGGAAACAACTAAAATTTGAATGGAATTTTTTGTGAATATCATTGTTCGGATGTAACATTACGTTAGGTAAAGTTGCAAGATAGACTTCACCTTTTTGACGCAGTTATCGGTGCGATTTTACGAATCTCACAAAACGAATAGTGCGATTTTACGCTGGCATCCGAATAAAAAGATAACTGCGTAGAAAGCTGCGAATCATATTCGCCTGCCGCCAATAATAAAAGGCCACTTTTGAACAGAAAACCTTTTTCGTAATTGTCGGCGAAGTCGCGTTCCTATAAATATATATATATATATATATATATATATATATATATATATATATATATATATATATATTTCACGCTACTTGAAAACTCTAGCGTGAAGTAATTTGAATTTGTCTCGACTCTGATTTCGTTCTAAATAGTGGGGAAAGCATCGCGCACTTTGTTTTGAGTGGCATTGTGGAGACTTTTGAACCAATTCTTATACCAGGTTCACCTACAAACACAACCAGCTCGTGTTTTGTGGGCGGTATCTGCTTGCAGACACAATTGGCCTTGCGCACCGTTTCGGTTTCGTCCGAATACGTCAACAAGGCCGATTGTGTCTGCTCTCGACTACGTGCACAAAACGGGTGCCGATTGTGTCCTCAGTGCGCGTTTTGTGAACATAATCGGCGCACGAAAATAATCCGCCTTATGGACGTAATCAGTCCCCCTCGAATATAGGGCCCTGTGAAGCTTCGAGATTCGATTCGATTTCGAACCTTAAGTAGAGATTCGGTTCGATTCGAAATAGGCTGTCAAATTCGTTTCCTCTCGAATCTTTTTCATGGGAATATTGCTTGGTATCAATCATCTTCATCGTCTCACAAAACGTATAGTTCAGATGGAAATCAACAATAAATAAGGTTGAAATAACAGACTAAGTGTTACTTCCGCTACATTAATATAAATAACATATGTACAGTTAAAACTAGAAGTCCTGTCACGAAATGCGCACAAATAGCACGTGGATCTGCGCGTTAATCTACGCGTTATGACCATAGAAAGGCTATCAAATTCTGAACATATGGCCTGTGCACATGCAATGTTTCAGCCAATGGATCTCCGGGTAACCCGGAGGTCCATTGGCAGAAACATTGCATGTGTGTGCTATGAGTAACCAGAAGAACCTGCCGTGCTTTGGATGCCATTCGATATGGCAATTGCGCGCAATTCCTACTCGTAATTAAGCGTAGATAAGCGCACAGTTCGTGACAGGACTTTTAATTTTAACTATACCTATGCCACCAGCCTTGATAATTCCAATATCACTAGTCCCTACCACTGTTAAATGCAGATTTAAGGTTTCCAAGCAATGTCGACGATGAACTATGATCTTTAAAGGGTAATATTCCAACTACATCAGCGAGGCATGTCTTTGACGAGGGCGTGCCTTCGACGAAGGTATGCCTTGATGCATCAGTTGGATTATTTTATCAGTCGGGACTTGGGCCACCACAGTCGGAACAAATCAGATTCATAGCACCCAAACACCCATCGGTTATCTTCAAGACGCCACTGACTCGATTCGAGGTTCGGTTCGATTTCGAATAATAGACATGATTCGATTCGAATCGAAAATGTGTGATTCGCAGGGCCCTGCGCGACTATGCCCACAAGGACGACTGTGCCCTTAGAACAACCTACGGGCACAATCGGCTTATATTTTATGGAATGCTCGGATTTCGGACCCAATCGGCTCGGGTTTTGTGGACGGATTAGGCCCGTGGTCTGATTTGCGAACACAATCGGCTCCTTTGCGGACACAGCCTGCTTGCGTACGGAATCGGCATTGAGGACCTATTCTGTCGAAACAATCGTGCTTTTTGAATTATAAAGTGTGAATGTAATGATCGAAGACAGGGTCAGATCAAGTGATGAAATGGCGTCAGGCCTGCCTCTGTGGGTAGATATACTGTGTCAGTCGTCGTGTTGATCCATATGGAACAACATTATTCCATCAAACATTGTCAGAATTGGACTGTTTATTTTTTAAATAGCGATGAAAAGTGTTTTGAAAATCGTGTTTGAGTTTGTGGTGTGCGCCAAGTATCCATCGCGACGGACTAAGCAAAATCCGGGGTGATAAAATGCTCGGCCTCTGATCGGCAGCGACCTTTCATACGATAAATTCCATTTCACACTGTTTGCTATAAAAAAAAAGCAACCACAGATACCGTTATGAGAGTTTTCAACTATGGCTACCGCGACGTGTGTTTTCGATGACTTACGGATAAAAAATGTTTGTTATTGTTATACACCTGTGGATTCGAATTTAACGTACGGACAATCTATCGTAGGTTCGAAGGTTTATCTTCTATTTTGTTTGCACAGAGTTGTGACGTGCCTTTGAAAAAACTGTCAATGGAAGTGGGATGCCGCAACCTATGAGATGTTGTTGCTTTAAATGCGTTGTCAGTTTTTTTCAGGGGCATTTCACAGTTCTGACCAAGCAAAATGAAAGATAAACCGTTGCTGCATCCCACGAAACGCCGGTGAAGATCATTGTTGATATTTGCCGTTTGAACCGTGGGTTTTAGGTAACAGTGTGGCCGCCATGGAATAATCACATTCCACGGGTGGGTAATATTATTAGATTGTAATTCTAATTATAGGAATAATCATCAAAAATTTAATTAATGAAGCACCGGGTTTAACCCGGTGCTTCATTAATTAAAATTTTGCAGATGATGATTTTTATTACCTGTTAAACGCATGCGTGTACATCACTGCGTTCGCGTAGATTACGACCAGTCGACGACCGCTGAACTGTACGTAATACTACAAGCAGCAAATGTTTGCTTCATTCTAAAATCCCTAACACATTGTTATTTCGTTATTAATGGCACATTTTAAATGACGATAGATAAAAAATTACAAAGAACAAAATTGTTCAGTTCAACGGTTTGTGTTATAACTGACCCAGAACATACATATTAGGAACACCATTTACCCACAAATTTAGTGTGTGTATGTTTATGGTAAGGCACCGGTCTGATCTCCACAACACACAGGTTCTCTTTCTTCTCGTGTCAGAAGGTTTTGACTTCGTCTTATTATCAGTTCGTTTTTACCTCCTTTACCTCCTACACAAACCTCTGTACCCGGAGGAACTGTCTCATTCTTCCAAGCTATGGTTTTTCGGTTTGTGGCGAACCATGGCGAACCATATAAGTTCACGATTTGTAGTTGACAAAAAGGAGGAATTCTTGACCTCCTGCTAATTAAAATCGGTTGAGTTACATATCATTTTCACATTCTGTACATTTGAACAAAAGCACAAGCAATGTTTAAGCCAATTGACCGCCGGGTTCAACCCGAAGGTCCATTGGTTGGAACTTTGTTTGTCCTTGTTATGCTTTCCTACAAATATGCAGTTATTGCTTGGGTGGAATCTCCACTCTACGGGTGTTTTAGTGATAACACACTCTCCACCTACTGTACAGATGTACATCAGTGTTGGCCAAATGCGCCTTAGAGTCTTAGTAGAAATACTCTACATAAACCAATAATTAGGACAAACGCTCCTCTAAATTGAGACTTCTAGAGTTTAATAGGGGTTAACCCTTTACCCAACGAATCGACAGCATCCGCAGGCGTAATATGCAAATTCAGCAGTTGAAAAAATATTTTTCAAAACATTTCAACAAAACCATATCATGTGACCCTTCGTTGGAACGAGCTCGTTCCAACGAGGGGTCACATGATATGGTTTTGTTGAAATGTGTTGAAAAATTTCAAAAAGTGATATTTAAAATAATAAATTTTGATATCGTCTGCGTTGGGTAAAGTGTTAAAGTACAATTACTTGTGTAAGTTACGTGACCAACGCCATTATTTTCGCTATGGGTGAATACAAGAACCTGTTATCGCCATAATACAGTTAGGGAAATAGCCACTATTCATAAACAAAAATAGTAAATCCACTATTCACAGAGAACTAGAATCTGTGCACGTCTCAAGCGCCACTGGAACAACCCTCGAGCAGATTCTAAAGGAAGTGAAAGACTAGAGACTATTTAACAGAGGAAATACGATAACGTCCGCTGTTTGCAAATGACTACACCTAGACGACAGGTTGAAACTATTGTTTCTAACAATTTATCTTACAAGAACCTATTTCCCCCCATACAGGTGAAACGCCTAGACAAAATACAAATCTGTATTAAGGGTAGCAACCACACGTGTGATCATTCAATTCAGACAGAATATTTACTGTTGTATCTAAATATTCTGGGTTCCCTTCAAGTCGGGTCACACCGGGGCCTGCAACCTCTTTAGTCACCACACACTTCTCCCAATGTGTGATAAAACAGTGGTCTGTATGCTACCACAATACAAACTATGGGGCAATCATACTCTCATATCGGATAGCATACTTTGAATTCCACACCTACCCGCAAGCAGGCCTTTCTTCCAATCCCACTTACTTATTTTTGAAGTCCTGTAGACCTCTACAGGTAAAACTGGATGTCCTGTCAAGAACTATGCTCTTATCTTGACATAATTTCGCATAGGAATTGCGCGAAATTTCTCCATCAAATGGAACCCAAAGCACGACAGTTTCTCTTGCATACAGATTGCAGGCGAAAGCAATGTTTCAGCCAATGGACTTCCGGGTGAAGCCCGGAAGTCCATTGGTTGAAACATTACTTGTGCACAGGATATACGTACAGAATTTGATAGTCTTATTATCGTTACGCAAATCGAAGCGCAGAGTGGCGTATCATTTGCGGGCAATTCATGGCAGAACTTCTAGTTTTTACCGTATGCGTACGACTGGCCATAAACTGCAATGGTTTAGTGCTTGCATGGACTGTGGTGTTGAAGAAGAGACAAAACTACCTCCCGGTACACTGAATACTACTAGTAGTACATGTAGCCTACTACTCACAGGGAGGAGTGCAAACTCATCTTCATGAATAGAGTCTTATATGTATCACTAGTGACGTTTATTTTACCTTCCAAAGATAGGAAATACCCGTCTTGTATAACAATTATGGACACACTCGAGGACATAACGCCCTCCCCAATGACACATTGAACATAGAGAGTATTACTTTCTTCTATTTCACAAATTAGAACCAGCACAAATTCCCCACCACAGACTGTATAGGAATCCACGGGAGGGTCACAGATGCATTGCACTGTGGTCCATAAAAAATATCAGGGGACTATCAAACTCCCTGCTACTGCAAACCATAGATTACCATGGCTGCAAACATGCCTTCGTTCCAACATCCCTTTTACCAATCGTAATACACGCTTGAAGGAAGTTGTGCATTTGAAGATAGACAACATCCGAAACACAATAAAGCATATAATATACAATGTAAATGACACTAAATTACGTTACCCTACGTTACCTTTTTACTGAATGCTAAAAATACTTATACTTATTTTTGTCGTTAAACTGTGGATGATGCGGTAAATATTCCTCAGATGAAAAATATGATTAACGATTTTGGCAAACGTGTATTTTGTATTTCTATTATTGTCACAAACAATTGGTATTACTGGTGTCATGGGCATGTGTTACCAATGTGGAGATTGTCAATAATGCAACATTTCACTCATAGAATCATTTACGCACATTCACAACATCTCTTAACTATGAAAAAGTTTACTGGACATCTGGCATCTTTGTTCAGCAATTTGAAATATCCACGTTTAAGGTTACATCGTCATCTCGCGGACTGTAATGTTTGACTGCGGCTAATACAACATTCCAGGCACATACCCGAGGTTGCATCCGAGCCTATATACATTTTATGGGATGTTTTGGGTGTTTGATGAATCTACTCACCTGTGCTATTCATAGCTGATGCATCGGCTAACCTTGTTTGTTCATTGAAACACTCCAGTTTGGCGTTGCAAGAGCACGAAAATGTGCACGCCATTTTAGCAGCATTACATTTGCACCTGTTTGTATTATATGGCGTCTGGCCTGAGCAAGACAATCTTAACTTCAGTACTTCATCAGGGGCCAGAGTAACATCGGACGGAACTGTTATGGGCTGGAACGACTTTGTCTCCAGTTCCTTCTCGAAGCCATATTTCATAGGATCAATGTTTGGAGGTCGCGGTTGAAGGACGTTCTTCCACGCACATGTCTGGAGGTGTGCTCTCTTGATATTTTCCCCAAAGACTGCTGTGGTAGGAGACAGAGAACAAAGCTTAGGCAGTGGCGACAATTCGTAAGAGAGACGTCCCTTAACATCTTCGAGGCGAGAGCTTGGTAGAAGTCAGATAACTTTGAAGTATATGAGGTTCGTATCATAAAATGTTAACATCATCAACCTTGACAGATTTTGTTTGACACAGCCATGGATTGGACCGGCACTGGAATAGGGTCGTAGAATCCTACAGGAAGGTTCTGTTCGAACTTGCTGATCAGTAATGAACCTAACTCTAGGACCTTGTCCTCGCTGATAGACCAATGGCTTAGCTTTCCGGTTACGATATTGACAATGGTTTCAGCGTGTTGTGATGGATCCCTAGGGTCTGAACACATCTCAAGTTTGCAGGGGAGACTTTTGCGGTCAACAGCATCGAACGCAATTCGCTCTTTGCTCTCTTCGTTGTGGAAAATTTGGAATCTTCCTGTGTTCTTGTCCTCACATATCACCGACATACTATTTGCTAAGGATCCACAGGCATGCATACTCAGATCCCATACCTTAACCCTTTACACAACATAACGACCACAACCAGCCAGCGCTATTCTCAAAAAATTGCCAATTAATTTTCATTATAGTTTCATTTTTTGTCTCAAAAACATAGGTTATGACCCCTCTTTGGAACGAGCTCGTCGAGCTCGTTCCAATGAGGGACCATACCTTATGTTTTTGAGACAAAAAATGAAAAAAATAGTTATTCAAGAATTGTGTTTGCAAGTGTCGTCTGCTTTTCATGTTAGGTAAAGGGTTAAAGGTTTCTGATTTGAGAGTAATGTCTATAATACTCGACTTACCTTGGCCATATCTCATAAATGTAGTCTCTGTGAACTTGTCACTCCATTACCCGTTCCCAAGACCTGGAATGTGTCTCATGACATGTTCACCTCTCGTGAAATGGGCCAAAATATTAGGCTCAAGATTCTCCATTTGGCGGATATATACCAGTACCGATTGACTTAACTTTGGGTCGAGTTCACACCAGCCATTTTCTAACGATGCGTGTGCACTGCTGATGTTGCACGTGTGATTTGTTGGAACATGCTATCTCCTCTATTGCCCGCCTCTCGAGTACGCGTGCATGTGCATCTCTTCTTGTCACTAGAATTACAGAACTATGATCACAATTAAACTTTCTTGTTCTAGATCAAATTGCGACTCGATCGCGACACACTAAAACCAGTGCGATGAGGTTCTTAATAAAAGACTTCAAAATCAAGATAGCATCAAACAAAAAAAAAAGCCAAAAAAAAAAAAAACCACAATAGTGTCTCAGTTCAATGTTCTCAATTTCTACAGTGCTGCGGAGATGAAAGCGTATGGAGAATTTTAGCGGATCGCGACTTGGTCGCGTGCCGGTCAAAATTATCTGTCCGCTTTTGTGGGCACAATACTGGAGATAGGCCAAATTTGCCAGTGCTGTAGCCTCATTAATCTTATTGCATACCCCTGATTTATTTATTTATTTATTTATTATTTATTTATTTAATATTTATTTATTTATATTTATTTATTTGTTAACACTTTCGACAGCCAGGGTCACCTCGTGTCGGACAGTTTTACAGGTGGAGGAAGACGGAGTACCCGGAGAGAACCAGAGTCAGACTTACTAAAGTACTACAGTACGTGGAGAGTGTATTATCACTAAATCACCCGCAGAGTGGAGTTTCCACTCGTGTAATAATTGCAAATTTGTTGCAAAGCATATGAAGCAAAAACACAAGCAAAGTTCTAGCCAATGGACGTCCGGGTTGTACCCGGAGGTCCATTGGCTGAAACATTGCTTGTGTTTTTGTCCACGTGTACAGAAATTGAAAATAATACTTTGGGTGTCAGCTCCACTACCCGAGTGATTTAGTTACAATCCACTCTCCACATACTGTAACTCCACACAAGTTGGGTTAGCGTTGGTTGGAGACAGGTGCACCGTCAACGTACAGTCCGCCTTAGTACACAGCGCCACCGCGCCCCACGTGGGTAATCGAGATTAAATACCTTCCCCAAGGATACAACGTAGTTACCCTTAGCGGGTATCGAACCGTAGACCTCTCGGGTTGAAGTCCAATGCCGTAACCACTGAGCCACCGCGCACCCATCTGTTTTAATGAAGAGAAGATGTGTGATGTTTTCCCTGAGGAAACATACTTAGTGTGTCTTGTCAGGCAGGTTCTGTATAATTGGATGACAGGTCTTTAACAAGCTCATCGACCAAGGCTCCTTTTAGACAATCTTATTATGGACACAGTGCTTATTGGAATCTATTAGTATTATTACTCGTGCTATTTCTATGGAGTCAAATTAATTCTATTCATCGTCTTGATTACTTTTATATCAAGGGTGATTAGAGACCATATCAGACGTCATCAAACCACAATGCTGTTCCCCGGAAGGAAATAGTGCATTTTTCTCGTGAGTACATACCCATATGCGTGATTTCTGACACAGCAGTTTAATTGTCTGAACTTTAAATAGCTTTCAACAGCAGAAACGACTTCACATCAAAACTGAAAAAACGCTCTGAAAAAAGAATTCAAAATGTAAGAGAAGTGAAGCTAAATAGTGCTGTTTACTTTCATACACCAATTCAAGGTTGAAACTAGTAGAAATATCAGATTCTTATAAAAAGCGTATAATAAAAAGGAAATCTAATGTTTTTTTAGTGGATACCGAAAAAATCTAGTATTTTTTCGTGTATACCGAAAATTATCTCACTTGTGACCGAGATAGAAGGTTATTTTCGCTCGCGCAAGCGATCGCGAAAAATAAACATTTGTCTCGGTCACTCATGAGATAATTTTCGGTATCCACTCAAAAACACTTGATATCCTCTATATATCGTACTCGTTATGGCATGGCCACAGAGAGTACTGTGTATTGGGGTGAGTTACTTTACCACATAAATGTTCTCGTTTGCATGTAGTTTCTGTGAAACACATTGGCACTACTTAGACAGTTTTTTATAGCCACGGCTATGAAGCAGTATTAAATTGGGTAGGCACTTTACAGAAGCTTCTTACATGGTCCTGGTGTTAAAGGCCCTATATGTTTCATCAATTTTTGGCAGAATCATATATTAACAGAATTACATATATACAGGAACGTGGCTAGAGGTTTCGGATGGGTGTAGGGTAGTGAATTTCCTACTAGTGGAGGGGCCGGGAGTGGGGAACCCCTACCGGTCCCTCCCCGGTTGGAAATTCACTACCAAAAAACATTTTGAAAATGAAGCCATGAAAGGGGACATAAAAATGATTCTAGTAACTGAAATCCCAACACATTTATGATAGAATTATCAGGTTATTATTATTTGGTATTATTCTGGGAATTGAATATGTGCTAAACAAATGCGCAAGCTTAGAACTTTGAACAATTCACACTGTCCTAACATTAATTCAGATGTTATGCAGGAATGGTCAATTTTCGATGTTCCATCATTTTGTAGCTGTGAATGATGGAATTAACTCATGCTAAAAACGATTTCACATGATGTGATTTTCTTGAAGGGCCATTTCGAGGATTTTGTTTATCACGATAAGTGTCGTACCATAGAAATGTCGTACCGATTGACATCATGCATGCTTATGAAGCTCGATATTGCGTCCACTGAGTTTTAAATAGTAACAGTTGGAATTGTTGCCAATTTGAAACCGAGTTGGACTTTTGGCAAGTAAAGGAGACTTCAGCATCACCAAAGAAGCTTTAAAATCCAGAGGTAGATGGAATTTCCAACTACTCATGACTTGCCCTCCGACTTAACAACTATAGGAAATTTTGGCCAGGATTGCACCCCCCCCCCCCCCCCCAGTCGTCACGTGATACAGTTAAAACTAGAAGTCGTGTCATGAAATGCGCACAAAAAGCACGTCGATCTGCGCGTTAATCTACGCGTTATGACCATAGTAAGGCTATCAAATTCTGTACATATGGCCTGTGCACAAGCAATGTTTCAGCCAAATGGACCTCCGTGTAACACGGAGGTCCACTGGCAGAAACATTGCCTGTGTTTTCTATGAGTAACCAGGAGAACCTGCCGTGCTTTGGATACTATTCGAAATGGCAATTGCGCGCAATTCCTACGCGCAATTAAGCATAGATACGCGCACAGTTCGTGACAGGACCTCTAGTTTTAACTGTATATCTTGAGAATAACATATGCGTATCAACTTTACAACCTATTTTGTAATTAAATTTTTACATACAATCGTAAAAAGTACTTGTAATTTACATCCTATTTTTCGGCTAATATTTTCTCAGATATTACCGCATGCAGAGCTCCTTCATATTTTTCAAAATTTTAAAAATGATTGTCGATTCACGCTCCTCAACAAAATTCCAGGTTACGCGCCTGCATAGTCCGTCATACAAATATGTGTCTATGACCCCCTATTCGGACTGTTGGGGAGCCAACATAACCAGGGGCCTTTACTATAAAACTTTTCCAATTGGTTTTTCTTGAATTGTATTTTCTACCTATAATGACGGAAAAAAGTTCAGTTTTGGTTATATAATTTTTTTATCGGTAGTTTTATCCGTAGACCAAATGTAGTAAAAATTGACACATAGCTACCACAGTGTGTACAAAGGCACACTCACGTGCTATGGGCTTGAAAATCATACCAAATCGAAGTTTTGAACAGTACACATCGATTGCACAAAATTTCATTTCAACTCAATTGAAAAGCAAAATGCCGCGAATACTGCTCTAATTATGCAGGGCCAATCGTAACGTCTTGTTGCTCAGCAATTTGGGGTCCATGAGTCAACGATAGCTCGTTTAGCTGGGCATCTCAGAACCACGGGAAAATTAGTTGACCGTCTCGGGAGCGGACGTCCGCGCGTTACGTCGCCACGTCAGGATAGAGGCATACGCCTCTCACACCTCTGTAACCGATTTCAGTCGGAGACGGCGAGTCAGTTTGTAGGCACTCATGGTCGCCAAGTGTGTCGAATAATAGTTAGGAATCGGTTGCGGCAGTCCAGTTTAAGGTCACGACGTCCCAGCGTTGGCGCGCAACTTACACCCAGGTGCCGTCAACGTCGATAGCAATGGCTGCGGGGGCATGCACCAAATCGATTTCACTTGCCCCACTACAGACATGTTATTCATTGACGAGTCTCGGTTCACTCTTTACAGGCCAGATGGACGACAACTTTGCTATCGACGTCGAGGTGAGCGCTATTCTGACGCGTGCGTTTAGGATAACGACAGATTCGGAGGATGGCTGTTATGGTTTGGGACGGGGGGGGGGGAGGTCTCATGGCATGAAAACACCTCCCGTGGTCATCCAGGGCAATCTTACAGCCGTAAGATATCGGGATCAGGTCTTCATGCCTCACGTTCCTTCACCTGTCCATGCGTGTAACCTTACCTTGCAGAATGATAATGCGAGGCTGCACGTTGCTAGGTTTGTCGCTCAGCGCATGCAGACTCGTCTTCGTGAGTGGAATAACATCCCACAAAGGATGATAAACAACTTGATGGGGTTACTTCTGCCGTCACTATCCCCAATATAAGGGCGCGATACATTAAAATTTCTCATGTAAATGAGTGATGCTTCGCATGGCTACTGGCAACTTGCGTTCACGGTCTCAACCACTGCACCAGAACGCCACTGTATTGCCGTAAGTCAAAGGGACGATGAGTTACTAGTCCCAACAAATATGTATATTTCACCAGTCAAATAAAAATCGGATGTGCACACGCAAACGGGTTAGGACATTGATACAGTAATGTAATACATACGGCTGCAGGCTACACAAGTCTATACAGCTGAAGCTAGAAGTCCTGTCACAATTGAGGCAGAAAATGGTCGTTAGTTAACGCGCTCTGTTCCACAGAATGAAGTAATCTGAAATACGCAAGAGCGTTTACGCTAAGCAACGCAAAATATAATGTGCTGTTAGCGAAGTCGATAGTGAAATCACGAACTGGACCGATCAAATAGAAAGAAAATATTGAGACTACAGTATGTGGAGGGTGGATTACTACTAAATCGTTGTGGGATAGATTTTTCACTCAGTAATTATTTACAATTTCTGAGGAGAAAAAAGACAAGAAACACTTGTAAACTTTTATCACATGGACCACCGGCTTGCACCCGTTGGTCCATGTGATGAAAGTTTTCCTTGTACTGTTATGAACAACTATAAATACTTTTCGAGTGATGTATATATGGCGCTGCGATTAGGTAGTAATTCACTCTCTTCAGTTTGTATTTTAATCTTAATATCTGTTTACGTCATTACATGTACACATATCGCATCAGAGGTTAGGAATAATGTTAATGATCTCTATATGTTAGTATAGAATTGTACAGAGTTGGTCACGTTTTTTTCTGAAGGAATTGAGTTACGCTAATGGTGCAGTGTGACAGGGAGAAACTTACATTTACTTAGTGCGCTATTAGTTCAAAATAGTGCACAATACGGTGGCAGTACTACCCAGTTAACGCCCACATATTTTAGGAAAAACTTTTTTCATTCTGAAATTCGACTAATCGTCCCCTGAGTTCCAATGTGTTCTATGTGCCTAGTGGCACATAGAACACATTGGAATTCAGGGGACGTAATCTCTGAATAACACAGGCATATTATACATAAAATCGAAGGTTGTGTTGCATAGAACCCGAGCGGATTTTTATCTACATGACAACTAAGTTGGTAGTGGTGAGTTCCAATGACCCCAGAAAGTTTGTTAATGCATTTTAATAAGTGCAGTGCACGTAAGCAAATTCATTGACGAGTCTCGGTTCACCCTTTACATGCCAGATGGACGACAACGTTGCTATCGACGTCGAGGTGAGCGCTATTCCGACGCGTGCGTTTAGGATAACGACAGATTCGGGGGAGGGAGGGGGTCTCAGTGCATGAAAACACCTCTCGTGGTCATCCAGGGCAATCTTACAGCTGCAAGATATCGGGATCAGGTCCTCATGCCTCACGTTCCTTCACCTGTTCATGCGTGTAACCTTACCTTGCAACATGATAATGCAAGGCCGCTCGTTGCTAAAGTTGCTTCGGATATACAAGAACAAAGACAGTAATCAAACAAGCCCAGTTCAAGAGAAACGCCGCGTTTTTTTTTTTGTTTTTTTTTTTTTGATTTCTATTGAATATTTTGAGGTCGCGTATAATTCCGTATTTGGAAAATCCACATAGTTGCACGCTGAAAAACGTACCTACTGTACAGTCACAGTGTCGTAATACACACGTGGGCAGTAATGTCCAAAGGATGCTTTTATTAGGTAATATAAATCATTAGCAGCAAAATTTTAATTAATGAAGTAACGGGCTGTACTCAGTGTTTCATTAATTAATTTTTTCATGATTATTCCCATAATTAGTGTTTGGAATCTAATATTATTGCGGCCTGTGGAAAGTGACCAGTCCACGAAGCCCGTACTGTATTCAAAACTCGAAACATGAAAAAATCGCTGAAGGGATCATCAGTCAAAATAAAAACCCGCGACAGAAAAAAAGAAGAAGAAAAATATACGTAGAAAACATTTTCAAAGGATAATTCCCGTATTTTCATGTTTTTGGGAGCATCCGATATATTTGTTTGTCGTCGAGTTATGCCCCAACACATGTACTACGTAAATAATAGTAGTGTTCGACCGATGACCGGAAGAGGCCACCACAATCGGCCGATTATGGGCAGTCGGATGGCAACGGCAACGGCTCCTGGAACATCGGTTCAGCCGATTGTTGTCAAGCATTTTGTGATGATTCGTTAACCGCATTTTATTGTCTTCTGCAATTGTTCAATTGTTAATGTAAAATGATGTCAATGATACCATTCAATTAAAGTTGAGAAACAACCACAATGTGCATTTTTAATCTCTCTAGACACCCCTTTACGGGATATACAAGTTAGACGACATGTAAAGCTTACAATTGAGCATACTTGCGGCAATCGCCAATTCATACCGGAAAGTGAAGGTTGCACTTGATTGACTCAGGTCGCAGTAAAATTGCCAGTCGTACGCACTTGGGTGGTAAACGTGGCTCTGAGAGCCACGTTTACCACCCAAGTGTGCGCGACTGGCAATTTTACTGCGACCCAGTCAACGAAGTTTAACACTGTGAAAAATGTTCAGTTTAATGTAGTTCTTTCGAGCCTCGACTTCTCTAGGAGTGCACGGTATTACAATCGGAATCTGCATCAGAATCGGCCGATTGTGAGCTCAAATACCGGTAATCGGTCAGCGACCATTTTTGGTAATCGGTTGAACACTAAATAATAGTTGTGATTCTCGTGTCTCAATTTACCTATCGATGCGTTCAAAAATAGCTGACCACGAAATAAAAATATAAAAATAAATAAAAATTTAGAAAGTTTACTGAATTGTAACTGAAAATTCCTTTTGGCCTCTACTTTTGTCCCTTGGGCATTTATCTCAATTTTAGTAACAAAATCAATAACCTTGGTGCTTTAGTTCTTTTTTCCCACATTATTCAGCTTGAAGGTTGATTTCCGGTTATGTTATCTCGATATAGCCTTAATATAATAACAAACCGCTGGGTTATAATACGTTCGTAATGTGAGACCGGCCTTTACCTTGAAATTCATACCACAGGGAATACAGCGACTCCGCTGACAGTTTGACGTTACATTGCGGAAGTGAAGGTTAGAAACAATATAAATCTTGTTCGTTATTTCCGGAATGATGGGGCTTTCTGACAACATCACGTCGCGTTTTATGCACTATAATACTATTCCGTTAGTACCAGAATGGCGTGTGCTTTGTAATTAGATCAGTGTGGAATAGGTCACTAGTATCAAATATTTTTAAATGAAGAAATCTAAGCTAACAAGGCACTCGGCGTGAAATTATAAAACTGTAGAAGTTCAATGTTATGCCGCAAACTTCATTGTGTCAATTCGATTTAAGGCAGAGTTTCCTTATCGGTCTGTTACCTGCAGTTTTAATGAACGTTCTCAATCGATTTGAGCATTCTTCAGAAATAATTATACAGTGATATAAACTGAGTTAATGTACGAACCGTACTAAGTTGATTGGGACACTAGAACCAAAGTAATAATTTATTTTCTTCTTACTTCGAATTATTCTTTTGTTTGTTTTAATTTAATCACCACAGGGCGCGCGATGGATCAGTGGTTGTGCCATTGGTCCTCGGTTCCATCCCCCACCAGTGATAATTGCGTTGTGTCCTCGGGCAAGGCACGTAATCCCGGTCGCCGACGTGGGGGTATGATGACGCTGTGTACTAATTCGTTCCCCTACGTCGAGTGTGCACTTGTCTTCAACCACTGCTAACCCCACCTGTGCGGGTTAGTATTTTTGGGAGTTTGTTAGTACTGTTGCTCACCGTAGCTCGGTGGTTTTCTCCCCCGTACACTGGCTTCCTCCACCCGCAAAACTGCCCAAGGCTGTCGTAAGTGTCGTTAAATCGCAAAACATTAACCCTTTACCCAACGTAACGGTCAAAACCTGCCAGCGCTATTCTCAAAAATCGCCAATTAATTTTTATTTATTTTTTAATTTTTTGTCTCAAAAACATAGGCTATGACCCCTCGTTGGAACGAGCTCGTCGAGCTCGTTCCAATGAGGGCCATAACATATGTTTTTGAGACAAAAAGGAAAAAAAAAATTGTTATTCGAGAATTTGTTTTTGCAAGTGTCGTCTGCTTTTCGTGTTAAGTAAAGGGTTAATAGATAAATAAATCCAAAGGAACACAGAGTCAATGTCCCTGTGATAAAACAATGTGGTCTTTTTCTCTATCAGAACGCGGACTGATCGCGACACAGTCACACCAGCAAGTCTAAATTTCATGAATATCACATTTCGAAATCGAGACTAAATCAAAATCAAAATCGAAAATGGTGACTGTGATTCAATGTTCTGGAGTTTCTGGAGTTTTGGATTCATCGCACAGATAGCAACACCCGCGCCACATTCAGTGTGCAAGCACCCTAACTGACAGACAAGGGGGGAAATTTTATTTCTTTTTGATCAAAAAGTTGTCTTTAACCAGTATATCCAATGTAAGAGTTATTATTGTGCGAATATCGGTGATTTTCTATCCTATTTCAGCCTAGTTCTATTGGCTTTGCCGGTTGAGTGCATATAGCTGGAATACAACTCTACATTTCTATATCTTTTTCAAGTTTGTTTGTTTGCCAAATAAGTTGGACGACCTTTGTGTCTACTGTATGAATAGATGTATTTTTGTAGATGGGAGCGCGATGGCTCAGTAGGTAGAGGTGCAGGCTGCAAGCCGAGAGGTCCTCGGTTCGAATCCCACCTGCGGCAACCGCGTTGTGTCCTTGGGCAAGACACTTCATCTCCATTGCCCGCGTGGGGGCACGACGACGCCGTGTACTAAGGCGTACTGCACGTCGATGGTACGCATGTCTTCAACCAATCTAACCCTGCCTGCGCTGCGGTGCGGAGTTACGATGTTGGGGAGCTGGCAGCTGCTCGTCGTCGCTCGGTGGTTCTCTCCGGGTACTCCGGCTTCCTCCACCCGTAAAACTGTCACGGTCATGATTAGCCGTTGTGCATAAATATGTGACCTTAAACACCAATAACTCATAACTCATTTTTGTAGATCATTAAACCCACATTTCACTGAACAGCATTTTGCCCGACTAAATGTTGGCTTTCAGCCTTTTCTGTGACTTCTCTTAGTTATTATGAACAACTCAAGAACACCCAACGGTCGTGTAAAACACCACTGTAAAGCTTATTCGTTCACCTTTCCCCTGACAACTGGTACTTCTGGATACGTTGGATGAATCAAATTTGAGAGGGGATATAATTAAGATGAGTGCTATCGTTTTCGAAAAGCGAGGTGGGTACCTTGTTAATATTTATATACCATTATGGGGGCACTTCAGCATCGATTTAAAAATGCTATCAGATATCATTTTTCTTTCGATTTCACAACTTGTGCCGAGTACCTGTGCATTAAACATGTATTCAGCGGAACACAAGATTCCGTTGCGGATATTGGCCATAAAATAGTGTATCTTTTGTTGGAATTGACACTTTGCTGACACTTGTGGTTTAAACATTCTATGAGTAATATTAGGATAGTTTGGGGAAATGCGCAATAGTAAAACAAAGGAGATACTGTCTCCCTGGTTTCTCCACAGAAGGAACAAAGTTCTGTTTCAAAGAAACCAAATTTGAGCAGTCTCGAGATTGTCGAAGATAATTCTATTCGTTATCCTTGTGTTTTCCAGGGTGTATGGGAATTTACACCGGTTTGGGAACTCATACACCCTGAAGGGTGTATGAGTTCCCAAACCGGTGTAAATTCCCATACACCCTGGAAACCTCAAGGATAACGGATTTATTTCCAAGAATGTTGGTGCACTTAATACTTTAACCTACATTGTGGGCAAAAACTGACAGAAAATGTGTACTTTGCAAGTTTCTTAAATAAAACCAGACAAATATGGATGTCATTGGAACTGGCTTAATGAGCCAGTTCCTATGACATCCATATCTGTAATATTTTATTGCACATAAATATTAAATTTCCTGTATTTTTATTTTTGTTCTAACATATACCGAGCAGAAGGTATGAATTAATAATTAAAAATGGGTACCTTTTTAGCCATGTAGCTTGCTCTTGTATATTCTTGTTTTTACACCGTGGTTAAACACGGTGTAAAAAAGCCACTGTGGATTGCAAGTTACACCGTACCTCTCAGCCAATCAAAATGCTGAATTTTGTTTCATTTGGAAATAATGTGGTTTATTTTGAATTGTACAGTTTGTAAATAACTGTCGTATGTTGAACTGAGGTTGTGTTTGTGTATGTACTTCCAGGTTTCTCCTCGTATGTTCTGATGTAAATGATTGATTCCATTTTGGGTGCGATAATATTGGCTGCACAGCAAATTTATTTAGGAATTTCCAGAGAAGAATTTGTCCCCTTTCTTGACTTGTTCGCGCACATTTTGACAATCACTCAGCGTCTATGAATTGATTTTTTTTTATAAAAGAGGATCATGACGCCATGGTATTGCGTTCTTGCACTGTGAAAGATGCAATGCCCAGCCATTGTTCTACGAGTGCTATATAACAGCTGAAGTTTATATTTGTGACTCATGTGTGTGTTTCGTTTTTATATTTTTTTATATTTTCTATGGTTAACGCATGATAGGCCAAATAACAACATAGTGGTGACTAGTACTGACATAGTTAACCGGATAACCGATTTGAAACCGGGTACCTGCCTAACCGATTTGAAAAAAAAAACGTCAACCGGTTAACCGAAATATCGATAGTGATCGTCATTCCACGGTTAAAACGCAGTAAATCTGCCGCTTCTCCTTTGGGATAGATTACACCTCGAAGCAGCGCTGTATATATTGAGAAATAATCGACTTTGGCGTTCAAGACTTCATTAATGATCGGCAATTTCCGTGAGTGCTGAGTATCCGCAGAAACTATTCAGTAGTATGTATACAAAGGAACGTTGTCGAGTACTCGACAACGTTCGTTTGTATACACACTACGGAATAGTTTCTGAGAATACTGCTTTCCAATTCCAATAGTTTTGATCCCAGATTCGGTGAAATAATGGCTGCGGATAACCGGATATTATCCGGTTATAGCTCGCGGTTAGTCGGTTGTGAAAATGAGTCAACCGTTTCAGCCCTAGTAGTGACACAAATGATCTGGTCAAATGTACTTCGTTGAGCTGGCGCTTTTCTATCATTTAATTACTCTTTCAAAACGACATGTGTTATAAATCAATCCCAATTGAGTGCTGGTAAAAACGTCCTCTTTCTGAATTGAATGATCGCACATGCGGTTGCTTCTTTCAATACAGGTTTTTACTATATGCTAGCCTGTGAATTATCGCAAATTATCTAAAAGATACTTCTCGATATCGAGACATATCCCTCGGTAGCTTCCTAAATGACGTCACGCTTCGACACATGACGTCGTCTCGAATGTCGTCTTGAAGGGACTCGTCAGAAGATCTTTGTTGTTGTCCTGAAACTGCTTGCAGACGAATTGGGCTGAATATTGCGCAGTAACGTGTCGCGTAGCATATAATAAAAAGAAAATCTACGCTATTTTAGTGAATATCCGAATTATATCATTCGTGTGGACCTGAAAGTTTTATTTTTTTTGGAGCGCAAGCGCTCGTGAAAAATAAAACTTTCAGGTCCACACGAATAAGATAATTCCCGATACGCACTAAAACAGTGTAGATATATAGAATATACCCATAGTAGCTTGGTGTACCAAATGTTCACCACGAGTGGTGAAGTGGTGTTAACTGCGAGCCTTTGGCGCGCGGTTAACTCCACTTCACTACGTGTGGTGAACATTTGGCACACCAAGCTACTTTGGGTATATTTTATTTATACCATGATCGTCAGATTATTAAGAGTAGCTATTATTTTTTCTCAATTTTACTGAGCATCAGACGTACATACGTGCAAATCTGTTTTTGATTACATGAGCATCGGTGGGCGGTATTTCCTCTGTCAATTTTATCACCGAAACGAAATGGAAAAAGAAACGTGGTCTGTTTCATTTTAATAACATAATAACATACTATTTCGAGTTATGGATGCTTTATTAAAATGAGACAATGCATGTTTGATCATTTTTGGTGTCTTATGGGTTAAACTCATTTAAAAATGTAACAAATATTTGCCACTTTCATTTCACTCTTCGCGAGGCGACGTGCGATAAATTTAGACAAGTTCGCATTCAGGTCGACGTCACCAAAGGTCAACTTGGAAGTAGTTTTACTGTAGGTGAAAATTTTAACTATTGAAATCCCATTTCTGGCGTGTTCACCACAGTTGGCGTATAAAGCTAAAATGTATGTTATAGGCGTTTCATATATAGCAGAATAGGTAATCATGGTATAAATCCTCCAATGTATTTTGTCTAGATGTTTTCACTTGTACTGGGGGAAATACTTTCTTGTCGTAAGATAAATATTTTTAATAAGAAATTCGAATATGAGAAGTTTTCTGTCGATGGCACCTTAACATTGTGTTTTCCGTTATGTACTTTACATTTTATTTCTTTACTAGAGCTGAAACGGTTGGCTCATTTTCACAACCGACTAACCGAGAGATATAACCGGATAATATCCGGTTATCCGTCGCCATTATTTCACCGAATCTGGGATCAAAACTATAGGAATTGGAAAGCGGTATTCTCAGAAACTATTCCGTAGTGTGTATACAAACGAACGTTGTCGAGTACTCGACAACGTTCGTTTGTATACATACTACGGAATAGTTTTTGAGGTTACTCAGTTTTCACGGAAATTGCCGATCATTAACGAAGTCTTGAACGCCAAAGTCGATTATTTCTCAATATATGCGGCGCTGCTTCGAGGTGTCATTCTTGTTCAATAATTAAGAAAGATATGTTTCTTTCAATTTCTCAATTTACTATTTTTATGAAGGTTTTCCTCACTGGAATACCGTTTAGGGATTATAAAATAAAATAAAACAAGTCACACTGAAGGGACAGGGTAACAAAATCGTCACACGGTCTTTCAACAGTGTGTTCGGGGCTTTATTACATGCCCATGCAGTCTCTCTTATGCAATACGGCGTGCAATACGGCTGTGCAATACGGAATTCCGTATTGCACACCAACCTGTTCCAACCGGGACTTTTTTTATGCAATGCGACTGCATAAAGTGCATGGTGTTTACCACCGTTGATAGAAAATAAAATTAGGTCAGTAGGTGCTTGGGTCATGTAATAAATACAAAACCACATGTATGTTTCAATGAGTCGTTTTGTATTCAATTCGTCAGATGTGCGTAGAAAGAAAACGTCTCGACCTTCGGTCTCGACGTTTTCTTCCTACGCACATCTGACTCATTGAATACAAAACGACTCATTGAAACATACATGTAGTTTTGTCTATGTACTACCCTTCTGAGATTCGTATTTCCTGAGGCTTTCAGCCTCAGGAAATACGGATATCAGAAGGATAGTACAGCCCCGTACACCCTGCTGAAACACCATGTAATTAATAATATTTTTACAGCAACGCCTCTGTTGGAATTGTCGTAAGAGGTGATAATGGTCGAGATGTGTTTTCCTTGCTTGAAAGGTGTTGCCTTATTTATCTTGTTTTGGAGAATTATTTTTGTCCAACATTATCTTTAGCAACCCGTCACTGCAATCCTATTGGGAATTTGCAAGAAGGAGGTACACACGCTCTATACTCCCAAGATGCGACCAAGATCCCCTGATTTAATTTGTCTCTGCTGCGGATGATGGGGAAATTTGTTAAATATGGAACTAAACATGTGCATTTGTCTCATTGTGGAGGAGCGAGAGTTTCAATTATAGCTTTGTGTATTGTGTTCCTACAATTCCACAAAAGGAGAAAAGGGAGTCACATATATATCAGTGTGTCGGTGCTCTTTTATACACCCCACCCCTAGTTCAAAACGCCTCTTACGTCCCTTGGACATATTATGGTGATAATCCTGTCGCATCAATGTGGCCTACACTTCGAGTGTTGAGTTTAGTTAGTATACTGCATGCAAGCTCTTAACACCATCTTTAGATATCTTCAGCTAAGATTTTTGAACATGTTGTCCGATGTCAATTGTGATGTGTGATATGTACTTGTGTGTTAATGCACACTTTGTGCACATCACATGTAGCTCATGGGCACATACTGGAATACTTACAGTACATGTAGAATGTATTAATACTAAATCAACCGCGGAGTGGAGATTCCACGCAAGCAATAATCTCGGAGGTTCATTGGCTGAAACATTGCTTGTCTTGTTTGTACATGTGTACAGAATTTGAAAGTGATTCTGTGGGTGATAACTCCACTCCACGGGTGATTTTGTTATAAACCACTCCCCGCATTCTGTATGATGCGTTGGATTGGGGACTAGTGGGAACTGGTGGGGACTATTGAAGGATACCTATCTAACTTCTGCATCCGGGTACTTCTGTTGGGCAGCTGATAAAAAAACAACGTTAAAATATATCACATTTTATTCATTTTTTTTATTCTATTTACTGATACATTGTTCACAGTATACACGCACTTTGTTCATTAACAATTCAATTTCCCAATGCATCTCCTTCGTCAAATACATCTTTAAGTGGCCGTGTAGTCCTTTTGCATTGGTCCTCTTCTTCCAGCATCATGGGATAACCATGGTCAGATGGGAAAACGGAATAGGTAGTCCAAAGTAGAGACAATTCGTCCCCTGAGTTCCAATGTGTTCTATGTGCCAGTGGGCACATAGAACACATTGGAACTCAGAGGACGAATTCATAACATATCGTTCCCTGAGTTCCAATGTGTTCTATGTGCCTACCGGCGCAAAGAACACATTGGGACTCAAGGGACGACATGCAGAACAGGTTCAGTAATGGTGGGGTGAGAGCAGTCTGAATAGAGCCAGGAACAGGTAGTTTGTACATGTGACGACAAGAACTGGATGTAACACTGTTCCACATGAAAGTTTCCTGCCCTCTTATCCAAACACATTCCACACGATATTACAAGCATTTCGGATTCATGGAAACCACGTGCCATCATCGGTAAAAACATAGGATTCCGGGGGATACCGAATGTCCTGGCCGATTAAGACCCCCAAAGCCTATTGGTTTATTACTTTATCGATGTCTGGATGGCGCCGAATGCTTGCTGGGACTTGTCACAGAGTCTTGAGCATCGGCCTCCCATTGGCTTTTGTACTGACATCATCTTGGTCCCGAACAATGAAATAAATGGAGCCCCAGCTCACACTTAGCGTCAAATACATTTTTATAAATCTGGTCACAATCTGATTGCAAGTTCCTTTCAGGGGGTGAGAGGTACACAGCCAATCTGGCTATGCAACCTCCTAAGGTATAATATTTACTAAACTTGTGAAATATATGTATTTGTATCTGTAATCGTTATTGTATTTGTAACAGTTTATGTACAGTGTGAATAAATCATGAATCTAAATATGAATCCGAGCCAAATAAACAACTGTGGGTTGTTTGTGGTAATCAGATTTCCACCCATTCAATCGAACATATCCTTCGAACACACCCTTCTATATTAGAATCCCTTCAGAAACATAGCCACCACATGCCATCAAAGATTGTGGTTTGGATGGATAAAAACCGAGGATTCTGGGGGAATCAGAGCCAGATAAACAATTGTCTGCTTGTTTGTGTTAATTAATTTTACTTCCATCCAATCGACCACATCCTCCGAATATATCCCTAAATATTAGAAGCCTGTAAGGTCCATAAAATCCACGTGCCACTATAGAAACCAAGACTAAAAGTGGATGACGAAAATACGTGTCACTCTAACAACTCGGGATGGGCATGCACACTCACGCCACGCAAGGGCAATGATGTCACAACATAGCCGCTCCCGCTGGCTCCCATAACAACCAACATGATTAACTGGTAACGTGACTATGACGTTACTTCCGGGGGCCGAGTGTGATGTAAATACAGGGGTGAAACATTCGGGACATACTACTATTATATAAGCAGATCCAGCAACGGCTTCAGCCCCCCCCCCCCCCCCACCTTTTTTGCCGGGCTATGTTTTTTTTGTATGCATATTTTTTAACACAACCAATGACTGGTGAAACAAGGGGCGGATCCAGAGCCTCCCCCATATATTTTCAATGTCTCAGTCTCCACCATACATGCGATGAATGCTGCTTGTCAATCAGAGAGTGAAAAGCATTGGCGCAGCTATAAAAATCTCGACAATTTTTTAACGGCTCTCAAAGTGTGAAATCTTTCAAATACATCTCCTGAAAAATCTCCAAATATCCGCTCAGATACATGGAAATGGGAGTTTTGGGATCCTTGAATTTCAAATTTTCGTACGGTGGGCCGAACCATGGTCGGTCCGTCGTACCCACAACCAGATCTCACCCAATCCAGTCACCAACTTTGACAATGGTTCCGCCGCCCCAAATTTATCATTAATAGTCGCCTTTCCAATAAATGATAATCAGTCCAGAATTCCGTATTGGAAAAGCCTACAAACCTGGACGTGTTTTAAAATTACAGGCTCAAACTCAGTTCCAAGAAACTATACTGGTCGTTGTGACGGTCACATGTACTTTGGTGCCTGTTAGACACATAAGCGGAACTGTTAGTAACTTTGGCTGGTTGGTTATTTTCATATAGATAGGGGTTCCGCGGACTGGTCACTTTCCACGGTTGGGCAATATTTCTACGGACGCAGTAATATTACATTCCAAACACTAATTACAAGAATAATCATCAAAAATGTAATTAATGAAGCGCCGGGTACAACTTTGTGCTTCGTTAAATCTTTTGGCGCGACAGGCAACTAAAGTCGACAGACAGCAGACCACGGAAAGGTACTGCAGCAGTCATTTTAGCCAACTGTGTGTGTCCATTTCCAAGTGCTTTTAACTCTTCACCCAACGCAGACAATATCAAAATTTATTATTTTAAACAGGGGGGGGGGGGGGGGGGGGGGCACCAAAAATTTGCAAGACGTGACGTGGGGGTGGGTGGGTCTCTTGAGTGCGCCAAAAATGTGCATTTCCAACTTGTGCAATTTTTTAAATTTTTTAAAAATATATCAATATATCAGCTAATATATACCATCATTTGTGATTCAAACCTTAAAGATGATATTGTACATCACACTCTTAACATAAATACAACATCAGGAGGCTTTATATGTGAGAATATTGGGCTTAATCTGGGAAAATGTCACACGTTTGTAGGGGGTGGGTGTCTTGTTCGAAATGTAGAAAATGTGCAGACAATATTTTGGGAAAATTCTCTCTGATGCACTAAATTCAACCCAAGTTATTTATTTATTAATAGAATTTGTATGGATAGAAGAGGAAAGTAGCAAACACCTGAGAATACTGACAGAACAATTCAAATGAAAATTTGTTCCCGTATATGTACACCTGCTCTGGCCAAGCCTGATAATGAACAGCTTGTCATTTGTAGATTGGGGCCCACAGCAGCCCACCGAGGTTTAAATTGATGGTGCCAGTTTAAGAACATCATGAAACACTCCTAAAGACAGCTGTGCCTACAAAGTTTATAAGTTTATTTTGGATTTTAATGGGATAGTGGGGGTGGGTGTCTGAGAATGGTAATAGAAAATTTGCACGTAGGGGTGGGTGGGTGTAAAAAGGAGCTGAATAAAAAATAGGACGTCATGTCTTGCAAATTTTTAGTGCCCCCCCCCCCTCCCTGTTTTAAATACCATTTTTTCAATTTTTTCAAAGAATTTCAACAAAACCATATCATGTGACCCCTCGTTGGAACGAGCTCGTTCCAACGAGGGGTTACATGATATGGTTTTGTTGAAATTGTTTGAAAAATAATATTTTTTCAACTGCTGAAGTTGCATATTACGCGGGGGGTTGATGCGGGCGATACGTTGGGCACAGAGTTCAACAAACATACGTATTCCTATGCTTCATGTACCATTTTTGTCCTATCCATGAACAACGATACCGTTGAAAGTATAAAGGAGCCATTTAAATATATACAGAAAATCATTTGAAAAACTGTCAGTGAGATCATTAGAACATATTTTAAAATAATAACGCTTTAGTCTAACAACCTATACTTTTTGTAAAATTCCTGATGAATATTAGGCGCTAAGAATTCTGTTTCTCAGATTATTCCGCGCCAAAAGAGTTAATTAACATTTTGCTGATGATCATTTTTTTAGCTTGTAAACGCAAGCGTGGATACCAATGCCCATGCGTGGATTTCGACCAATCCAATGCGACTGTACTGTATGGGTATATAGGCTTTCAGTGGGGATAGCGTTTGTGCGTCATCTCTAATAGAGTCAGTCAAATTAAAACCGAACGATGGTCTGTTTTTCATGTGAAGTTTTCTGCATTTCAAAATTAAATGTCATTTTTTTTTCTGTTGAGCAAATACGTAGATTCCACGAGAAGGGATATTATCTTTCATATTAGTGTGCAAGTAATTATCGAAACTGTGACTAAATGGTTTCACGTTCTCTTTTGCAGAAATTGATTTTGAATGCAAATAGTTCGGTAAGATGTTCGTTCACATCAATTCCTATCACTTCCGACATTTCTAAAATGTTAACCGCTGTTTTCATGAGTCTGATGGCAAATTTTATTTTTAGGATCAAATTGATGTGATTAATGCTATCGCATGCATTACGTAATAGAGAACGGAACTAAATTAATTCAGCTGATTACTTCTTAACCCAACAAAAAAATCCTTATTCCTTTGTTTGCTTTATTTGAGCTTAACGACACTTTTGAGGGCTTTGGTCAAATTGTATCTAACAATTTCACCGATGAACGATGTCGGAGTACCCAGAGAGAACCACTGAGCAGCGGCGAGAAGTTTTCCAATAAATTTGTTGTGTAAGTACCGTATGCTGGTCATGTGAGGTAACAGAGTAAGGAACACCGGGGCCCACCCATTATATCACTGTGTCCTGCTATTTTGTTCGCCTCTTACCCGCCCTGATATAGAATTAATTTCAATTCTATTTTTACACACAGTTAAAACTAGAAATCCTGTCATGAAATGCGCACAAATAGCGCATCGATCTGCGCTTTAATATATGCGTTATGGCCGTAGTAAGGCTTTCAAATCCTGTGCATATGGCATGTACACAAGCAATGTTTCAGCCAATGGACCTCCGGGTAACCCGGAGGTCCATTGGCAGAAACATTGCCTGTGTTTGCTATGAGTAAACAGAATAACCTGCCGCGCTTTGGATGCTATTCGATATGACAATTGCGCGCAATTCCTACGCACAATTAAGTCTAGATAAGCGCACAATTCGTGACAGGACTTCTAGTTTTAACTGTACTCTGTGATTGTCAATAGTTTTGCCAACATAGTGAGTTTTATTTTCTAAGGAATAGCATGTCAGACTCTCCAACTTACTAACCCTGCACGAGCAGAGTTATTTATTTACTGAGGTTTAACCTTTACCTAGCACGAAAGGAAGACAACACTTGCAAATAGAATTCTTGAAAAACTAATTTTTTTTCATTTTTTGCATCATTAGCATAGCTTATGACCCATTATTGGAACGAGCTCGTTCCAATGAGGGTTTATAAGCTATATTTTTAGGACAAAAAATGAAAAAAAATAATGAAAATTGAATGCTGATTTTTGTGAATGGCGCTGGTCGGTTACGTTGGGTAAAGGTTAACTCCCTGCACTCTGGTATTAAAATTTTACATTTGCTGACATGAGTTATCTTCCTCAGTGTTGTAAGGAAGTCGAAATTTTGTGTCTAGCTTGACAAAGCTCCGAGAGCTTTGTCATGCAAGACACAAATATTCGAATCATTGACTAAACTAAGGGAGATAATTGATGTTAAAAATAGGAAATTTTGACATCAGTGTGCAGAGGGCTAACGACACATTCGACTGCAACACTGCAAAAAATATAGGTCCTCTTTAGAACCAAAACTGGTTCTAATCTTGTCCCTGAGATGGAACCAGTTCTGTTTAAACAATATTTATTTCAAATCAAATATATTTATAAAGATTAACATTAAATACTAACAGAATTAAACATAAATTAAGGTAAGTTTAGAGCTTATACGAGGTTGTCTCAAATCATTATTGAGCAAAGGAGATATGAACAGTGGCATATCGAACCAGTTTTGGTTCTTTTCAGAACCAAAACTGGTTCGATATGCCAACTGTTCATATCTCCTTTGTTTCAAAATGTTTGGCGACTGCGTTGAATAAGCGCCACGTTTAGTGCTGAATCTACCTCAGTTCATGTAATATTCTGTTAAAATTGAATGTTAATCTTTATAAATTTATTTGATTTGAAATAAATACTGTTTAAACAGAACTGCTTCCATCTCAGGGACAAGATTAGAACCAGTTTTGGTTCTAAAGAGAACCTATATTTTTTGCAGTGCAGGGTCACATCATGTCGGACAGTTTACGGGTGGTGGAAGCCAGTTTGCCCGTGGAGAACGACCAAGCAGGGAGAGCAGATACTAGACCCCCCAACTTACTAATTCTGCACAAGCCTAGTTAGTGGCGGTTGAAGGCAAGTGTGTAATCCACGCGAAGTACGCCTTAGTACACGGCGCTACCGGGCCCCACGAGGGCAACTGGGATTAGGTGTCTAGTGCAAGGACACAATGCTGTTACCGCTGATCAGAATTGAACTGTCGACCTTTCAGTTTGAAGTCCAATGCTCTAACTACCGAGCCACCACACCACACATCCCCCGCCCCCACCTTCCAGAAAAATTCTTTAATCCATTAAAACATTTTTGACACGTTCAAGAAAAGTTACATTCATTTTTTTTTCAGAACATTTCATTGTAATGCATTCCTGGAAATCGTTATTTTATTTTTTATTTTTTTTATTTTTTTTATTTATTTATTTCTCTTATTTATTTATTTATGTAAGTTTAACGACACTTTCAACAGACAGGGTCACCTCACGTCGAACGGTTTTAAGGGTGGAGGAGACTAGAGTACCCACGGAGAGCCACCGGTCAACGGCGAGCAGCTGCCAAACTCCCCAGCGAACTAACTCCACACAGAAAGGGTTAGCATTGGTTGAAGACAAGTGCACCATCGAAGTGCAGAACGCCACAGCAGCGCTACCGTGCCACCACGTCGGCAATCTAGATTAAGTGCCTTACCCATGGACATAACGCAGTTATCCCTAGCGGGGATCGAACCGTGAACCTCTCGGGTTGAAGTTCAGTACCATAACCACTGAGCCACCGCTCTCCCTAGAACTTGTTATTTAATATTTATTTATTTATTTATTTATTTATTTATTTATTTATTTATTTTTTATTTATTTATTTATTTATTTATTTATTTATTGGTGGTTACGGTCACATACTTATGCACAATGGCTAATCGTGACCGTGACAGTTTTACGGGTGGAGGAAGCCGGAGTGCCCGGAGAGAACCACCGAGCATCGACGAGCAACTGTCAGCTCCTCAACATTCTGACTGTGTTCAAGCTCCGCTCAATCAGGGTTACAGAAGGTGAAGACATGTGCACCATCGACGTGCAGTACGCCCTAGAACACGGCGTCATCGTGCCCCCATGTAGGCAACCGGGATAAAGTGCCTTGCCCAAGGGCACAACACGGGTCGTCCCGGACGGGGATCGAACTCGGGCCCTCTAGCATAGAAGTCCAACAGTCTACCACTGAGCCACCGCGCTCCCTATTTTATGGTGTTTAAAGTCACATACTTATGCACAATGGCTAATCATGACCATGACAGTTTTACAGATGGAGGAAGCCGGAGTACCCGGAGAGAACCACCAAGCAACGACGAGCAGCTGCCAGCTCCCCAACATCGTAACTCCGCACTGCAGCACAGGCAGGCCAGATTGGTTGAAGACATGCGCACTAGCGACGTCCACTACGCCTTAGTACACGGCGTCATCGTGCCTCCATACGGACAATCGGGGTTAAGTGTCATGCCCAAGGACACAACACGGGAGTCCGAATCGATCGCTCAGACGGTCACCCATCCAAGGACTAACCGGGATCCACGTTGCTTAACTTCGGTGATCTGACGAGAACCGGTTACCACAACGCCACCGTACCCCCACTAGAACTCGTTACAATAAAAGATCAAATGTGTGAGTAAAATAACAATTACCGTTTTTTTTCAAATTTTTATTTTCACATAATAAATCAATGTACAAAAGGTATACAAATTAACCCATTACCCGACGTAACGGCCAAAACCAGACAGCGCTATTCTCAAAAATCGCCAATTAATTTTCATTATTTTTTCATTTTTTGTCTCAAAAACATAGGTTATGACCCCTCGTTGGAACGAGCTCAACGAGCTCGTTCCAATTATGGGTCATAACCTATGTTTTTGAGACAAAAATGACAAAAATTAGTTATTCAAGAATTTTTTTTGCAAGTGTCGTCTGCTTTTCATGTTAGATAAAGGGTTAAGAACACTACATAATAAATACATTTCGAGTTTATTTACCATATTTGAACTTTATTTTTTATATTTTTTTAACGGGCAGGGCGAGCGCAGAGGACAATTTTTTAGAATGGGTGGGATGGAGAGGGTAGGGTGAGGTGTTGGCAAGACAGTTTGATCACATCAGGAACCACGACGAGATAAAAATGACATGTATTTGGTTGCGAGAATGGCCGAGGATCAGGATGCCTGGCGTTATTTATTGTTTCTATGTATTTGTGTCCACTATTTGAGAAACGACGTTATCGATCCCAAGTGGTGGAATGGAAATCCTTACAGAGGCTTTTACAATCACCAATAATTTGACCGACTATTCGCCAGTGTTAAAAGTACCTTGATCGAACATATACACCTCGAACTTAATTACGCGCCCCCTGTTTTTTTTTTCGCAGTGGTGTTAATAGAAACTGTCATTACTTTCAGATGGCCAAAGGTGATTGTTTGAGGAAAGAATGGTCTATTGGCAAATGAAAGGCAACACAATGATGAAAATATGTTGTATTTTAATGGCGCCAGTTACACATATCTGTCACTAATGTTTTTGATGGAAAAATGTTCTCTCGGCAAGTATGGTGCTGGAACGGTCCATGATGAAACAATGCCGGCAATTACTGACACAAAAATGTAACTTGTGATCTCCTGAACACAATAGCAGTGTCTGACGTCAGTAGCGAGTGTATCCACCGCGTGCCCGGATGACAGCCTGAACCCCCCTCCTAATGCTACCAGTGAGCCTTCTGATACGGCCCAGAGGCAATTGCTACCACTCCTCATGCAATGCAGCTTCCAAATTGGCCAAATTCTGTACAGGAGAATCCCTTGCTTGCACACAACGTCCAAGAAAGTCCCAGATGTGCTCTAATGGATTCAAATCGGGGCTCATTGCCGGCCAAGGTCGAGTTGTAATAGCGCTGTTCTGAATGCTCTCACAGCATAGGAACGATGTGGCCTTGCATTGTCGTCCATAAATACAGGAGGAGTAGCCAACGGGGTGGTTGTCAAAATGAGGCACGACAACGGGATTGAGAATGCCCTAATGTACTGATGACCATTGAGATTCCCACGTGCAGTCACCATATCAAGTTTGCAATCATGAGAGAGGCATCCCCAGATCATCACTGATCATCCACCATAAGGAATAGTAGGTCTGATGTTCCTGGGTACGTAAGCAGTATTTCTATGCCTTCACTCTCTAATACGACCATCTGTGACGTGAAGCAGGAACCTACGCTCGTCTGACCAATGAACTCCAAGTCCTGAGATTCCAATGTTGCCGTGCCGTACACCACCCCCAAACGTTGGCTTTGATGCTGATCGGACAGAGCTGGACGCTTGATGACTCGTCTGGATCTCATACCTGATGCTTTGAGACTGTTTCGGACAGTTCTATTGCACAAACAAACGCCTGTTGGGGAGTCAAAGGCGTTTCAAAACCCTACTTGAAGCAAAGGGTTCATGCCTAACGAGGTGTGCCAGACTCCGATCTTCCCGAGGAGAGGTCTGTTGGGGGTTGTCCAGGCCTTGGTCGGTCCCTAACATCGTTGGTTTGTTGATGTTTTCGGACAAGTCTGCTGATGATAGAATGATTATAGCCAAGTTGCTTTCTAATAGCTTTGAATGACATGCCTGTTGCATGTATGCCAATGATTTGCCAGCATAGTGCTTCGGATAGTCTCCTCCTTGCCATGTCAACCTTTATTTATTTAAAAAAGTGACAAATTTTCTTGTTTTATACAAAGATATTGCATGTGGATGATGGTGTTTTTTGTGACATTCGTGGGAAGCATGCTTCATGTGGGCGAGGAGATGTGTTTGGAGTACGCTGTCAACCAGAAACGTCATGTTTCACTAGATGAAATGTCTTCCAAGACATAGCAATCATTAAAACATAAAAATCAGTAACAGCAGCTTCACGGTCATGAAACATTTCAGGGGGTGTTTAATGAAGTTCTAGGTGTATATATAAATTGATTGAGATCACTGGAGAAAGCTTATGGGCAAAATAACAATTACCGTTGATAGAAGAAAAAAGTGTTCAGAACAGTCAAAACTGGCGATGGCACTCTCATCCCTGACTTATTTCGTCATAAAAATCGACTTTCGACAAAGTGATGTACCCTAAAACTTTTAGACGGGCGAGGAATGTCCAATTAAGAAGCATATAATTGTTGGAAAAAAACACCCATGATATCAGTAGAAAATAAAGCTAAGTTTCCTTTTGTTACTTTTAATAAACGAAAACAACAGACAGCTCTCGGAGCTGTCTGTTGTTTTCCTATATAAAAGTTACAAAATGAAATTTCGCTTTTTTATGACAAGTTAATTAATTATTCAAGAATAAGTTCAGAAAACTATGGGCTTACAGTTGTGTTTGGAAAAGAGAGAATAAAAATCCGTAACTGATTTTCTTACACATGCTCATAATATGTTTTCCGTCATTCAGTTTGATATTTTTTCGTGCTGCGGTATCCGTTGAAGGTATCGTTGATTGTAATTTATTTGAACAATCGGAATGTGAATCCGTTAGGATTAGAGACTTACAGATTTTCAGCTCATATTTCTAAAATGAGAATAAACAACAATGAGAGTTTCCTTTGCGTAACGGTTGAAGGCATCAGCGGTTTTGAAGCTTAAAATGTTTGTTGTGCCCAAGACAAAAAACGTCATTTTTGATTTATATTTAGCGTTATACGATGGGCTTTCGGGTCTTGGTGGATATGTGTTCTGTGTTCACATTTATTCATTTCCTGGGGTTTAACGACACTTTCGACAGCTAGGGCCACCTGGTGTTGGACAGGTTTACGTATGGAGGAATCCGGAGTATCTGGAGACAACCACGAGCAATGACGAGTAACTGTTAGACTCCCCAACGTATTAACTTCGCAGAAGCAGAGTTAGTATTGGTTGAAGACAAGTGCACCATCGACATGCAGTACGCCTTAGTACACATCGCCAACGTGCCCCAACTTGCCTCGGGATTAAGTGGCTTGCCCAAGGACACAGTTACCCGGTGGAGTTTTCGATTTGAAGTCCATTGCCGAACCCATTGAGCCACCACTCTCTCTCTCTCTCTCTCTCTCTCTCTCTCTCTCTCTCTCTCTCTCTCTCTCTCTCTAATATATACATCATTTTTATAGCTTATAGCTGGAAATTTTATCACACATTTGGTTTTTCATGAACTATTTTAATCGCGTGGAAAATAAAATCGCCGTACTGTGTAAAAAATACCAACAATGTTTTGAAACAACGCCTAAAAAAACATGTTTCTTCTCTAACGTCGGATGGGGGGAGGAGGGGGGGGGGGGGGCAGAGAAGAATTTTATTACACGCCTGTCCTATCAAATCCCCATGTACAGTAACACTAACCCATGCGGAGAATGAAAATCTGTTTCGCACCCATGAGACGAAAGGAAATCGTTCAGCAGACGATTGATCACCCGTAATTGAACCGATTGCGAAATAACTAAATATAATGTCTAAAATTGAAGGATATGGCGAGTTTAATGCGTACGAAATAACGAAGAAGAAAAATTGGATTGCGATAACATGTGTTCTTTCTGTTGATAGTTGTCAAACGAATTGCTGAGTGTCCTTCTAATAATTGTTTTTTTTATAAACACAGAACGACACGCGTATGTGAATGGGTTAAAAGATATGGCACTTGTGCCATCGCGGAAGGATAAAACGCGAGGCCACAGGCCTCTCGTTTTTTCCTTCCACGCTGGCACTCATGCCATATCGATTAACACATCCACACGCTCGGGTCGTTCTGTGTATCCAGACATTAAGATGAAATTTTCTCTTTATACTTCTAAACAACCTTCTAAAATGCACATATTCTCAAAACTGATGGGGCATGTAACTAAAACAGGGTAGGTGAGTAACCCTATTTTAATATATTATATCTCACGTGACTTCCTTGCATTCTGATTGGCTGAAAGATGATACCCTATTTCGTGTTGTTTGCATCCACAGAACTGACCAGGCACTACACCCAGGCACTATACGTTTTCTATTTTAGCACACTTTTATATCAGTTAAATGTTCATACTGGGCGAATAAAACTGATCAGGCTAAATTTAAAAATCGATTCACAGAGGCACAACATCCACAAAACGACCCGGAAAGAAATCTTTGTGGAAAAATGTATAGCTTTTCCATTGTTGAAGTCACATTTTCCGAGGCGTTCATTTTATTCCTTGAGAAGATGATCCATATCTCGTTTCGAGGAGAATGATCCATACCTGGGTCCAACTTTCATGAGAACGCGTCCGGATATGAAAAATCGTTTGTTTCGCTGCTCATATTATTTCGATATTTAATTGTATGTTTTGGGCAGTAAACGAATAAATAATGGAATTCAATTGAATCTTCGAAATTTGTACCCCGCGCTGACCCATTCGGTAATGTATATGTGTGACAAATGTGTGGAAATTATTAAACTGCGTTGTCAAATTTCGAAAATTTTAGTTTTCATTCGCGAGTTGCGCGATTCTAGAATACACAGTTCCGTTTGGGGGAAATGTTTTGTTTACCCTTGCCGACCGATTAAAAATCTGTCTTCTGCTCATATCAATAATCCAAGTTAGCCGTGTTTTGGAAGAAGAAAATGTTTTTTTAAAAACTACATGGTATTTTTTCTATATAACGCTGGTTGGTAGGGCTGCTACCTTGGTAACAGATTAACAAATCGGACAGATGTTTTTCTTGATGGGTGTTCGATATAATATAAGGATTAGTGCATGTCTTGTCGTTGACTACGCCCATATAGTGCCCATTGAGGTGGTGTAGTTCCCTCCGCTTCGCGGCGGGAACTACACCACCTCACTGGGCACTATATGGGCGTAGTCAACTCCAAGCCATGCACTATTCCTTAAAAAGAACAGGACATAAAGTCAGAAGAAACCATGCCTACAAAGGCAGAAAACAATCTGAATAATATCAGCAAGCAAACAATTATTTCAAAGTTTGAACCTTATCACCACAAAATAAATAGTCCTAATCTTTATTCAAATCATTTCAAGTATATATGTTGCGTTATACTATCGGTCGTCAGTTTCTATATATTTTTGGGCGGTCTGGTATCAAATAAAAGACAGATTTCCTGATATCGTTCTTTTCTGTCTGCAGATTCAAAATCAGATTTGCCAGTCTGCCCTGCCCAACGCCTCCCAAATCCACCGAAGAGATGTCTCAGTTGTGCTTATATGATTCTACATTGAGGCACGAGTTGCACAGGGGGCATTATGGTTCGTCTCGCAAGGAAGAGAATGGAAAAATAGATCCACAGAAATGGCATTTCATTGACTCTCAGAACAGAGGAGTAGCTATGGGGGGGGGGGGGCATGAGGAACCTCCCCACCCCACCCCCTCTTAAGCACTTGATGGAAATGTCTTCATCAAGTTCCATTTGGGGCATATTTTTCAAAACTTTACTTTTAAAAAATATACCACCGACCAGTGTATCGCGAAAGGGACACCACCTCCATAACTTTCCCCCATTTAAGACTTTAATCTTTCCTGATATGTTTATACGGCATAAAAATTCTTGCGCCAGCAAAAATTGCTGTGCCCCCCCCCCCCCCCTCCCTACCTGATACAGATACTTTGCTCCACGCCTATCTCAGAGCTCGATGGATGGCGTTGAAAGTGTGTTTCAAGGTTGGCCTTCAAGGATGCTTAAAGTCTTAGAAATAGACCAAACCGACTGATAATGGATTCGTGGCCAATTGAAGAAGATTTGTTTAGATATGCAGAGGGTGCATTACGACAAGGTCTATTGTTTTGTTTTAAGTGTTTTAACGCGTAATATGCAAATTCAGCAGTTGAAAAAATAATGATATGGTATTGTTGAAAATTTTTGAAAAATTTCAAAAAATGATATTTAAAATAATAATTTTTGATGTCGTCTGCGTTGGAGAGAGGGTTAGGCGTATTTGTTTTACATGGTTTAGCGAGCAAGTTATGCAACTTATATTAATGCCCCTCCCTGGCTCAATGGCGCAGATGTGTGGGATGACCTTCGTATCGGCAACTTCGTGGCCCCTCTCTTCTCGAATACAACGGCGGGATTTTTCTTTAGCCTTTTAGCCTGCACGGAGTGTGTCTTTCGCCTCACAGAATAGAACCTCACCCGATAGGACGGTACTCTATGACAGCATCAACTCCGCAATTGATGTCGGCAGAGAGTGTTGGAACACCTCGAGAACTTTCCCCAATCGAGGATCGATCCTGAAACCTTTGGCATAAGAGACCAGCACACTTATACACTCGGCCACCACTCTTATTGGGACACTTGCATACTATGGAATTGTCTCATCTTTCTGTAATCATGCCACATTCATGTGTGTGAACAAATCTGAGAAGCATGAGAGCCATGTGTCCCCTGGTTTCTCCGCATCTGTTTGTTTGGCATGTTATGTCCTAGAGACGTAGGTGCATAGGGACGGTCCTGCAAGGGCACTCACATACTAAAATCTGCCTGCCTGCCTGCCTGCCCACCCGCCCGCCCGCTCGTCCGTCCGTCCGTCCGTCCGTCCGTCCGTCTGTCTGTCTGTCTCTTGCTTTCTCCATGTGAGCTATTTCCCGAAACAGATCGGGGGCACGTGCCCCATGTGCCCCCTTGTTTCTACTTCTCTGGCATTGCCGTATCCGTAGCACCGTAGCTTTGACGAAAACACTGTACTTTAGCCCTTCTCCAGCCGAAGATGTTAATGCCGTAATATTTGTTGGAACAACATAAAACACACACACACACACACATTAACACACCCCCCTCTCCCTCTCTCTCTCTCTCTCTCTCTCCCTCTTTCTCTCTGTATATCTCTCTATATCTCTCTCTCTCTCTTCTTTCCTTCCCCTCTCTCTCTCTCTCTCGCTCTCTCTATCTCTCTCTCTCTCTCTCTCTCTTTCTCTCTCTTTCTCTCTCTCTCTCTCTCTCTCTCTCTCTCTCTCTCTCTCTCTCTCTCTCTCGCTCTCTCTCTCTTTCCATCTCCCCCTCACTCTCTCTCTCTCACTCTCTCGCTCTCTCTCACTCGCTCTCTCTCTTTTTCAACTATTTCTGGAAAAGGTTGGGGAAGGATATACCCTGCCGAATCCCCGGTTCCTAGTTGCCTGACATGTCCGAATACATAGTATCTCATCTGTAACGAAGGCACGCTGGTCCCTTTCTTGTCATCTGAAGCCGAAGAAGCTGAGATCGTAATGTTTGTTGCAGTAACTTACTCGTAATGTTACAGTGGAATACGTTCCAGTAGAGGGAACATAAACTATATTGTGGAAGTAAGTATCTGTACTAACATTTTGAAATCGAGAGGTCGCTTTTCCTGTGCAGGAACATGATATGTCATAATTCCATTAAGTAGTATGTCTGCTAAGTGAATGTGTGGGGCAGACCGTCAATATTGTAAAGGTGCAGTCATAAGGCTGCACGTTGAACATATTAATTGCTCTACCCCCAAATAATGAATATGTTCTCTTCCAATTGCTGTTATTGAACTGAAATGGAAAACACAACCAGTATTCAAAGGTTTGTTGTGTTAGTGCCGTATGCTGCTCATGTGAGGTCATAGGATAAGGAACACGGGGGCCCACCCATTATATCATTGTGTCCTGCTATTTTGTTCGCCTATTACCCGTACTGTTAAAGAATTAATTCCATTTCTATTTTTACATACTCTGTGATTGTCAATAATTTTGCGAACATAGTGAGTTTTATTTTCTAAAGAATAGCATGTCAGATTGTGGCGATTTCTTCCAAGTGGAGAATATTTTGAAAATCCTCGCCTCTTTGTCTGTCTGTGTCTTTCTTCCTTTTCACTAGTCATTTAGACAAAAAAACATCGTGTGTGACAGAAGCTTCCGGTTTGCACATCGGAAAATCTTCTTACCACTGAATACATCAAGATAAATGTATTGTTGTAGTTGTATAGACCTCATGTTCATCAGGTTATCCATTTATTCAGCAGGTCTGTTGACTACGGAATAAATAGGTAAACCGGGTCCCGTCTACAAAAGAGGCTCATGTCGAGGCTACTCTGTCAAAAAGGTGAGTGGGAACAATATACATGTACTAGTGATTAGAGCTGAAATGGTTGGCTCATTTTCACAACCGACTAACCGAGAGCTATCACTGGATAATATCCGGTTATCCGTCGCCATTATTTCACCGAATCTGGGATCGACACTACAGGAATTGGAAAGCAGTATTCTCAGAAACTATTCCGTAGTGTGTATACAAACGAACGTTGTCGAGTACTCGACAATGTTCGTTTGTACACATACTAAGGAATAGTTTCTGTGGTAACTCAGTTCTCATGGAAACTGCCGATCATTAACGAAGTCTTGAACGCCAAAGTCGATTATTTCTCAATATATACAGCGCTGCTTCGAGGTGTCATCTACGTTTTAACCGCGGAATGACGATCACTGTCAATATTTCGGATAACCGGTTGACGTTTTTTTTTAAATCGGTTAGGTAGGTGACCGACTTCAAACCGGTTATCCGGTTAACCATTTCAGTACTACTAGTGATTAATTTCGTTTTGGAGTTGAGATAATTTGTTTGTTTTGGTTTGTTTGTCGTGTGTTTGTTTGTGTGCTTGTTTGTTTGTGTGTGTGTTTGTTTGTGTATTTGTTTGTTCGTGTGTTTGTTTGTTTGTGTGTTTGTTTGTGTGTTCGTGTCTTTGTTTGTGTGTTTGTGTGTTTGTTTGTGTGTCTGTGTGTCTGTGGTGTGTCTGTGTGTCTGTGGTCCGTCCGTCCGTCCAACCGTCCGTCTGTCCGTCCGTTCGTTTGTTCGTTCGTTCGTTCGTTTGTTCGTTCGTTCGTTTCTTTGTTTTGCTTGTTTGTTTGAATGCATCCTTGACTTTTCTCGTCATAAATATTTACTTTCAATAAAATTATCTCACCTAAAATGATTAGACTGGCGAGGAAGGGCCAAATAAGATGCACGGAATTGTTGAGAAAACGCTCATGGCATCAGCTGAAAATAAAGCGAAGTTTCCTTTTGTTACATTTAATAAACGAGACACTTTGACCAGTGGGGCGAGATTTTTTTCTAAACATCCCTGACTTATTTCCTCATGAAAATCGACTCGCCTTGAAATTATTATACGAGCGAGAATGCTCCAATTAAGAAGCAGGTAATTGTTGAGAAAAACCTATACCATCAGGAAAGATAAAATCCAGTTTCCGTTTGTTTTTTTTAATAAACGAAAACAACAGACAGTTCGTTTATTAAAAGTTACAAAAGGAAGCTTGGTTTTTAAGGCAAGCTAATTAGAAGCAACTAAGTAACTGTCCACTTCCAGCTCTTTGTTGAGCGGGTTCGTTTTTGAATGAAAGTTTTTATTCCTCCTAGAAAAAAATACCACATGTTACCTCCTAGGTTGTTATATTAATGGAAAGGATGATCCTACAGTTAAAACTAGGAGTCCTGTCATGAAATGCGCACAAATAACACGTGGATGTGAGCGTTAATCTAGTAAGGCTATCAAATTCTGTACATATGGCCTGTGCACAAGCAATGTTTCAGCCAACGGACCTCCGGGTAACCCGGAGGCCCGTTGGCAGAAGCATTGCCTGTGTTTGCTATGAGTAACCAGGAGAACCTGCGGTGCTTTGGATACCATTCGATATGGCAACTGCGCCCAATTCCTACGCGCAATTAAGCCTAGATAAGCGCACAATTCGTGACTGGACTTCTAGTTTTAACCGTATATTGTATGTCCGTTGCGCACACTGTTAATATAATGAACAGAAAAAAAGTTACAGGACATCAAAATATGGTAAAAACGCGTGTTTTTGAATGAAAGTGTTTATTCTTCATCAGGAGAAAAAATAGCAAATCTTACATTACATTAATGGAATGGACAGTGTCTGTATTATATATCACGATGCACACACTGTTGATATAATAAACAGAAAAAAAGGTTACATAACATTAACCCTTTACCTAACGTAACGGCCTAAACCGGCCTGCGCTATTCTCAAAAATCGCCAATTAATTTTCATTATTTTTTTCATTTTTTGTCTCAAAAGCATAGGTTATGACCCCTCGTTGGAACGAGCTCGTCGAGCTCGTTCCAACGAGGGGTCGTAACCTATGTTTTTGGGACAAAAAATGAAAAAAATTAGTTATTCAAGAATAATTTTTGCAAGTGTCGTCTGCTTTTCAGGTTAGGTAAAGGGTTAAAAGATTTAAATGGGTTTGAATACAGAATAATAGCCAAACGTTGAAACTGATTGGAGAAGAGAATTATAAAAGTCAGCTTCTATATTTTTTTATATGCAGTATTCCATACACTTAGAGTTAAATTTACTGAGAGCTTTAGAAAATTAAAGGGAGGTAACTTTCCTGTGATTCCATAACATTTCCAACAGCCAAAGTCACATCGTATTGGAAGAGATGATTTACATTTTATGAAGTTTACAATAATGATTGAAACTTTTCTTATTTATCTGCGTTAATCAGTGTAGTGCAGTTCTCTCATTAGAAAAGCCGATGAAGCATTTCCACCAGGTAACGACGGGAACGCGATCTGGACCATCTGGTCGAGTTTTACTGTCCGTTTGTGTGCACTAGCACTGTAGAATCTCGCGCCTGGGCAATTGGGATTAAGTCCATTGCTCAAGGGACCTTTGATTTTGTGAACTGAAGCCCACTGTGCTTACTGCGGTTTAATACCGGGAACGGGAATTTCACATTTGCGGCTTTAGGTTCTGAAATTCAATCACGATACCAGGGAAATTCATAGACACGGATTCAATAATTGGGTATTGTAGTTTTATTACACGTCTGTTCTATGTTCAGTCCGTGGAGAGTGTATTATCACTAAACCACCCGCAGAGTGAAGATTCCACCCAAGCAATAATTGCAAATTTGTTGCAAAGCATAACCAGCACAAGCAAAGTTTCAGCCAATGGACCTCCGGGTTAAACCCGGAGGTCCATTGGCTGAAACATTGCTTGTATTTTTTGTCGATATGTACACAATTTGAAAGTTATAGCTTGGGTGATAACTCCACCCCGAAGGTGATTTAGTTACAATCCACTCTTCGCGTACTGTAATCCTCATCTACAGCAGCACTAAACCATGCGGAAAATAAAAATCTGTTCCGCATATATGTGTGGAGCGGAAATCTTTGACGGACTATTTTTAAATAGAAGCGAAATTTCACTGCTATTTTCTTTAAATCGTGCACCGTAATTATAAGTTGAATCGCTAGCGCTGGCTAAAAATAGTTCCTTGAGTTCCAATGTGTTCTATGTGCCAGTTGGCACATAGAATACATTGGAACTCAGGGGACGGAATAGTAACACGGGGTTCCCCTAGCAAATTTAGTTGTCGATAAAATGTGTTCTTTTTTATTGATAGTTGTCACATGAATTGTTCAGTGTCCTTCTAATAATTTTTTTTATAGACGCGAAGGCGTGTAATAAACACAGAACTACACGAAGGCGTGTAATAAACACAGAACTACACACGCGTGTGAATGGGTCAATCGATATGACACTTGTGCGGCTTCTCGTTTTATCCTTCCACGCTGGCACTCGTGCCATATCGATTAGCCCATTCACGTGCGTGTGTCGTTCTGTGCTTTTACGGCGAATCTCAGTTTCTTCCGAGGCCAGTATCGCCCTTGGCGTTATGGTTTAATCTCGCAAACGGGAATTTCCCCGTTACCGGTTCTGAAAATGAGTGCTAATGTCCGGCAAATTCATATAGACTATGGGAATTTCATATAGAAATTGAAATTTCAAGATGTTAACGAATTTGTTTCATCGAGATGTTAGCGAATTTGTTTCATCGATGTGCGCATCATTTCACAAACGTCTTGATTTTTCTGTACCGTAATATAAAAATACAGAGGTTGGCTTTTCACAATTTTTTCCAATCAGTTTGAACGTTTGACTATTATTTTCCGTTGAAACCCATTTAAAAGTAAGAAAATGACGTTTTCATCAACTTTTGATGTTCTGTAACTTTTTTTCTGTTCATTATATCAACAGCGTGCGCATCGTAATATATAATACAGACACTGTGCTTTCCATTAATGTGAAAGTCTAGGAGGTCCGATATGAATGTTTTTTTCTGGGAAGAATAAAAACTTAATTACATGTAAAAACGCATTCGCTGAACAGACAACAAAAGTGGATTTTCAAGGTGTGATACTGATAGGTATTCTTAATGACGAATTGGACTGGGAGGTTGTTGCTTCTAATTAGCTTTCCATAAAAATCCAAGTTTCCTTTTGTAACTTTTAATAAACGAAAACAACAGACAGCTCCCAGAGCTGTCTGTTGTTTTCGTTTATTAAAATTAACAAACGGAAACTTCGCTTCATTTTTTACTGAGGTCATATTTTTTCTCAACAATTGCCTGCTTCTTAATTGGACCGTCCTCGTTTATCTAATAATTTCAAGAGAGATAACTTTACCGAGAGTCGATTTTCATGTGGAGATAAGTCAGGGATGTTCAGAAAATCTCGCCCCACTGGTCAAAGTGTCTCGCGGTCTCTCGCAGAAAAGACCGCTTTTGTGGGCATAGAACCATACTATCATCGGATAAGGTTGTGGGGGCGTAATGGTGATGTGTACTAAGGCGTACTGCACGTCAATAGCGCATAAGTCTTCAACAAATGCTAACCCTGCTTGCGTGGAGTTAGCGCGTTGGGGAGTCTGACATCTGCTCGCCGTTACTCGGTGTTTTTTTTCGGGCTCTCCGGCTTCCTCCACCCGTAAAACTGTCTGACACGAGGTGAGCCTGGCTGCCGAAAGTGTCATTATACGCACAATAAATAAATAAATAAATAAATAAATAAATAAATAAATAAATAAATAAATAAATACCGGAGAAGTTTAGATCTTCATTATTTATCTCTGACTCTAATTTAAATGTTGTTTATTCCGCTAGGTGTTACCTGTCTTCGTATTTTATAATCATTATTTATGACTCCCATCGTGTTAATGTGAGATGGAATGAGATACAGCGCATGTGACTTCATGGCTGAAACTTTTCGTCATTGAAATAGATTTACAAGAAAGGTAGCTACCCTTAATTTTCTACAGTTGTCAGTAAATTTAACGCTAACGGTATGGAAATTCCATATAAAAATGAAATTTCGAAATGTTAGCGAAGGTGTGTATCATCGATTGAGAAAAAAATTTCACAAACCTTTTCCTGTAGAACACGCTAAAAACTAAAGTGTTAAAAACTACACTTGAAGTGCTGTATTTAACACTTACTAAGTGCTGAACTAGCACTTTGTTCAAGTGTTGATATCCCAGAACTTGACTGGTGTTGACAATAATACCACTTGACAAGAGTAATGTCGCGACACTTAAAAGGAAACAACGCAGATGACGCGGATCAGGCTCGAACTCTCGAGCCTGATCCGCGTCATCTGCGTTGTGTCCTTTTAATTATGAACCCACCAAGCGCAAAGCAAATTATGGACGATTCTGGAAGAACCACCAATGCTAGACACATGGGAAGTGCCATCCATTCAAGTTTCAGATGTCTGACGAGTGTAATGTCTAAGTGCTTAAAGCATTGCACTTTGAGTGTTAAAATCAAACCCTAAGAGTTAGAATGGGTTTAACACCTTGAAAATGTCAGTTTTGACACTTTAGTTTTAGTGTGAATAGTATAAAAATGCTGAAGCAGGCTTTTTGTATTTTTATCCCAATCAGTTTGAATGTTTGACTTTTATTCTCTGTTGAAATCCATTTAAATGATATGAAAGTAAACAAATATTAGAATAATGGCCATTGAGCGTAGTGGAGTAGAACTCTTTCAATACGAAATGTTATTATGCTTTGCATCAGCCCGAGTGGTATAATAATAATAATAACACTTTGGCCTGCCGCTGATTTGTCGCGGTTCTCGAACGAGAAGGCCTTGGTTACCCCTGTACTCCCAACTGCCTCCCTATTCCCATGCTTCTCCTCTCCTCCCGACACTCGTAGATGAACTGCTTGATGACATCCCTTGCCCCATTCTTCCCAATCTCTCCGATTAGCATATTAACCCTCTCCTTTGAGTCTCCCCCTAACCACATGTCCTTCATTCTCCCATCCCTCTTCCCCATTATACTCCCAGTGAATCTTATTCTTTTAGACTGGTACTTTGGGCATTCTAGAAGAAAGTGTTCCAGGGTCTCCACCATGCCCAAATAACACATCTGGCACTCTCTTACACTGTTGTTCCCAATTTTTTCCCCTCAGCTCCAGGGATCGCGACCTCATCTTGAACAGCAGTGCCCCCCCCCCAAAGGTGCCACCAAGGTACTCTTCAAAGCCTGGCTTCTCTTTATCACGCAGGCCACCCAAAGACCTCCTTGAGTTGACCCCCACTCGCCAATTACGGTTACAATCCTCCATGATCCTTTCTCTGACGATTGTTTTACCCTGGTTGGCCCCAGCGTCCAGGTCCGAGATCTCCAATGAGTAGTTCTCTACTAGCTCCTAGTATGTAGGGCATCACGATCTCAACACATAACTCCTGTTCTGAGGGATATGCATTGGCTGCCGGTCAAGTACAGAATAATTTTTCAACACTTTATTATTAGTTTTTAAGACACAAAATAACATGTTACCAGCCTACTTAGAAGAACTCCTTAATACCAAGAATGTGTGCCAATACAACCTGACGTCCGATGGTAAAATGCTGCTACATGTTCCAAAACATAGGTGTAAGACATTTGGAGATGGATCATTCTCATTTGCTGGCCCTCGCTTGTGGAATAATTTACCAGAACACCTAAAAAGACAGTCAAGTTTCAACCTTTTCATAAAAGATCTCAAAACATACCTGTTTCAAAAAGCCTATAAGTGATGTTGTGGACTGTAAGATACTGTATATATTCCGTTTGTATATTTGCACGAGCTCAGTAACATGTGCAGCACCTTAATATATGGTTCTACATCTTCTGAACTATAATTTTGGTGCTATATAAATGTGTATATTATTATCATTATTACTCTGTGAAAATAACTTCTAAGAATGATCGTGATTTTTATTTTATTACTTTACAGTACGCGGAGAGTATCACTAAATCACTCACAGAGTGGAGTGTCCACCCAAGCAATAATTGCAAATTTGTTGTAAAGCATAACAAGCACAAGTAATGTTTCAGCCAACGGACCTCCGGGTTAAACCCGGAGGTCCATTGGCTGAAACATTGCTTGTGTTTTTAGTCGATATATACAAAATTTGAAAGTTATGGTTTGGGTGATAACTCCACTCCGCAGGTGACTTAGTTATAATCCACTCTCCACATACTGCATGTCATGCTCTCATGTCACCAGTCTAATTCTGTATGGAAATCGACGCTGTTATGCGCTGTTTGTTTACCCCTTACTCGTGGAGTTTGCGCGCAGACCATCGTTGAGGTAATGTGCTGTTCCTTCACTCACGGAGATGAACAGTTATTCTTTCGTGCTTCTGTTAAATATATTCCAATCAATAAATAGAGGAGATGGAATGAGTGTTTTGGTCACTCGATATTTATGAAACGAAACGAGTCTTCGGAATTGTTCAGTAAGTAAGTTCGTAGACAAGATTCATAAATATCGTGTGACCAAAACACGAATTTCATATTCTGTTTATCATATATGACACCACAGTTACTAAAAACACATGTTTAGATAGAAATGAAGGGTTAAAGAATGCAATTTAACTTTGAACTCCATACTGCTGACTGTGACGCGTCACAGCTGCACGCAACCACACGTCATAACCGCATTAATTTGACACAGATCTTTCAGTGGTAACCAATCAGAAAGCGTTCTTTTGAAATTGACTAATCAAATCAACTGAAGATGTTATGAAGTACTAATTAATATTTATTGAAAATATGAAACGGTAATAAGCCGAGAAAATGGAGAAGTTATATGATAAATATTTATTTCGCCTTGAAACAACTTCATTTTAACATAATTAGTGGAAGTGCGTGGCGTAATCATAAAACTACTACTGGTGCGAATCTTTATTTATTTATTTATTTATTTATTTATTTATTTATTAAGGTTTAACGACACTTTAATAGCCAAGGTCGTATGGTGTAGGTGACAGTTTTACGGGTGGAAGAAGCCGCAGTACCCGGAGAGAACCACCGAACAACGACGAGCAGCTTCCACAACTCAACATCGTAATTCCGTACTCTAACACAGGCAGGGTTAGATTGGTTGAAGACATGCGCATCATCGACATGTAGTACGCCTTAGTACACGGCGTCATCGTGCCCCCATGTGGACGATCTGAACTAAGTGCCTTGCCCAAGGACACAACGCGGGATTCCGAATCGATCGCTTAGACGGTCACCCATACAAGGACTAACCGGGCTCGACGTTGATCTTCATTCCTAATGGTAATGTCATTTAAATTTCAGACAAATCAAGGTTCAGTTAAGCAACTTTTATTGCGTTTATTCAATGAAAATGAATGTTTATGGTATTTTTTAGAATTAATCGTCTGGAATGTATCAGTTGTGTGGAAAAGCGAACCAAAGGTTCGCTTTTCCGACCAACTGAAATATTCCAAACGAGAGAATCTAAACATTGGCGATGGACTATTTAATGGTTTGACTGGTTCCAAGTCAAAGCAGTGTCGATTTCCTTACAGAATTTGACTGGTAGCGTGAAAGCGTGAAAGCTTGATATTATTGTCTTATTCACACCTGTTACGGGTGTATGAAATGGAGAGGTGGAAATATGTTAACGCAAACTTTCCAGAGTTGGGTTGACAATAGTAATTCCATCATATTATGCAAAATAATCAGCCTGGCACATGCAGAGTCATCTACAACCTGACCTGTCAATTCTTCCAATTAAGAGCGTCCAAGTTGACAAAATAATATTATAATATATTTTAATATTGACCTATGTTGCGTGTAATATGCAAGAATGTTATATTTAACTTCATGTTAAATATGTTGATGGTTATATTATATTGCATGCATACTGTACTGTTTTTCATGTTGCGATGTGCCTCACAAGAGATGTTAATTGCAATAAAATACTATCACTATTAGTAATGATGTAAAAAATTTAAACTTCACCCTGCAGTAAGTTGGGACGTGTTATATGTCAGGCTTTTGCTGCGCTGTAATCGTGATGAATTTTATTTAAAGTAAACTCGGCTGTCAGTGAAGAAAACACACAATAACAAAATCTTGATAAGAAGGATTAGAGTATAGGACAGTAGCACTAACCATTCTTGATTGTCCTTACCCCCCCCCCCTCCTAAATGTGGAATTGTAGTGGTCGATACTATTTGAAAAATAGCCCCGAGAAGAATTAACTCTCAGGCAAAAGAGAATGGCATTCATCTTCAGAATCATTTTCATCTTTCAGAGTGTGAGAGCGGTGGCTCAGTAGGTAGAGGTGCAGGCTGCAAGCCGAGAGGTCCTCGGTTCGAATCCCACCTGCGGCAACCGCGTTGTGTTTCTTGGGCAAGGCACTTCATCTCCATTGCCCGTGTGGGGGCACGGTCATGCTTAGCTATTGTGCATAAATATTTGACCTTGAACACCATTAAATAAATAAATAAATAAATAAATCTTTCAGAGTTATCTATCTTTGCGAAAAGAAGAATATGGCAGTCTTCGACTGGAGATCGCATTGAACAACAAATCGTGAAGGGGGACAAATAATAATTTATTCCTACCACCCTATGGGGCTTGAGGATTAAATTATTACTAATCCTCCACACCAACGCAAAATGAATACTCCCATTTGCGGTAAAGAGTATTGTATTCGACGATCTCATTCAAGAACAGTGGGTTTGAAGCGTTGGACTAAATATAAACTACCAGGTTAGTCTCTAATAGATTTCTTTTGGTTTTTAATAATCGAATAGACATCTCTGGAGAAAAATATGAGCATCAGATTGTGTTAACAAAGAACATTTTAACCTTTTTAACGAACCGCAGTGGGTCAATAGTTACGGCATTGGACTTCAAAACTGACAGGTCCACGATTCGATGCCCGCCAGGGGTAACTGTGTTGTGTCCAGGGACAAGTCACTTCATCCCGATTGCACACGCGGGAACACGGTGGCACTGTGTACTAAGGCGTACTGCACGTCGATGTTGCACTTGTATTCAGCCAAGGCCAACCCTGTCGGTATGGAGTTAGTATGTTGAGGAGTCTGGCAGTTGCTCGCCGTTGCTCGGTGCTTCTCTCTGGGTACTCCGGCCGCATCCACCGTAAAACTGTCCGACACGAGGTGACCCTGACTGTCGAAGCAGTCGTTAAACCTCAATAAATAAATAAATAAATAATTAAATAACCTTTTCAACACTGACCTTCTGGGTGGTACCTTTGACAATGAATGTTGTCGAATCGATTTTGTGTTCAACGGTTTATTCAGTGAAAACTTTATCCTGCAGCCCGATAGAGTTCACTTATTCCCGATTAAGTTTTGTTGTGTACTGCGCCAGCTTATCGCCGACTGCTAATATTTTCTTTACGCAAAATTCATGAAAGGTTCTGAAGAGTTAGTATGTTTCCTTAATTAACCCTTTACCCAACGCAGACGATATCAAAATTTATTATTTTAAATATAATTGTTTTAAATTTTTAAAAAAATTTCAACAAAACCATATCATGTGACCCCTCGTTGGAACGAGCTCGTTCCAACGAGGGGTCACATGATATGGTTATGTTGAAATATTTTGAAAAATTTTATTTTTTCAACTGCACAATTTGAATATTACGCGGGCGATTCGTTAGGTGAAGGGTTAACTGTCGAACTTTACGAATTGGATATGGCATGTAATGCCCTCATGCATCAATATCAAAGCGGGTGTGGTGGGGAGGGGAGGTGGAGGGGTGTTGAAAATTCAATTGTAACAGCTATGTGCAGTTCATTCATTTTTTTATGGTCGCCAGAACGGTGTTTGTCGATGGATAACACGATCGAGTAATGTCACAGCAAAAGAGCCAATCAGGGATGAGCTTGAGTGGATGAGAATCAAGAACAGGGTAGACTTAATGAAACTCTGTCATCTTAACTATTTGGTAAATCTCCCCCGATGGTTTAAACTAATGTTCCAAAATACCTGGAATTCAAGGTCAAAGACCAGGTGGATGGAACAAGTGTGGGAGTTAATAGGGAACTATCAACGGAGATCTGCGGATTTGGAAGTGGGTACAACCCGGGAAGAAAATCGTCAGAGAAAAAGACATGAAGATTATAACTGTAATTGACGAGGTGGTGGTCAAAGCAAAGTGTATATGGTATTTGGGTAGCCTGTGTGATAAAGAGAAACTAGGTTTTGAAGACTACCATGGTGGCGTTGGTGGGGAGAGGGGAGGGGGCAGGGGGGGGGGGGTTGTCACCACTGTTTAAGCTGAGATCACGTTCGCTGGAATCATGGCTTCGCTGTAATTTCCATTTCACTCTTTGAGATTCTGCTCCGTTCAAATGGTGCTATACGTTTTGGAGGGCATTATGGAATCGACAGGGTATGACAACGAGTATTTACAGAAAAAACCGAAAAAAATCCAAACAAGTCCACAGTAAATATATCTGCTTTGTCGTGTCAACACAGCTGTTTAGAATCTTGCTCGCATAGCATAAACTGGCCAACGGTGACGAAAAGTTGTCACCTTGGTTATTGCATTGTAAAATTGTTTTTGACGACAATACCTTTAACTGCGCAACGATAATTTTTAAGATTTCTGTCATCGAAGTACAAATTGTTATTCTCTTATCACTGCACACAAGTGGTTTTCAATACTTTTGCCGACGCAGTGGTTTTTTCTTTTCTATAGTATTGCATCTGATATATTGAACATTATCTCAAGCGGTGAACATTTGACAAATCTCTCTCGTTACATATTTATTGGGGTTTTCAATCGCTGAAAATCAGTGCCCAAAAGAAAAGCCAGTAGTATATGCCCAAAACTTCGTGCACTTAGACGAATCCTTTTATCAAATTAACCCTGCACCAAACAATACAAACAAATCTGATAGGAACTATATTAGTGGAAGCTGAGACTATAGGGACGAAGTTACAGGGACGGACTTAAAGGGACCATCTTATAGCAGCAGACTCAAAGGGATGAACCGATAGGGACGGTTTTATAAGGACAAACTTATAGGGGCGGCGGACAAATAGGGAAAAACCCACAGGGACTGACTTATGGGTAAAAGCAAACCTTAGTGAGACGAGGAGCTGTTCAATGGGAATTCCTATCGCAAATTTTATAGTCGACTGCAGTTTACAATAGGGATTTCCACAGAACTGCTTAAGACAGAAAACAGTTTTGTTCTAGAGTGCCTTGGTACCAATAAGCCCATCCCTGTACGTTCGCCCATATAGGACTGTCCTTACACGTTCGTCCCTAAAGGGATAGCTTCCTCTGCTACAAGCGATACATACAAAACGCCATTCATATTTTGTTATTATATTCCACACCCCGGCAACAAAGATGTTGGTGGGGGTACAATTAAAACTAGAAGTCCTGTCATGAAATGCGCACAAATAGCACGTCGTTCTGCGCGTTAATCTACGCGTTATAGCCATAGTAAAGCTATCAGTTTTTGTACACATGGCCTGTGCACAAGCAATGTTTCAGCCAATGGACCACCGGGTAACCCGGAGGTCCATTGGCAGAAATGTTGCTATGAGTAACCAGGAGAACCTGTCGTGCTTTGGATGCCATTCGATATGGCAGTTGCGCGCAATTACTACGCGCAATTAAGCCTATATAAGCGCACAGTTCGGGACAGGACTTCTAGTTTTAACTGTATATAGTAATTACATTTTCCGTCTGTCCGTGAGTGGAGTCCGTCTGTCGATATAATTCGGAGTTTTCTTTTATCATTTATGAGTCATTTTTTGACTTGTCGCGGACGTTTACCACCACGTGAACCTGTGCAACTGCGATTTTGAGTTTTATCTCACATGTTGTTGCCGAGCTATTGCCTTTTTTACTTTTGTTAGTAAGGTGGATATTACTTTGTTAGTTTTGTCCGAACTCTTATTTAATCATTCATCAGGTAATAATTTTAAACTTGGCACAGATTTTAAACTTGACACAGAATTTAAACAAAGTTGTGGGTTGTGGGTGAGGGTATACTGGAATCAGCATGTCGCTCTGTCGGCTCGTCTGTGGGCATAATTTTGTCAGGAGATTGTTTTCGGTCATTTGTGAATCAATATTTTTATACCTCCATCCCACTCCAAGCAGCGAAGTGGAGGTGTATACTACTAGAATCAGCTTGTCCTTCCGTTTTTTCGACCGTGGACACAATATCCTCCTAGCTTGTATTGCTTCGTTTTCCGGTCACTGATTTTAAAGCTTACACAGAGATTAAACTGCATGGGAACCTGTGCACCTCCGATTTGAAGATCGTTCAGACTCAGTTTTTCAACTTAGCGTATTTAAAATCTACATAATGTTGTCTGTGCTTGTTCTCTCTATTTTCCAGTAATTTTTTTTTATTAAAATATGGTACAGACATTAACCAGCATGGGTCACTGTGCACCTGCTTTTTTAAGGTCACTAGGACTTAACAAGCCAGAAAATAAGCAGACTGACATCTGCAAAATGAGGTCCTCGGAGGGTGAATTTAGTGATGCTACCCTGCACAGCGGGGTAGCATCACTAAATTTATCCTCTGTGACCCTAAATCTGAATCCGGGTCTCAAACCTAAACAGAAAGAGGCACCCAGACGATAAATTGGCCCACTTTATGGGATAGCATGATCAAATTCACCATCTGGGGACCTTATTCTGCAAATGTCAGACGGCTTATTTTCAGGCCTGGGACTTAATTTGGTAGAATTTCCTACCTTTTTCTTTTCATTGTACTGTCAATATGTTTCTGAAACTTGATCGACGGTTTAGCCAGTATGGGAACACGCGGACCTCCAGTCTTGAGATAGTTCGATTTATTTTGGCAAAGTAATGGAGTATTATATTTTCGCAGTCAGCATGATTGATAAATTGATTGTTTGACACAGCCCATAAATTTATTTTTCAACTCTGTTTTGATGCGAATATGGAATGCGGGTTGGGGTGGTAGTTATCGTAGTCCCATTTTGGGATAAACAGAGCCCCAGTTCATTTTTGTTTTGAGTTAAGCTACAGTATAGTCGCCATGGAATGGTCAAAATCCACTCGTGGGCGGCAGTGTTGCTCACGGGCACTTTCCTCAATCAATAATCAGCTCTTTTCAGCAAATGTTCAATGAAAGAAGCACCGGGTTGAACCCGGTGCTTCATTCATTGAAAATTTGATGGTGATTCAATTGTTTTGTGTCGGAGATTCACTATTAACGCATGCGTGGAAATATTGCCCACGCGTGGATTGTGACCTTTCCACGACGACCATACTGTATATATTAGAAGCCTCAAATGAAAAATGTTCCACTTATTTATGAAAAATATTGGTGATGTCGTCTTCCAGTAGAGTCAGGTAAACAGTTAAGTTTAAATGCAGACACCCTCTTAACTCTACCTAACGAATCGCCCGCATCCGTCCGCGTAATATGCTAATTGAGCAGTTGAAAAAATTAAATTTTTCAAAATATTTCAACAAAAACCATATCAAGTGACCCCTCATTGGAACGAGCTCATTGAGCTCGTTCCAATGAGGGGTCACATCATATGGTTTTGTTGAAATTTGTTGAAAAAATTAAAAAAATGATATTTAAAATAATAAATTTTGATATCGTCTGCGTTGGGTAAAGGGTTAAGCTCAGACCACCAGTCTAATTCTGTAAGGAATTCGACAGTATTATGGGCGATTTGTTTACTCACAACGATATATAGATAATATTTCGTGCTTCGGTTATAGATATTCCAATCAATAAGCATTTAATTTGCCTTAAAAAGATGAAGATATTAACACTATTTTTGGAAGTATGCCGCGTAAGTATAAAACCACAGGAGTGGTGAGTATTCATTCATAATTATTAGTAAACAGGCATATTTATTGCTGTTGGTAAATTCATTAAAGGTCCAATCAAATCAAGTCTCGATCGAGAAACATTTATTGCGTTGATTCAAAGAATATGGGAACACGGTGGCTCAGTGGTTACGGAATTGGATTTCAAATCGAAAGGTCCGCGGTTCGATCCCCGCCAGGGGTAACTGCGTTGTGTCCTTTGGCAAGGCACTTCGTCCCGATTGCCCGCGTGGAAGAATGGCGAGGCTGTGTACTGAGGTATACTGCACGTCGATGGTGTTCTTGTCTTCAGCCAATGCCAACCCTGCTTGTGCGGTTTTGATATGTTGGGGAATCTGGTAGTTTGCTCACCGTTGCTCGGTGGTTCTCTTCGGGTACTCCGGCTTCCTCCACTCGTACAACTGCCCGATACGATGTGACCCTGGCTGTCGAAAGTGTCGTTAAACCCAATAATTAAATAAATTCAAAGAAAATGACTGTTTATCGTATTCTTTCGATTCAATCGTCTGGAATATTTCAGTTGGGCGGAAAAGCGAACCTACGGTTCGCATTTCCACCCAACTGAAATATTCCTGACATGTCAGTCTAAACATACAGTTAAAACTAGAAGACCTGTCAATAAATGCGCACAAATAGCACGTCGATCTACGCGTTATTCTACGCGTTAGGACCATAGTAGGGCTATCAAATTCTGTACATATGGCTTGTGCACAAGCATTGTTTCAGCCAATGGACCTCCGGGTAACCCGGAGGTCCATTGGCAGAAACATTGCCTGTGTATGCTATGAGTAACCAGGAGAATCTGCCGTACTTTGGATGCCATTCGATATGGCAATTGCGCGCAATTCCTACGCACAATTAAGCATAGATAAGCACACTTTTCGAGACAGGACTTCTAGTTTTAACTGTAGGCGATGAACTATTTGTCACAAATGTTGGGGCAAATATGTGAGATTTATGATCACTCTAGAGCTCGGTCGTACTCAGAGAGGACAGCCGGACTTTCGAGTAGACATACGTCTCTCGGCCTCGCGGTGTTGTGGTTTTTGTTGGGGCAGACTCGTCATCTTAAGGTGTCCGTGACTTGATATTTAAAAAGATAACCGACGGTGGATCATTTGAGTATAATTTAATGGAAATAAAAATAATACTTTGTACTCACATATATGCATCAATGAACAATCCAAGAATATACATTATACACAAACAAAGCACATATGAATTTCCCCCATAAAGTTCTAGCTCTTTCCGGGGTACACCGTGTTCGACGCTGTTGTCTAGATGCTTCTGGTTGTTCCTCACTCCTGGGTTTCCTCTTCATTTCTCAAGCGATTGCGTACATAATGTGTTGTCCATTTTACGCTGCTCAACCTCCAAATACGCTAAATTGTCAGTCAACTGTAACCAACTCTGTCTTACTAAATTTTACACATTCGATATCACAGTCACTTCACTCCACGGATTTAACAACTCGCCGTCTACACCAGTCTCCGTTTACACCAATCTGCGTATACCGTTTAAACAAATAAAGTTCATACATCTAATTTGCCTGTCTCAACTTAGCTCACTCTAAGCTCTTAGCTTAAATTAAATGTTCGAGCTCTCAACAGCTTCGATTAAGTTAATTGTTCGAGCTCTCAATAGCTTCGATTAAGTTAATTGTTCGAGCTCTCAATAGCTTCGATTAAGTTAATTGTTCGAGCTCTCAATAGCTTCGATTTAGTTAATTGTTCTAGTTCTCAACAGCTCTTTACTACTCTACACTTCGCCTATACGTCGCGTCACTTAACCTAGCAACCGCTCGCCGACTTAAACGGAGCCCGCTTAGTCTTCACAATTAATTTCTACAAATAACAGCCCCAATGGCTAGAGCTCCGAGCCCTCTTTCCGACGGATTACTGACTCAATCCAAGGTCGACTGACTACCGATGATCGATCTCTCATTATATAGCATTTTCGTGTCTAATTAATCATTAAGTCGGTTCCTCTGTGATATAGGACACCGTTATTAAGATAGATGAGATATCTCTTTGTAAGCTCGTGAGTCAGACATTTAGAACTACGGGGGTGACACTTATTTGAGGGCCAAATAGCGTGGAACACCATCTGCGGCTGACAGTAACGAATTACTATTAGGGACTTTCAGAGATAAGTCGCGTCGTAGTTGTAAACGTCGCAGCAGGGAACCATTAATCCTCTCAACGAGAGATAAACACCCACCTGGTCAGGCAGTTAATTAATTAGCCTTCAATAATTTGTACTCGGTGTCTATTTGCGGCTTTTACAAGCAAACGTGTCAAATTAATTATTTACAATCCCTGACCATTAACCCTTAACGGACAAATTCGAATCGATCTTGACACTATTTAAAGGATAGACTGCTTCCAGGCCACAACAGCGTCGAACATTTGACGGTTCTTTACTGCTCATGCGTTGTTCCCCAACTGCCCCGGCTTCGTCCACCCACAACACTGTCAGTCCACGGACACAAATGTCGGCCTCTCTGATCGAATACACACTTTCATCGGACCATGAACACGTAAAATCGTTGGCCATTCAGTCATCCAGTGAAGAAGGCAAAACTGGTTCATATCGACAAACCAATCTCATATTAACCCTCTACACTCTGATGTCAACATGGAGTAGTTTTCAGCAGCAAATGTTTCCCACAATGCAACTGAGAATTTAATAAAATTATATCTTGTTTGACAGAGCTCAATGAGCTCTGTCAAACAAGATATATTTTGTTAAATTTCGTATTCAACGTTGATAATATGGAGTCAATGTTGGACATTTTGAAATACTACCAGAGTGCTAGGAGTTAAGGCTTGATAAATATATGCGCGGGTACAACTTAATGATATACAAACAGATCTAAGATTTGGCATATAGAAGACTTTGATTTGATGAAGATGGCCATTGGAGTTTGAGACGTCAAGGCGGTGTCTGCAAACAACGGCACAACTACATTGTTTGATGTGGACTCTCTCGATTATAATAAATACATTGCGTCTTGGCCACCGGCAGATTAGTGCATTCGATCAAAATGTATTCGAGTTATTTTCCTGCAAACTCTGGATATCCATATTAACTTCCGTCCAAAATGAATTGAGACATGTTTAGATGACGAAATATACTGTCAGAATATTGATAACTCCCAAAGTATTTTTTTTTATTCCGGGGGTGGTTCGAGAAAAATGGTTTCCATTTATACCAGTGTTGAATACTTTTCTTTTGAAATCCAACGTATGTCAACATACGCTATTTAAAGGAGACCGAGTTGCAAGGTGTATGATGAAATGACTATTTATTTATTTATTTATTTATTTATTTATTTATTTATTTATTTATTTATTTATTTATTTATTTTTTATTTATTTTTTTTATTTCTTTATTTTTTACGTTTGGAGAACCCATAGATATTGGAATACTGTAACACTTTAACTAACATTCATTCCGGAGAATTTCTGTCTTTCTATTCGTATTGCCAAATTTATCCAGGAGATCAGATTTGCTCCGGAGGTAATCAAAAATACACCACCTCAATATACTCTATGTGTCTACCCCCTATATATATATTTAAGCAAATTTATTTCTGGTGTAAAAAAAAAATTCCTCTTGAGTTCACTGGGACGAAATTTAACACCCCGGTGTATTGCGTCCTTTCAAAGCAAAAAGGTTCCAACTGCAATGTTTCGGCATCGCCGCTGGAAACTTTATGTTTTCAAAGGACGACTTAACCCTTTACCTAACATGAAAAGCAGACAACACTTGCAAACAAAATTCTTGAATAACTAATTTTTTTCATTTTTTTGTCTCAAAAACATAGGTTATGACCACTCTTTGGAACGAGCTCGACGAGCTCGTTCCAAAGAGGGGTCATAACCTATGTTTTTGAGACAAAACATGAAAAAAAAATTAAAGTTAATTGACGATTTTTATGAATAGCGCTGGCCGGTTTTGGCCGTTACGTTCGGTAAAGGGTTAACCCATATAAACGGAGGACCGCTTTTCCGTTCCAGGAATTTAACCGATTAAACCCGAGAGGCCTCGTTTAGGGCCAGGAACATGGTACGTCACAATTTCCCACAGTAGGATGGCTGCTTAGTAAATGTGTTGGGAAGAGCAACCAATATTTTCAACGTGCATCCTCAAGGGTGCACGTTGCAAATATTAATTGGCCTACCCCCCAGATAGTGAATATTGTCTCTTCCGATTGCTTCCATTAAACTGACATGGAAGATACCACCGGGGTTCGAAGGGATAATACATCATAATCTCATTAAGTAGGATGGCTGCAAAGTGAATGTGTGGGAGTCGTTCAATCAATGTTTTCAACGTGCGGCCCTAAGGCTGCACGTTGCAAATATTAATTGGTCTTCCTCCAAATAATGAATATGGACTCTTTTAATTGCTGCAATTGAACTGGTATAAAGATGCCACCAGAATTCAAGGGGTTAATACTCAGCGAGTATATTTACCAGGACAGTGTTTTTTGACATTTAAATATGCTTATAGTATTTATTTATTTATTTGGGTTTAACGACACTTTCGACAGCCAGGGTCACATCGTGTCGGACAGTTTTACGGTATCAATTCAGACTTTATCAGTTTTCGTCATATCTTTACTCTGAGAATGTGGGTGCACGGTGGCTCAGTAGGTAGAGATGCGGGCTGCAAGGGAAGAGGTCATCGGTTCGAATCCCACCTGCGGAACCGCGTTGCGGCCTTGGGCAAGACATTTAACTGGTACAGTGCTAAATTATTTTTCGTCATCAGAATTTGTTCACGTGTCTTAGCTTTGTTACAATTTATGGGCACTCTCCCATAAATTGAAACAAGACAAATCCTAAAATAATTTCACTTCAAAGATAAAGTGAAGCACATCCACTGAATATGAGGCCTTTAAGTTGTGGTACCTGTACTACTGAGTAAAGCCCAAATATGGGCTTCCAGCACTCTACCAGTTAATCCCAATTGCCCACGTTGGGCACGGTAGCGTTGTGTACTGAGGCGTACTGCACGTCGATGGTGCACTTGTCTTCAACCAATGCTAACCCTGCTTGTGCGGAGTAAGTTTGTTGGAAAGTCTGGCAGGTGCTCGTCGCTGCTCGGTGGTTCTCTTCGAGTACGCCGGCTTCCTCCACCCCTCTGTAATCATCGACCAGTGATCTAACACCAGTTTGTAGAATCTGTTTGCATCGTTGCATCAAGCCACTAACTTACCATCATTAGACGATATGTGTTCTAGAGTTACATTACTCTTCTCATGTCTCAAACTATAATTTCCATATTTCTTTAGATTATGCCTTTCTTGCCATCCTTTAATCCGCTTATGATTCCGAGAGTGATAATGGAAGTATTATTGGAAAAGGAAGACACGCTACGCTACTCGTTATGACAATAACACACCAACTTCACTACAATACCAGTCTAGCTGGTAAGAAGCATCACTTCGATCATTCGATAGGCAAGTGAACAAAGATGAGGATAATTACTTTACCCCTTTGGTAGATTGCATCTCACCTTTTCACCGCCGATGGTAAATGGTTTCGCGAAAAGGCATTTGGAAATTCGATGAAGTGCCCACATTCTGAACAAAAGGAGAAGGGGCACAGTATTTGATAGTGGGCCGGAAGTTATGATTTTTCACATGATTTTAAGGATCTCGAGGTTCATCGGATAATACTTCGCGCTGAAGTTGTTTATAATTTTTCACATGATTTGAGTAACCTCGAGATCCATTGTTTAACCCCCCCCCCCCCCCCACACACACACACACACGGCACACAGATGTGAAAAGATAAAAAAATCAGGCTACATTTTCTACCAAAATGTAACTCGGAATTTAATGAGCTCTGTCGAACAATATTGAATTGGATAAATTTGTTGTTACATTAGGCCTAAAAAATAATAATCTGTTTCTCAGGCCCTCCCGCGTGGTCCTTTTGGCTGCCGCCTGCTCCGTTTCAAAACCAATGTAAACTTAAAAAAAATAAAAATTAAATGATTTATGTCTGATATTTTATCCAAGTTAAAAAAATTGATAAATTTGTCCCTTGAGTGCAAGAAGGCTTTGCAAGGCTTTAACATTGCAAAGCCTTCTTGCTCTCAAGGGACGAAATACACAACCACCCATGCTATTCTGTAGATTATGAGGCCTAAAACATAAACCATGAACGTGAACTGTTGATGGCAAAGAAATAATTACAGAAATAAAAAATAAAATAAAATACCCTAGCTCGCATGGAATTTTACAAATAATGGCCAGAGAAACATAAGCTCTACTTTGTGTGGCCTTATGGAGAAAATTTGCTGCTTAATTTTCGGTATGTTGACATCAGCGTACAGCGGGTTAAAATTCTGCGCTTTAGCTTCAACTGCAATACACCACTGGAAAGTATTTTTCACGCACTTCACGAATTGATGTCCATCCATTCAACCAACAGTCATTTTTTTTATAAAATATGAACTAAAATGGTCATCTCCCGTAAGAACCACACAATGTTACGTGAAAACTGGTCATGGCTGATAATTTTCGTCATTGGAAGAGATTTACAGGGAAGTTAGCTCCCCTTACTTTTCCAAAGTTGCCAGTAAAGTTACCACTGAAGGTATGGGAATTTCATATAAAAATTGGAATTTCGAAATGTGAGCGACGTTGTATCATCGACGTGCGCATCATTTCACAAACGTCGGGCATTTTCCTGTAGAGTAAACCCATTTAACCCTTTACCTAACGTAACGGCCAAAACCGGCCACCGCTATTCTCAAAAATCGCCAATTACATTTTCACTATTTTTTTCAATTTTTGTCTCAAAAACATAGGTTATGACCCCTCGTTGGAACGAGCTCGTCGAGCTCGTTCCAACGAGGGGTCATAACCTATGTTTTTGAGACGAAAAATGAAAAAAATTAGTTATTCAAGAATTTTGTTTGCAAGTGTCGTCTTCTTTTAATGTTAGGTAAAGGGTGAAAATGAGCGTTGCGACCCAGTCAGACAACACATATTTATCACATGCTCATCATCAAATAGCTGAATACGGAAAATGTCGCTCACGTCACGTCTAATGCGGGAATGATGTCGGAAGTCAACGTCGATGTGATAACGTTATGAGTTAGTTGATTTCGGAAGTAGAATTGAAAACTGATCTCTTATTTTCCATTAAACGACTTCCAAATATAAAGAGCAGAAAACATTTCCGAATAACTGAATATTTTCATTTTCTGTCTTGAAGGCATTGCTTATGATCCATCATTGGAACGAGCAAGACGAGGCAAAAACTGAAAAAAATGTAATAAAATTTACATAGCGTTTTTTGCGAACAGCGTTTGTCAGCCTTAGTCTTTACTTTAACTAAAAGGCTAAATTACACATTATGTGATAAAGAATCTCAAATTCGTCACGATTTGACAAATTTATGACTCTCGTTCACTGAAATCGATCTAAGTCTCGGTAAATCTCGGCTCAGATCGATGTCAGTGAACTCGGTGCGAAAATTTCACATGGGAGAGACTCTATTCATTGCACACCCACCAATATATACTGTCCAAAAGAAGTTAAGCCCCCCCCCCCCCGCACCCTCCATGCCACCTCCCTATAATACCAGTGGGTATAAAGTAAATGGGTAAATTCTCCTGCGAAAACCTGCTATTTGCTGTAGGGGGAATATGCCTTATTAGTGAAGCGAGGGTTTCTAGAACTTTCTTTTTTATTGAATGAATATTAGGCACCGCCGACGTCTTCACAACGTTAAAAAACGTCACGTTGTTCAGTACCTGGTGGAAAAGCCTCGAGCATATCTAACATACCTTAACCCTTAACCTAACATGAAAAGCAGACGACACTTGCAAACAAAATTCTTGAATAACTAATGTTTTTCATTTTTGTCTCAAAAACATAGGTTATGACCCCTCGTGTGAGCTTGTTCCAACGAGAGGTCATAACCTATGTTTTTGAGACAAAAAATGAAAAAATAATGAAAATTACTTGGCCATTTTTGAGAATAGCGCTGGCCGATTATATCCGTAATTTTGGGTAAAGGGTTAATCGGCGTGGCATACTGTCCATGGCCTTCCGAATTTCTCTCACTGTGATGTTGTCTCATTTCTCTATAAGCACACGGCAGTGAAGTGGTCAATAGCCGGCAAATATTCACCTGTTGTAAGGATGTATGCCCGATTCAATAGAGGAATGCAGAATGTCACAATAGAGGGCGCAGTGGCTGAGTTGGTAGAGGTGCAGGCTACAAGCCGAGGGGTCCTCGGTTCGAATCCCACCTGCGGTAACCGCGTTGTGTCCTTAGGCAAGACACTGTACCCCCATTGCCCACGTGGGGGCACGGTGATGTTGTGTACTAAGGCGTACAGCACGTGGATGGTGCACCTGTCTCCAACCAATGCTAATCCTACTTGTCTGGAGTTGGTATGTTGGAGAGTTGACAGTTGCTCGCCGTTCCTCGGTGGTTCTTTCCTGGTACTCCGGCTTCCTCCACCCGTAAAACTGTCACGGTCATGGTTAGCCATTGTGCAGAAATGTGTGACCTTACGCACCAATAAATAAATAAATAAATAAATAAATAAATAAATAAATAAATAAATAAATAAATAAATAAATAAATAAATAAATGTCACAATATGAGCTATCCGTATACCCACAGGTATAATGTGGGGAGGGGGAGGGGGTGCTTAACTTGTTTTGGACAGTATAGTACGTTTGAAGAGTACAGGTACAGCTGGACCTTATGCCCCGTTTATGCCCTGAAAAATGTTTAGAGAAATGATAACAGATCGGTTTGACGTATGACTGCACATTTTTATCTGATTTTTGAGAGGTAGACCAATAGCTTGATTTGTTTTCTCTCAAACACAGTTCTCTTTGGAACGAGCTATTTTCTACCAAGGTATCATAAGCTGAAAATCTGTCGTCCGGGGACCCCATAGTCGCATTGTGTACAGATATTGTGACATTCGAAAGAGCCACCTTGATGCACAAAATGAAAAGGAAATCTACATTTTTTTAGATCACGTCTGTCGCTTGGACACGCGGTGGTCGCGAGGACGATAAGTAACATTTTGATGTATGCTTCGCCAAAGGGACATTATTGTTCCTCCTAACTAGTGAAATAAATTCGATATTAACTCAATGTACTTCTTTGAACCCCGATTGTATCTGACATGGAAGTCGATGGTACCAAGTGAGCAAGGCCACAATCATTATTTGTTCACAACCGACTAAACGAGAGATATAACCGGATAATATCCGGTTATACGTAGCCATTATTTCACCGAATCTGGGATCAAAACTATAGGAATTGGAAAGCGGTATTCTCAGAAACTATTCCGTAGTGTGTATACAAACGAACGTTGTCGAGTACTCGACAACGTTCGTTTGTATACATACTACGGAATAGTTTCTGTGGTTACTCAGTTCTCACGGAAATTGCCGATCATTAACGAAGTCTTGAACGCCAAAGTCGATTATTTCTCAATATATACAGCGCTGCTTTGAGGTGTCATCTACGTTTTAACCGTGGAATGACGATCACTATCGATATTTCGGATAGCCGGTTGACGTTTTTTAAAATCGGTTAGGTAGGTAACCGGTTTCAAACCGGTTATCCGGTTAACCATTTCAGTACTAATTATTTCTGGACAATTATTATATTTGAAGTGTAGCCATTTTAATAGCATTTTCGGTCTTCGGTGTAATGATTCAAGACGCATTCCAATGAGCAACTGTGTACAAATTGCACATGTTATGAATACTCATAAATTATGCAAACAGAATCTGCAAGTGCACATGACTCATTTGAAATAGTTGCTTGTTATCTCAGGTCAGCTGTCTCAGATGGATACTCTCATTTCAAACAGTCCAGTGTATGAAAATAGGATATGGCTGTCAATTTTTATCATTGGAAGAGAATTACAGGAAAGTTAACTCCCTTTAACTTCCTAACGTTATCAGTAAATTTAACACTAAGGATATGGAAACGTCAATGGGGGTGCGGCGGCTCAGTAGGTAGGGGTGTAGGCTGCAAGCCGAGAGGTCCGCGTTTCGAATCCCACCTGCGGCAACCGCGTTGTGTCCTTGGGCAAGACACTTCACCCTCATTGCCCATGTGGGGGCACGGTGTAATGGCTAAAACCGGCCAGCGCTATTCTCAAAAATCGTCAGTTGATTTTCATTATTTTTTCATTTTGTGTTTCAAAAACACAGGTTTTGACCCTTCATTGGAATGAGCTCGACGAGCTCATTCCAATGAGGGGTCATAACCTGTGTTTTTGAGACAAAAAAATGAAAAAATAATGAAAATCAACTGACGATTTTTGAGAATAGCGCTGGCCGGTTTTAGCCATTACATTGAGTAAAGGGTTAAGAGTGAAGAGTATGTACACCCCCTTCCTGCTAATTCCAAATAGAATTGCAATGACGGGTTGGAAAAAATAATGCTATCCTGAACTCTCCTCTCTTTTTCTCTCTCAGTCTCTCTGGCTCTCCAGAGTAGTAAGTGGACGGTTTGTGTTGAGATTGTGTGATATTGATGGTTATTCTTAATAACGGATTATCTATGAACTCGTTGCTTATAATTAGCTTGCCATAAAAAGCCAAGTGTCACCAAATGTTCCACGCTTCGATCATCGCCAGGGGAAACTGCGTCGTGTCCTTGGGCAAGGCACTTAATTCCGACTGCCCGTGGTTGTGTGGGGGGGGGGGGGCACGGTGACGCTGTGTACCAAGGCGTACTGCACGTCGATGCTGCACATGTCTTCAACCAATGCAGTCCCTGCTTGCGCGGAGCTAGAACGTTGGGGAGTCTGACAGTTGCTCGTCGCTGTTCGGTGGTTCTCTTCGGGTACTCCAGCTTTCTCCGTCAGTAAAACTGTCTGACAAGAGGTGACTCTGGCTGTCGAAAGTGTCGTTAAACCCAATTAATTAATTAATTAAGAAGCCGAATTTCCTTTTGTTAGTTTTAATAAACGAAAACAACAGACAGCTCCCAGAGCTGTCTGTTGTTTTCGTTTATTAAAAGTAACAAAAGGAAACTTGTCTTTATTTTCTACTGATATCATAGGACAAGGTGTTTTTCCAACAATTTCTTGCTTCCATATTGAACCTTCCTCGTGCGTCTAATAACCTCAAGGGAGATAACTTTTTAGAAAGTCGATTTTCGTGCAATTTTAGTCAATGAGGGCTTTTCGTATTTACTGTCATCTATCTTAACGGGTCACTTTATGAAGATATTTACCCATTCCTTTACATGCACCACTTTCGGACAGCGTATGCAACAAAACAAATAATAAAATAATATTATTAGTTAACCCCTCAAGTCCCCATACAGCCACAGACGGTCACTCTTATATTGCTGTGAAAAAAGTTGTCCCAAGTTTATTCTTCCTTGAGAACTCGTCTAGAAGGATAATATTTACAGTGTGTTTTACAGGCAGCAAACAATACCCTAGAAACACTATTAAGTCATCTGTAGCTGTGTACATGTATATGCAGTTAAAACTAGAAGTCCTGTCATGAAATGCACACACACAGCACGTTGATCTGCGCGTTAATCTACCCGTTATGACCATAGTAAGGCTATCAAATTCTGTACATATGGCTTGTGCACAGGCAATGTTTCAGCCAATGGACCTCCGGGTAACCCGGAGGTCCATTGGCAGAAACGTTGCCTGTGTTTGCTATGAGTAACCAGGAGAACCTGCCGTGCTTTGGATGCCATTCGATATGGCAATTGCGCGCAATTCTTACGCGCAATTAAGCCTAGATAAGCGCACAGTTCGTGACAGGACTTCTAGTTTTAACTGTACGGTAGTAGTTATTAACGTAAACTTAATCCGATGACTTAATGGTTACTCAGTCTGTTCGTGTCCTAATGTAGTATTTGGAATTGACTGACATCGCATTTTTATGTACATATTAGACCTGTACGTTGTCACTTAATTCCATAATTGGCGAGAACTTTCCTCTCGCAAAATATGAAATTACCTGAGACTATATATACCATATTTGATCACCGACAAACTGTATATAGAACAAATCCTACCCACTATAATTTTCTCATATTGATCTAGCAACTGCAGTGGTTAATAAAGGAGAGCTTCCTGTTTGTTCAACCTGAAGAGGTTTTCATCTGTCGATGTTTTGAAGTATGAATGGACGAAGGGGTGATAACTCTCTCTGTAAGTCGTATATGGAAACATCGCAAACACATTACAGATTCAAGGTGTAGCCAGGATTTTTCTGGGTGGATAATAGTCTGGGTTGTGTGAACTTTCGACTGCCACAGACAAAACTGAGAGAGAGCAGGAGAGGGTTGTTCGCGAAGATAGTTCTCTTCTGTTTGTGGGGGTTCTACCCCCCCCCCCCCCCCACACACACACACACCCTAGGAAATATTTTGAAATTTCAGGACCATGAGCATTAAAATGCAGTCGGTTTTCTACAGCATTGCTAGGGGACCTTAATCCACGATTTGATTTTCTTGTCCAAAGATTGGCTCAAAGGACGTAATGTTTTGGTATGATACAGTGATCCCATTGGCTCAGTAGGTAGAGATGCAGACTGTAGGCCGTGAGGTCCTCGGTTCGAATCCCACTGCGGCACCGCGTTGTGTCCTTGGGCAAGACACTTCATCCCCATTGCCCACATGTGGACACAGTGGCGTTGTGTACTAAGGCGTACTGCACGTCGATGGTGCACTTGTCTTCAACCAATGCTAACCCTGCTTGTGTGGAGTTAGTACGTTGGGCAGTCTGACAGTTGCTCGTCGTTGCTCGGTGGTTCTCTCCGGGTACTCCGACTTCCACCACCCATAAAACTGTCTGACACAAGGTGTCCCTGGCTGTCAAAAGTGTCGTTAAACCCCAATAAATAAATGAATTTGGTATGGTACAGTACATGAGATGTCGACTGGTCGTTATCCAAGTGTGAGCAGTGAGGCCCACGCATGCATTTACCGGGTACTAAATCAGCAAAATTTCAATTAATAAAGCACCGGGTTTACCCGATGCTTCATTAATTAAATATTTGATGATTATTCCTCTAATTGGCGAGAGGAATCTTATATTAATGCATTTGTGGCAATATTACTTACCCGTGGAAAGTGACTAGTCTACGGGGACCGTACTGTAGGGCCTATGGAAAAATCATATTACGTCCATTGGGTCCAGGCCGTTACGCGACTAGAGGTTTCCGATTGGGGGGGGGGGGGTGTAGGGTAGTGAATGTCCAACTAGGGGGAGGGGCCGGGAGAGGAGAAACCCCCTTCCGGTTCCTCTCCATAGTTTGAAATTCACTACAGAGAAATATTTTGAAAATGAAGCTATGAAACGGGGCATAAAATTGATTCTAGTAACTGAAATGCCAACACATTTATGACAGAATTATCAGGTTATTATTATTTGGTATTCTTCTGAGAATTGAATATGTGCTGAACAAATGCTCAAGCTTAGAACTTTGAGCAATTCAGACTGTCCTGACATTAAATCAGATCTTATGCAGGAATGATCAATTTTCGATGTTTCGTCATTTTTTAACTGTGAATGATGGAATTAACTCAGAATAACGATGTTACATGATGTGATTTTCTTGAAGTGCATTCGAGGATTTTTTTTTATTACGATAAGTAACGTACTATAGGAATCTCGTACCGATTGACATCATGCATACTTATGAAGCTTGATATTGCGAGCACCGTAGTTGTAAACAGTAAAAGTTAGAATTTTTGCCGATTTGAAACCGAGTTGGGATTTTGGGAGGTAAAGGAGACATCAGCATCACCAAAGAAGCTCTAAAATCCAGATAGATGGAATTTCCAACTACTCATGACTTGCCCTCCGAATTTCCAACTTTAGGACATTTTTGCCAGGATTGGGAAGGGAGGATTCGAGAGTGGGACATTATCCCTACCCCCAGCTACACCCTTGGGTTTTAGTTTACATTGCAGCCTAAGAGTCGGCAAGTTTCTTTGCATGAAGTCATGGCTGAAAATTGTCAGTAATTGGATGAGAATTACGGGAAAGATAGCTCCCCCAAAGTTATCTGCAAATGAAACAACAAGGGTGTGGTAATTTCGTATAAAAATGAAATTTCGAAACGTCAGCGACATTGTATCGCCGATGTACGCCTCACTTCACAAATTTCGGGCATTTTCCTGTTGAGTAGTGTAAAAACAGAAGCTAGGTAGCTTTTTACAATTTTTTTCCCATCAGTTTCGAAAGAGACGAAATTATTCTCCGTTGAAATCATTCAAAAGTAAGAAAACGGCGCCGCTTTCACCATCTTTTTGACGTTTTGTAAGCTTTTTTCTGTTCATTATAACACCAGTGTGCGCAGCGTGACATTTAATGCAGGGACCATCTTTTCCATTAAAATAAAAGTTAAGGGGGAAGATTTGCTATTGTTTTTCCTAAGAATAAAACTTGCAAATTACTGTAAAAATACATTCGCTAAACAAACAAAGCGGACAGTTATTTGGTTGCTTCTAATTAGTTTGTCTTAAAAAGCCAAGTTCCTTTTGTAACTTTTAATAAACAAAAACAACAGACAGCTCGGAGAGCTGTCTGTTGTTTTCATTTATTAAAAGTAACAAAAGGAAACTTCACTTTTTTCTACCGATGTCAACAATTACAATCCTTATATATATTTTGGAGGAGAGAAGAAGTGGGGGGATGGGGTAGATTTGGTGCAACCGAATTAATTAAGGCCTTCTCATCTGAAGAACCGCGACTAATTAATGGCTCTCTGAATTGTTATTGCTATGTGGACACTTGTGTAGGATACGAGACAACTAGTGTCCTTAATCTAGGTACCAGTGTTTTCAAATGTTGTTGTGGGGATGAAGGGGTTCTGTTTTGTAAGTGTGATAGTTTGATGTGCCTGACAGCGTATTCTAAGTTTATGCAGTTCGTGTGTTTATTGGGAAACTTCACTAATAGTATCTAATTTCATATTAATGTTCCAATACGTTTGCAGTTGTCTGTCGGTTGATTTATTGACCGTAAGGCTTTTCATCTTCAACGGAAAATTCCCCTCACGTTTATTCAAGAGCTAATATGCAGAAGAGGCCGTGTGAAAATAAATTTGTTGACGAAAAATCGAAAGGATAGGAACACAAAGATCGATTTAATAGAGATTGTAGTTCAATTTACAAGCCTGTCGTATCCATAAAGACCTCATTGACGGATGTAGCGAAACAAAGATAAACGCCTGCGTCTGATTCCGCAAATACCATAGTATTAAGTATTTTGTCACAGGATTGCGAACATTTTAGTGAACGAATGATGGAAGCAATTTGCTTTCGTCATCCCACTGCACATATTCTTGAATACAGTAGCTTGGTCACAAAGCTCTCTCTTTCTCCATCGGGTCGCGATAGGACTGCGATCTTGGGACAATACTATAAATTTTTTACAGTTGTCCTTTTTAGAATTGTATTTTCTAGTTATGACATTAAATGGGTTGAAATGAACCATTAGCATTTTCAAAGATGTGGCAATTTGCCAGTTGGCAAATTGCTATATCTTTTAAAATGCTAATGATTCATTTTAGTCAGTTATATTAATAGGTAAAAAATACAATTCTAGAAAATACAATTGTAAACGTTTTATAATATTGGCGTCTGATCACGATGCGTTTGCACCAGTTGACCGACATTCTATAATTAACCCTTCCATAACGCCAGCACAGTCTATAAATTAAGCATTTGGAAAAACATCCCCAAATTTCAACATATACACAACGTGGTGGCTCGTGGTTACTATGAGGCCCAGAAGACAACGACAGTAAAGAGTGTTTAGATGGTTTGTTCAATTCAATAGGAACTCTACATATCCTCACCATTTTCAATCACAAGTACTCGGCACAAGCTGAGAAATCGAAAGAAAAATGATATTAGATGCCATTTTTGAATCTATGCTGGCGTGCCCCTGTAATGGTATATAAATATTAACAAGGTAAACAACTCGCTTTTCGAAAACGATAGCACTCATCTTCGTTTCCCCCCCCCCCCCCACCCCCCCTCAAATTTGATTCACACAACGTATCCAACAATACCCAGTATCAATGGAAAGGGGAATTAATAAGCTTTACAGTGGTGTATTACACGACCGTTGGGTGTTCTTGGGTTGTTCATGATAACTGTGAGAAGTCGCAGAAAAGGCCGAAAAACATTTAGTCGGACAAGAAAGAGCACAGTGAAATGAGGTTTACGAGCGACAATTATCCGATTTATTATAAATAATTCGAGGTCCCATTATATATGGAGGGCAGATTCAAATATTAACTGTACACCTTTATCAATTACTACGGATTACTCGGATCCACATTTATTAATTTCTGGAGTTCACATTTGCCGTTTATACATTTTTTAACCTTCCCTTGGAATTAAAAAGCTAGCGGCATCCATAGAAGCACAATGACATCCCATTGGCTACTATTTATGCCGAGAAAATCATCGATGAAAATAAGCCAATGGGAGAATGGGGAAAGCTTTTGCGCAAGTCGCGTATCAAAGAACGCCGTCTACTCAGGTCAACTTGAGAAAAGATGTCAAAGTTACGGCTAAAAGTGTATAAACGTTAAATGTGAACTCCAGAAATTAATAAATGTGGATTCGAGATTAGTAATTGATAAAGGTATACGGTTAATATTTGAATCTGCCCTCCATATACAATGGGACCTCGAATTATTTATAATAAATCGGATAACTGTCGCTCGTAAACCTCATTTCACTGTGCACTTTCTTGTCCGACTAAATGTTTTTCGGCCTTTTCTGCGATTTCTCCCAGTTATCATGAACAACCCAAGCACACCCAACGGGCATGTAATACACCACTGTAAAGCTTATTCATTCCCCTTTCCATTGATACTGGGTATTGTTGGATACGTTATGTGAATCAAATTTGAGGGGGGAAAAACGAAGATGAGTGCTATCGTTTTCGAAAAGCGAGTTGTTTACCTTGTTAATATGTATATACCATTACAGGGGCACGTCAGCATAGATTCAAAAATGGTATCAAATATCATTTTTCTTTCGATTTCCCAGCTTGTGCCGAGTACCTGTGTTTTCAATCCGATGTAGGATCTTGGTTGCACGTAGTACCACATGGCCTTAAATAGTGTGGAAGAGTTCCTTGATCCAATAGGAGTAGTTTTGCTGATCCGAATTTTTCTTGAAAGCTCGTGTTCTGCCTACTCCAGTCCAATGCTGCCTATTCTGTGTCGTATCCCTCCATTATTTAACTTGTTCTACCTATGTTATGACTTTTCGCTAGTCAGACAGTGGCGGCGCTACGGGGGGGGGGGGGGGGGGCATGGGGGCATTTGCCCCCCCCCCCCCCCCAAACGAAGGCTTTGCCCTCCCCCAGTTGCCCCCCCCCCCCCCACCCCAACCATCTCGCATGCATTTCCATCCACCCTCACACACAAACACATTCAGTCACTCTCTCTCACAAACACACACACCCCTCTCTTTTTTTTATTCCCAATAATTTCCCATACACACTTAGCCCAAAGCCTCCGGCTAGCTGATGAACACATCCAGGCAGTAGAGATTTAAAGACTCGGATGCAGATACTTATAAGTTATAATTAAGTTATGAGCCAACAAAGGCATGTCTATCCATATCCCTTGTCTAAAAAAAATCATGGATTTCGCATTATGACAGACGGGCATTATGAGTCTCTCTCTCCCTCTCTCTCTCTCTCTCTCTCTCTCTCTCTCTCTCTCTCTCTCTCACTCACAGACCCACCAGACGCGGATCCAGGATTTTTTGAAAGGAGGACCGCTAATTACCATTACATTTAGTCGAAACTTGGACCCAAAGTCCGTAATATAATTTTTTGGTTTGGTACGTCCACAGGACGTACCAAACCAAAAAAGTATATTACGGACTTTGGGTCCAAGTTTGGACTACCTCATAACAAAGTAATGATATGATCCTTTACGTATTTGCCCCCCTTCATGGGAGTCTGCCCCCCTAGTTCCCCCCCCCCCCCCCCACAAAAAAATTTCTGGCGCCGCCACTGTAGTCAGATTCAGATTCTTTATTCACGGTACACGTAAATGTAAAATGGCTACAAATAAGCATATTGCACAAATGTAATATTTAGTACACCGTGGGAAGTGGCATAGACAGATTGGCTGTCTACCTGCCACGCCCTGGAAGACGGAGTGATTGCAAACAGACTGTGACCAAACGAATGAACTTAGAACCAGTTGTGTGACACATGATGGGGAATGGCGATCGAATCATTTCTTTTCTGGGGACGGAGATTTGGTGCAAAATATACGCGAGCGTAAAGGTGGTGCTTCAAGGTTGGCAAGAAGCAACTTCCCAAAATTCCAACTCGGTTTCAAGGTCTATCTCCATTACTCATTATAACACCTGAGAGCGGCAACAAGTCCCATCGTGAAGGTCATATCGTTTAGACTGCTACAAAGGGGTAGGTCATTATGTTTGGGCGTGAAGTCTACGTTAGCTGCATCATCGTAGGATGACGAATGTGATGAATTATTTGTTTAGATTATTGTTTACAACTTGTTAAATGCGTACATATAGTATTTTACATAGCACAACTGTAGGGAGGAAACGCATCAGGTTGCACAAGACGAGGATTCCAGATGAAGACGCAATCTACCTATTCCTGGCTATGTATGACTACTTTTAGCTATGTATGGCCCTGCCCCGACAAAATCATATCATGTCGCCTCTCATTGGAACGAGCTCGTCGAGCTCGTTCCAATGAGGAGTCATATGATGTGGTCTTCTTACTTTTTTTTTTAAGAATTGGAGGAAAAAATTAAAAATAACAAATTTTTATATTGTAAGTTTTCTGTAAAGGGTTAAAATCTGATCGTAGGAACTAGGTCAAATAATACGAAGTGTCATCATCAGAAATTTGTATGATCACCTCTGCGCATGTCCGAGTTTCGGAGAAAAATCTATCCATTTTTTTAACACTGAAGCCTATGGAGATTTTGTAAAAAACAATTATTTCTAAACAATCTCGTTCGAAACTATTTTGCTTCCGCATCTGGTCTAAAACATCAACATTTCCTCTCTCATCTGCTGTAATTAATTGAATTGTAGGATAATTATTTTTTGCTTCCATTTTTATTTGAAATTTGGCTGTAAACTTTGTGTAGAACCCCTATAAAATTAGGCAAAATTCACTACCCCTGTGGTATTCAACACCATTTTGTGACCTGATAAAATAAACTTTTCATTTCGTTCCGCATCAGACAACAAACTAGAGGGATCAAATGTAACATATATCCAAATTTCACTTGAATGTTATAACATCTTTTTGCTTCCAATCCACTTTGAAAAACAGACATTTTTAAGTTTTCTCCCCAAAAATCGACTTTCACTGACCGCGACAAATCAGCGGCTGGCCAAAGAGTTATTATTACTTCTGCTGTTATAAAGATAATTGGTTTAGTCATTTGTTCTGGAGAAGAAGACAAGTTTTGTCTTTCTGTATTCTTTGCATTTGGCAGTTTTCAGCAATTAAACCGAATATTACGATGTGTTAGTACAATAATTTAGGTGAATAGATCGGGTGTTTAATAGCTTGGGATGGCTTACTTTTTACAGCCTGAGGGTGGTGTCAATAAAGACCTACTATTGGGTTATGAGCTGGTGGTTTTCTAGAGGAGAGAGATATGGCTTCATTTTTTCTTCTTATATAGATGGTGGTACTTGGTTCAATTAATCATGACTTTTTCTATGCGGCTTCGTGTTCGCTCGCCAGTGAACTGGACTGAATTAGATTCAGGAAAATCATTTTTTCTTAACACTGAGAAGGCGCCACAGAAAACCGTCTTGCCAGAATTATTTTACGTGGAAAGAATAATTGCCAGAAGAGAAACAAAAGAGGTAAATATAATTTTCGCACATCTCCTCCTTTTGAGTCTCTTCCAACCTATAGGCAAATGCCAGTCAAACTGGACCACCCTTCCCCCTGCTAATTAATTTTTATACCCTGGATACTCCCACCGTCCCACACGCCGGTAATCTATATGATATCTCCTGCTAATTATTTTACCTATGACGCCTGCCCCAACCTGCTGATTTTATACTAGCTGCAACTGCTCGAGTATTAGGCTCTCCATTAAAACTAAGACTAAGAGGGGGGGGGGGGGGGCTAGCCAGTTTGTGATGGGTGGGGGGCTCCCATGATATTTGGGAGGTCCTAACTAAGACCTTCCAGTCTTTACCTCCTCTTTCTACCTCCTCTCAGACTTATGTTAATATGTGATACATTATCATAAGAATCTGTGTCTTTGTTGCTTTCCAAAAGCCAACTGCCTTTCAAATTTTATTGTATTTTTATTATTTGGTCTCAAACACATGCTTATGACCCCTCATCCGAACGAGTTCGTTCCAATGAGGGGTCATAAGTTAAGTTTTTGAGACCAAAAATGAATTTGTTCAGTTATTCAGAAATTGCATTTTTTAGTGTCATCTGCTTTCCGCATTTGGTAAAGGGTCATTACGTTAATACTAAACACAGCATTATATTATGTTATTGAGAAAGCGTTATTGGCTTGCCAATTTTCTTCTTACTCCCATGAGGTGTTAAATCCCATTGTCCATTGTTTACTGCAGCCACTCACATAGTAGTTGGTCATAAAACTAAAAATACCGACTACCGGTTTCACACCTTTGGAATTTTTATTACTGTAACCGAACTCATAGGTAACAGGCTTGACATACGAAATTATTAAATTCAGACAAAAATTCATTTATATTTTTTTTCAATTACAGGATTATCAGTATTTGATCAAGTGGGTCGGATACAGAGAGTGGGAATCATCGTGGGAGCCGGAATCGCATATCAACAAAAGTTTAGCTTCAACTTTTCTCTCGCCATGTGTAGAATCCACCCGACTACAATGTGCAGCCAGATCATTTGAAGATGCAGTCCAACGACGATTAAAAAGTGGAAAAAATTGCAACACAATACTATTTGACTTAGACATCTTCAGATATTGTTTTGAAAATGATAAGCAGGTCGTTTTCCTCTTCACATGGGAGGAAAAAATGTTCATATGTGAAACAGACTGATCAATACTGGGAAAAAGGTATTTTCAACCAAAGGGCTGAGAAGAGGAGTGAAATTTTAAAAGAAATAGCAAACAAAGAGTGTAATATTGTACAAATGAACACCGAAACAGACCTCGAATCACTTTCTGTCGATGAAATAAAACAACGACTTTCAGATTTGGGGATAAAGATAAGGTTTCGAAAAAAAGAGAAATTGTTATTACTTTTACAAAGTCACATGGGTTAATGAATGATACCTTTCCCCTGAGAATTTTCCCTCACAGTCTCATTATCTTTTATCAGCTGTTGAGTGAGCACGTAGTTTTTTCCCAAGCATATTAGGTTTCGTGATTGTCGGTGAAAAAGATATATCACGTAGCAGGGCCGCCGAGAGAATATGCGGGCCCCGAGAGAATATCAGGCCCTGGGTAGTCCAAACTTGGACCCAAAGTCCGTAGTATAATTTTTTGGTGTGGTACGTCCCAAAGGACGTACCACACCAACAAATTATATTATGGACTTTGGGTCCAAGTTTGGACAAGGCCCTCAGGTAACTGTCTGGCCGTAAGGCGATACACATCACACCGAGCCGCACAGCGGTGCGCGGGGTGGCAGGGTGTGGAGGCATAAAATCTACAACTCTGAGCTTTGAAATGGCGCCTTTCATAGAATCATTTTGAAAATGTGTCGCACCGGCCCAATTTGGCCCGGTGCGAGAAATTTTCAAAATAAGCCTATGGAAGGTACCATTCCCTCGCTCCGAGAAATTTAATTCACTGCCCCGCGAAATGTGCATTTCTTGTCTAGCCCCCTGTCGGGGATTTTCTGGCGACACCCGTGATTTTAACAGGAAAATGAGTATTTCGAACAGTATGAAAAATTCCCTGCCAAAGTGTCAAATGTGGGGCCCCCTCTAATGTTGGGGCCCTGGCCGTCCACCCTGTCTGTCCCTTCCTAAATCCGATCCTGGCCATTTTACGTCCCCATTCGATAGGACCATACGCTGTGACAGCATCAACCCTCAGTCGGATACTTCGAGAGCTTTGGCCGACCGGGGCATCGATCCCAGGATCTCGCATGAGAGACCAGCACACTTATCCACTCGAGCACCACTCTATTTTTGATTTGATAACGGCGGGCCCCGGTTTACTACACCCCCCCCCCCCCCCCTCTCGAAGGCCCTGGCACGTAGTACGTTATGTTACAGTCAGACTTTGAAATCAGTAATTTCGTGAAATGACGAAACTATTCAATCATTTGATGAAACTCCTGTGGGTGTTAGTGAATCAGTCGTTTCATGAAATAACTGAATAATTTCAGTCATTTCATAACATAACTGATTTCACAATCTGACTGTAACCATTCTCGGGTATTAGCAATAGTACGATATTAAGTTAACATGATCGAAATAATATTTTCACACAATATTTCTGATATGTATATATGGACACTGTTTCGTTAACATGATCGAAAAAAATAATATTTTCACACTATTTCTGATATGTATATATGGACACTGTTTCACTGTTCAAAACTCACATCAAAATATTTTATCTCTTCATTGTCTTTTTTGTATAAACTGTATTGTTGAGTGCTATTTAGTCATGTGCTATATTTGTTTCAATAAACATCAGACGGCAACTGTGAGCGTTATTGTTATATTGTCCATTCTGTCGCTAATTGCTAGCCTGACTGCCCATCGTATAATAATCTAATTACTGATCAGGTTTGAATTATCACCTCGGATAATGAGTTATCGAACTTAGCCCACCAAACATATTTCTGGCAATGGCATGAAAATGTGAACAATATACAATGAATTATAAGCTGTAGCATTCCAAGACTTCAGACTAATCAAACTTCACTTTACGATAATTGTGTGATGCCCCAGCTGCCACTACGGCAATCTACACTGATTCTGATTTCCGCATCCACTGGAACGCTCTGGTAAGGAAGAACAATACTTTCCAACTTAGGAAGAGTGTAAGTCCTGGTCAGCCAAAAGGCGACGAATGACAAGAATGGTATAATTATTACATTTAATAAATAGAGGATATAGAATGAGTGTTTTTCTCATATAATATTTACGAAACGAGTCTAAGAATGTTCCGTTTTGGCGAGCCTCTGGCGAGCCCAAACGGAAAATTCGGACGAGTTTCATAAATATTATATGAGAAAAACACTTATTTCATATTCTATTTATCATATGACACACACACGCACAAATTAGCCACTTAGTATGACTTTTTAACCCATCAACTAACTTGAGTTGCAGGCGGCACTTGGAAAAAACATCCTCGTATAACTAAAAATTTTCATTTTTTGCTTCCAAAACATAGGTTATGACCCCTCATGGGAACGAGCTCGTCGAGATCGTTCCAATGAGGGGTCATAACCTATGTTTTGGAAGCAAAAAGTGAAAATATAAAAAAAAATGAACGGCGTTTTTCTTGTAGGTAAAAGATTAATACAATATAACCCACGCTAAATAGGACAGATAACGTAAATTCTCTCTACTGAAATTATGCAAATACGACCCAGTTGTATTTTGTTTAGCCAATCAAATTGTCCAGTTTTGAAATTGACCAATGAAAGCTCCCATCTCTAATTATGCAAATTATGAAAATGTGGCCCAGTTTTATTTTGTTCAGCCAATCAAATTGTCTAGTTTCGAAATTGACGAATGAAATTGACGGAAGGCTTTATTTTATCACTGATTAATATGAAAGCAAAATATCAAATGTTTTAAAGTGAACAAAACGGACGAGTCATATGATAAAACAAATTATTACAATCATGGAATTCCCCTTTCCTTTGAAAGCTTAACGATAATATAAAATATACCTGTTGTCAATTCCGGTTCCACTTCAGTGCTAGCGTGTTTCTCAATTACACGGAGAACCTGTCGCTATGAACAATATTGCCAGTCTCCCTGTGTCAAAGTCCAATGGTTGCGCAGACTGACGGCGCGCATGGACGGTTTGGTGCAAGCTCCTTTCGACGCATATCTCCCCGTATAACAGACAAACTACGCTCATATACTCAGTGTGACGTCACATCTCTAAACGAATCATTAAAATAAAACCGACGGAGCGTGCTGATAAAAATAGGATACCATAATTGGTTCGTGGAAACATGATTCGAGAATCTTCAAAAGCCAGTGATGCCACTCACTGTCTTTTCGCTCATGCATTCCGTGGAGAAATAGCTGATTGACTTAGGTTTGCTCCATTGAAGTTGCATTTCGTGAATTATACCGAACTCAAATAAACTTGGTTGTGCTGCAAAAAGCTTATTCGAAAAATCGGGTAACAGTTTTGAAATCCCGACTTACGGTGCATCAGCGGAGAACGGTTTGCAGATATCCGTTGATGTTTTTTTGGAAAACATTTTCCTATTGCTGAGACTCAACAATAGCACGCTTCAATTCAAATGACAGCGGAAAGTACACAGCGCGCATCCCCATGTTCAAAACTGGAAAAAACTCTCTGACCCTGTATCGACTCCTTCCCCTTGAACTGGTCTTAGTAGACTCAATCAGATCGCTCCTTCCATCTAAACCTTTACAGTCCTTGATTTACTACTTACTATGGTATCTGACATTTAAGACCCTGGGTGTTAATTGTACCGGTATGTGACTATATGCTAGATAACAATGTGAACACAACATAATCAGCACATGGCTCACGCTCTGTATTGAGGTGTACGTGTGTGCCAGTGCACAATGTCTCACAAAAACATATCGCACATTCCCACACGTATTTGAAGATGCTTATGACATGGTGATGTACTATTGGGGGATATATTTCAGAAGATAATCATCGGATGATAGGTGGCAGGTCCTTTCCCAGTATAAAAAGTGGGCTGAAACACTCTGACCAAGTCATTACCAGTTGCCCATATCAATAGCATAACAATATTAAGCATTAGGTGGGCTAGACGTACTAAGGCTCAACAGTAGACCACATGTATACAGACAGTCCATACTATACTACCATATCATTATCGTACGATAAACCCCACACAACCCTGACCCAAATTACCCGACTTTGGTGTGCACAGAGGACATGGACAACGGCTAATGTCTCTGTAGCGCCATAATGCGCTAACATAGCTCAAGACCCTTCCTTAAAACGAGCTAGGTGATTCGTTTAACTGAGGGGTTCATAGGCGATGTTTTGAAGACAAACGGTTGAACTTGTCATTGCTTTGGTTAATGAAAAATTGTGTTAACCCTTTACCCAACGAATCGCCCGCATCCGCTCTCGTAATATGTAAATTCAGCAGTTGAAAAAATATTATTTTAAAAAAAGATTTCAACAAAACCATATCATGTGACCCCTCTTTGGAACGAGCTCGTTGAGCTCGTTCCAAAGAGGGCGTTGAGCTCGTTCCAAAGAGGGGTCACATGATATGATTTTGTTGAAATTTTTTTAAAAATTTGAAAAAAATGATATTTGAAATAATAAATTTTGATATCGTCTGCGTTTGGTAAAGGGTTAATAAGAACAGTACTATAGTCGGATCGAATTGAATTTCGGAGTTTCGCAGGGCCTGAAGTAAAGAGCAAACAAATAGCCTTGGTCACTGAGTAAAAACATCCTCAACATTTGATAATTTATTGCAAAGGAATCAAATTTTAAGGATTGTCGTGACGACCTGCTCTTGAAAAAAACATGCACCCTTTGCAGTGAGTCTACATTAACGTAACTATCATCTTAACTCGACGCGATCATTTCCACTTATAAAGTCTGCCATTCTGTTTTCATTCAGTGTTAGACAGCCTTGATCAACTCCATCTACCTAACACGAAAAGCAGACGACACATGCAAACTGAATTCTTGAATGACTATTATTTTCATTTTCCAGTGAGAGGTCATAAGCTATGTTTTTGTGACAAAAAATGAAAATTGAATGGTGAAATTTAAGAATAGCGCTCGCGGGTTTTAACCGTTACGTTGAGAAAATGGTTAATTTGATGGGTACTTAATGGCTTGCTGTCGGTTTTCGCCGTTTAGCCGTGGATTGGTCGTAATCTACGCGTGGGCATTGATGTCCACAAAAGCGTTTACCGGGTAATAAAAATCATCATCAGCAAAATGTTAACCCTTTAGCTAACATGAAAAGCAGACGCCACTTGCAAAAAAAAATCTTGAATGACTATTTTTTTTCATTTTTTGTCTCAAAAACATAGGTTATGACCCCTCGTTGGAACGCGCTCAACGAGCTCGTTCCAACGAGGGGTCATAACCTATGTTTTTAAGACAAAAAAATGAAAAAATAATGAAAATTATTTGGCGATTTTCGTGAATAGCGCTGGCCGGTTTTGGCCGTTACGTAGGGTAAAGGGTTAATTAATGAAGCGGGGCGCGGTGGCTCAGTTGGTAGAGGTGCAGGCTGCAAGCCGAGAGGTCCTTGGTTCGAATCCTACATGCGGCAACCGCGTTGTGTCCTTGGGCAAGACACTTCAGCCCCATTGCCCACGTGGGGGCACGATGACGCTGTGTACTAAGGCGTACTGCACGTCGATGGTGCACCTGTCTTCAACCAATGCTAACCCTGCTTGTGTGGACTTAGTATGTCGGGGAGCTGACAGTTGCTCGCCGTTGCTCGGTGGTTCTCTCCGGGTACTCCGGCTTCCTCCATCCGTAAAACTGTCGAGGTCATGATTAGTCATTGTGCAGAAATATTTGGCCTTAAAAACACCAATAAATAAATAAATAAATAAATAAATAAATAAATCAATAAATAATTAATGAAAGTAATAAAAAATAATAAAACACAGAACACTTTCAATAATTAATCAAACTTTGCACAGATTTTGTTTTCAGAAACACATCAACACATTTTATTTGATATTGGACTAGAGCACGTAGAATGAATTAAATCGCCACTGTTAATAATACTGTAAAACTAGAAGTCCTGTCATGAAATGCGCACAAATAGCACGTCGATCTGCGCGTTAATCGACGCGTTATGATCAAAGTAAGGCCATCAAATTCTGTACATATGACTTGTGCACAAGCAATGTTTCAGCCAATGGACCTCCGGGTAACCCGGAGGTCCATTGGCTGAAACATTGCCCGTGTTTGCTATGAGTAACCAGGAGAACCTGACGTGGTTTGGATGCCATTCGGTTTGGCAATTGCGCGCAATACCTACGCGCAATGAAGCCTAGATAAGCGCACAGTTCGTGACAGGACTTCTAGTACTAACTGTTCATGTCACTTCCAAAACTATTGTTTCATGATATTCCCGAATAAGCACAACCATATGTTTATACCTATGTTGCCCATTTCAGAGGTCTTCGACTCCAAGCACTGGTGCCCGGGCCCCAAATTACCAGTAAAACAGATCTTTTTTACCACAGTAAACAAGTACTGCTCCACTTCCAGGTGTTCCCATAGGGAAAAAGCAGGGCTAGGGTCAGTTGAATGACAGTGTACCATCCCCGTGCTCTATGCATTAGTACACGCCACCACTGTTCTCTCACAATCGGGATGAACCACGCTATTTCTTTCTTTACCTTCAGCACTTCTGATTTTTCTTGTCAATTGGTTTTATTCAGAACCTTGAAAAATATAACACTAAGTGAGTTAATTCAGAAAAATTATGAGGACAAAAAATACTTTATCAATAAAAATGTTGTTCATGTATGTCTTCTCTTCACCTTGTGTCGTTTTAGGATTTTTTGCACCTGAGATCGGTGTACACGCTGTCGGGTGCAAATTTAGCCAATTACTCCAAAAAATTTGATTTTGACACCAAAAAACGTCGTACTATAGAAAGCATTCGTGGAAACCTAAACATGGCGCTTTAATCACATGTTTATGCCTAATAGCCACATTTCCATGCTACCTTACATGGTGTGAATTAAGCTGTTTTGTTTTAAGAATGTATCTTCTGAAAAAAAGAAAAGCTAAATTGTCACTCATTTACGGAAGGTCATTGGGGCGGACATGTTTAGAGGGGGGATCGAGCATTGCGAATATTCGCATTCAACATTGCGAATATTCGCATTCAACATTGCGAATATTCGTATTTAACATTCCGAATATTCGCATCCACATTGCGAATATTCGAATTTAACATTGGGACCAAACGGATGTACTTTACAGTCTGCATATTATCGAACGTTCATTGTAGAAAGTATTGAATACCTCCGAAAAGGAAGTTTATCCGCCGAGCTGGAATAGCAAAAGAAAATATGAAAAGGGGCCATTCATGACTTACCTCCTCGTGAAAATCGACTTTCAATAAAGTTAGCTCCCTTGAAATTATTAGATGCGCGAGGATGGTCCAATTAAGAAGCAAGTAATTGTTGAGAAAACCCCTATGACATCAGTACAAGATAAAGTCAAGTTTCCTTTTGTTAATTTTAATAAACGAATACAATCGACAGCTCTCTGGGCTGTGAGAGCTGTCTGTTGTTTTCCTTTATTAAAAGTAATAAAAGGAAAACTTTGCGTTTTATGGCACGCTAATTAGAAGTAACTGGTTTCACAGATAATCGGTCATTAAGAATATCTGTCAGTATTTCACGTCACAATACTAAAGTGTCCATTTTGTCTCTTTGTTCATTCTTCCCAGGACAAATAGCAAATCTCACCTCCTAGACTTTTATACTGTTGATATAATGTGCGCATATTGTTGATACAATGAACAGACAAAATACAGAACATCAAAAGATGATAAAAGCGCCGTTTTCGGAGGGTTGATGGAGGAGGGATCCCGGGGTGTACTCCTCTAGGAAAAACTTGAAAACATGCTACAACATCGTGTCATAGTGTTTACAATACCGCAAAAACCAATCGTAGTTACAGTACGGCCGCCGTGGATTGGTCACTTTCCACGCGAGGGAAATATTTCCACGGACGCAATAATATTAGATTCCAAACATTAATTATAGGAATAATCATCAAAAATTTAATTAATGAAGCACCGGGTACAACCCGGTGCTTCATTAATTAGAATTTTGCTGATGATAATTTTTATTACCTGATAAAGGCATGTGTGGACATCACAGCCCATGCGTGGATTGCGACCATTCCACGTCGACTGTACTGTAGGTGGAGGTCAAGTTAACCCTAAGAGAACAAGATCAGTATTTATTTATTTATTGATGTTTAAGGTCACATATTTATGCACAATGGCTAATCATGACCGTGACAGTTTTACTGGCGGAGGAAGCCGGAGTACCCGGAGAGAACCACCGAGCAACGACGAGCAGCTGCCAGCTCCCCAACATCGTAACTCCGCACTGCAGCACAGGCAGGGATAGATTGGTTGAAGACATGCGTACCATCGACGTGCAATACGCTTTAGTACATGGCGTCATCGTGCCCCCACGCGGGCAATGGAGATGAAGTGTCTTTCCCAAGGACACAATGAGGTTGCCGCAGGTAGGACTCGAACCGAGGATCTCTTGGCGTGCAGCCTGCACCTCTGCCTACTGAGCCACCGCCCTCCCCAGCAAGATCAGTGAATTAGCAACTCAACTTTGTAACGTGGAACCGAGGTGAAGGCTGCAGTGAAGCAAGTGTGCGAACGACAGCAGAACTTTATCCACCCATATACTGATGTTGAGATATCAAAATTTGCTTCATTAATTAAAATCGTACTGCTGATGATGTTTATCACAAGGTAAACGCATACGTGGATATCACTGCCCACGCGTGGATTACGACCAGTCCACGGCGACTGTACTGTAGTTCAAGAACGACAACTCGCGTTCTGAAAGACGCTATACTTTATATCGTTCATCAAACACAAGTGCCATTAATTGCGTAATAAAGTGTATATGCTGTCTCTATTATTCGGAATCGATATACGTATTATATAATGATTGAATACTTACGTGAGCTGGCTTATGATAGCCTTGGCTTTGGGCTCCGTTAATGCGTGTATTCTTTAATCATAAATCGTTGAGGTGTGAAGAAATAATAGAGGACAATATTATTTTTGTTCTTATTCGATAATCGATATGTTTTGTGTAAAAGGTGCAGTGGTAATCAATACCCAGTTCAATACAGGTGTGAATGTACTAGCAAATGCACTAGTCGAATTTGTACCTCGCGTGCGTTTCATTTAACCCTTGAACGAAGTCGAGTACTCCTCGGCATGACGCGTTTTCCCATGCATATGCGATGATGCTACTGATGGTCGGACTGTTAGTCGTGGCGGGTAGTATAAGATTAGGCAAGATCCAGGCAAATCCTGAATATGAACTTAGTCACATACTAAATGATATATTGACCTTTTAAAATCAGCTTCTCATCTGGTACGCTGACTGAAGATAATAACTCTCCACCGGTAAACAATACCATAAATAGTAAGTATTTTATTCCCAGTGAGGTGCGTGCTGAGCTTAATGGTACAAATGGATCATTCTCGGCATTTCATAGCAACTGCCAACGCCTACAAGCCCACTGGGACTCCCTAGATCATCTACTTGTTGAAATGAATAGCCCTCGGAACGCGTTCGACGTCATCGGCCTTACAGAGGTATTTCAAATCCCTGACAATATATCTTATTGTCTAGAAGTGTATCACCAGTTACAAAAAATACAAAACCCTGTGTCGACGACGGCACTCTCCAGTAATTTGTAATATGACAAATTTATATAAACAAAGTATTATTTACGTTTGACTGAATACGAAACATGGGTAACGAAAATGTAGGCTTTGCATTGGTACACTCATTTTTTTAAAAGGCCTGATTGTGCATTCTAGTACTCAACCAGTTAACCCTTTACCTAACATGAAAAGCAGACGACACTTGCAAAAAAAATTCTTGAATAACTAATTTTTTTCATTTTTTGTCTCAAAAACATAGGTTATGACCCCTCGTTGGAACGAGCTCGACGAGCTCGTTCCAACGAGGGGTCATAACCTATGTTTTTGAGACAAAAAATGAAAATATTTTGAAAATTAATTGGCGATTTTTGAGAATAGCGCTGGCCGGTTTTGGCCGTTACGTTGGGTAAAGGGTTAAAAAAACGATCTTTTTTATCTCCATTTTAGTTGTTCTGGGTTTATTCTGTGTTGTATGATTACCGTTGCAAACAAAGAGAATCTATCAGTGAAATCAACATGGAAGCTCTAGTATTTAATGTTGGGCTCTCACAACTGGATTTTATGCATTGGCGAGCATTCCATCAGGAACAAAAATAAAAACCTTCCTCCCTCATTCGTTTAAAAAAAAAATGCCTGAAAATCAATTATTTAATTTTGTTTGGCCTAAGAAGTTGCGTCACGATTTCCACGTGTATGTTTTACTTATCTAGAAATAAATGTCCAAGAAGTTTGGAGTTCTTTAACTGTAATCCGCCTGTCTAAAATTTTAATTACATCATTAACGAAGGCGTGCCTTGTAGTAGAAAGACAAGAGAGATCAGTAATCATTTCGGACAGACATTTGTTTGAAGGCATTTTTCAAAACTTCAAGGCATTCAACTGAAAATAAAAATGGCCGTACTTCCAAATTTGGACGGTAAAATCTTTTAGAGGGTAAATTCCAAGATGGTCGTCATTTTATCGAAGATAAAAATCCATTTTAATTATAACTGTTTAACCCTTTAAACAACGTTACGCCAAAAAAAAAAAGAAAAAAGAAACGGCCAGCGCTATTCGCAAAAAAAAATCTCCATTTAATTTTCATTATTTTTTTATTCTTTGTCTCAAAATACAGAGCTTATGACCCCTCTTTGGAACGGGCTCGCTGGACTCGTTCCAATGATGCACCATAACGTATGTTTTTGACGTATGTTTTTGACGCAGAATAATAGTTATTCGAGAGTTTTGTTTACATGCGTCGTGTTCCTTTCTTGTTAGAGAAAAGGTTAAGACCAGTACGGCCGCCGTGGACTAGTCACTTTCCACGGGTGGACAATATTTCCACGGACGCAATAATTTATTTGAGTCCAAACACTAAATATTAGAATAATCATCAAAAATTAAATTAATGAAACACCGAGTACAACCCGTGGCTTCATTAATTAACCCTTTACCCAACGCTGAAGATTTCAAAATTTATTATTTTAAATATCATTTTTTAAATTTGTTCAAAATGTTTCAACAAAACCATATCATGTGACCTCTCTTTGGAACGAGCTCGTTCCAAAGAGGGGTCACATGATATGGTTTTGTTGAAATTTTTCGAAAAGTAATATTTTTACAGCTGCTGAATTTGCATATTACGCGGGCGGATGCGAGCGATGCGTTGGGTAAAGGGTTAAATGTTGCTGATGTTGATTTTTATTACCTGGTAAACGCATGCGTGGACATCACTGCACCAGTGGCGTAGCGCAAAATCTTGTGCCCTCCCCCCCCCCCCCCCCCGCGAGAGACGGGGGCCCTTTCATAATGGTGGTTGCCTTTAAAACGGGAGCAAATTTAGTGTTGTTACCGTGCACAGCATACAGGATTTCACGCAGTACATACGCCATAAATTAAATGAAGGTATAGCCTATATGATCGATTCTAAAAGTACGACTCTGTAGATTTTTTCATTACATGTTTTAAGTTTCACCCCCACCATCCAACGATACACACATGCACGCCCAGCATGTGTGACTTGAGAGGCACCATGTATGTATATTGTTCATTTCTCACCCCTATCAGTTACAATGATGTAGCGTTCACTTAACCCTTTACCTAACCTGAAAAGCAGACGACACTTGCAAAAATAATTCTTGAATAACTAATTTTTTTCATTTTTTGTCACAAAAACATAGGTTATGACCCCTCGTTGGAACGAGCTCGACGAGCTCGTTCCAACTAGGGGTCATAACCTATGTTTTTGAGACAAAAAAATGAAAAAAATAATGAAAATTAATTGGCGATTTTTGAGTACGTCGTGTGGAAGTGAGAGTTTGAAATTATGTATATTTGGTACACAGTCTCGCTCTCTCTCTCTCTCTCTCTCTCTCTCTCTCTCTCTCTCTCTCTCTCTCTCTCTTTCCCTCTTTCTTCCAGCGTTGTGACGTCCTTCAAGACTGCCCCCCCCCCCCCTTCTAGCCGCCCCCCCCCCCGCAATGCGGGCCCTGCGGGCCCATCCCCTACGCCACTGTGCTGCACACGCGTGGATTACGACCAATCCAAGGCGACTATACTGTACATTGGTCATGTTTGGTATTACAGACTTGTGTCAAGCCCGAACCACATTTTTTGACATGAATCACTTGGTTGCGTGCTGCATCAAAACAATGTTGGGTTGGCCTGAGAAGGGTCACTCGGTGGTGCTGAATATTAGAGAATCGTTGGAAAGTGTGCCTGTTTCGTGTTTTCTGCAAACGATTCGCGCGCTGGCGACACACACTCTAATTTTTGGGCCTTTGTTTGTCCTTTGGACGTTTTGTTTGACTAGACTGTGGATCTGGCATTGGTTGGTTATATCAGCTGATTGATAGCCATTGCATGTGATTACCCGAGCAATGCCCTGTAAACACACCCATTGATATCTGTGTCATGTTTTCCGATCTCATAAATAGAAACATCGCCCATATGCCTAAGCACGAAAATATTTCCCATGGCATACACTTCGCACTGGCCCACATTATCGTAGAATAGATAGTCTTCCTTCCATAGGTTTGTATGTTCTTTTCAGAAAATTTCTCAAAATGTGCCAGATTCTTGTAATCCGTGCAGTTTCCCATTCGCATATTGCTGCACACCTGTTCTATGAAATCCCCATGTAGAACAACACTAAACCATGCGGAAAATGAAAATCCGTTCCGCACACATGTGCGGAACGGAAAAACGGTGACGGACAATTTTTAAATTGAAGCGAAATGTCACTGGAGTTTGCTACAAATCGTGCACCGCAGTTACAATTTGAATCGCTAGCGATAGCTAAAAATAGTAACACAGGTTCCCCTCGCAAATTTGGTTGGTTAGGCCACACAAAGTAGATCTTCAGTTTCTCAGGCCATTATTTGTAAAATTGCATGCGGGCGAGCGATTTTTTATTTTATTTTTTTTTCCAGTAATTATTTCTTGGCCATCAAAGTTCATGTTCTTGGTTTATGTTTTAGGCCTCATATTCTACGGAACAGCATGTGTGATGGTGTACTTCGTCCCTTGAGAGCAAGAAGGCTTTGCAATGCTAAAGCATTGCAAAGCCTTCTTGCACTCAAGGTACAAATTTATCAATTTTTTAACTTGGGTAAAATATGAGACATAAACCATTTAATTTTTAATTTTTTAAAGTTTACATTGGTCATAAAAAGAAAGCATGCAGCAGACAAAAGGACCATGCGGGAATGCCTGAGAAACAGATCTTTTTTATTTTTTTAGGCCTTATAAATGTGTTCTTTTTGTTGAGAGTTCGTTCCCTGAGCTCCAATGTATTCTTTGTATCTATTGGAACATAGAACACATTGGAACTGAAAAGACGAGTTGTCAAACGAATTGCTGAGTATCCTTCTAATAATTGCTTTTATAGAAGCGAAGGCGTGTAATAAACACAGAACGACACACGCGTGTGAATAGGTTAATCGATATGGGTCGAGTGCCAGCGCGGAAGGATAAAAATAGGTCTGAAAGATATCCTGATAACACCAAGGTTGGGGTCAGCCGAATCACCCGAATACGGAATTAGGTGCAAAATTGTAGTTTCTAGAATTGTATTTTCTACATATTAATAATATAACTGACTAAAAAGAATCATTAACATTTGAATCGATAATTTTCCAACTGGCAAATTGCCAAATCTTTAAAAACGCTAATGGTTCATTTCAAACCATTTAAAATCATAATTGGAAAATACAATTCTAGAAAATACAATTATAAAAGTTTTATAGTGTTGGTTCCCTGGATGTAATGTTTCTGCAAATCAATAATTCGGAAGGACACACGAATTACAATTTTTGGCATGCGGCCTCATGGAGACAGCAGGCTGAAAGTATTAATTGATCTCTCCGTTTTTTAAATAAGGTTCCTTACCGGTAACCGAAATAGCATATGTTATAAAATTACCAAGGTGTTCATTGATTATTTCCATTGCAATTCAAGAAAAAACAACTTTTCCTTGAGCGAATAACCAGAGGCGGACTGGTCGTAGGGTCCACCAGGAAATTATTCGATGGGCCCCCTATCGGGTGCCACCAGGGCCCCCAAAACCTACGCAGCCCAACACCTGTTGTAACATGACATTTCGAGAAAATGACCAAAACGCGAAATGGATCAGATTGCATAGACTGTCTGTTTATCGAAATGTTCTCTATGTGGGCTGCCAATGGCAGTCAACATTAAGAGTATTTCAAAAAACCAACAGCCTAGGCTGCCACTCATCCGTCAGATGCAAGGAAATAGCATTCCTTCGGTTCGAAAAAACAAACTTTTCTCCCATTCGGCCGAACTATGGTCGGCCTGATGAGTTCGTGGCCCCTTTTATGCAACCATTTTTGCCAAATGCGCGACAAAAATTGCCTTAAAAATGCCCTCTATGTGGACTGTTATTGATACCTCAGATGCAAGGAAACGGCGTTCTTTTGGTTCGAAAAATCAAAATTTTGTCTGGGTCCGGAGTCCACTTGGTACGTTTCCCGGCAACGTTTTTTGGCCCAGCCCACCCCTGCGAATAACTGTCGCGGGCTTTTTTCCTAGATGCGTTTTCCTCACAACAGTTGTCCGCTTGCAACTTCTATTTGTGTGACATTCCCAACTTCTCAGTCTTTCGATTCTGAGGCGAGCTGTCGCTCTTGCGCGCCATCGCGCATGCAGTTTTTACTTTTTGCAAGTAGACAACAGCGCGCTTCCACTTAGCGAGCGATTAACCCATACCTAAAGATCGGCTGCATCGCCACGTAATATACAAATTGTGCAGAAGAAAGTTTGTTTAAAAAAATCAACAAAAACATATCATGTGACCCAACTCATTTGAACGAGCACCTTCCAATGAAGAGTCACGTGATATGGTTTTGTTGAATGTTTTTAAGAATTGGAGAAAAATTAAAATAATAAATTTTGATACCATGTATTTTCTGTCAAGAGTTAACCCTTTACACAATGTAACGGCCAAAACCGGCCAACGCTATTCACAAAAATCCTCATACAATTTTCATTATTTTTTTTCATTTTTGCCTCAAAGATATAACTTATGACCACTCATTGGAACGAGCTCGTTGAGCTCGTTCAAATGAGGGATCAAGAGCTATATTTTTTACGCCAAAAATGAAAAAAAAGTAATTCAAGAATTTTGTATTCTTGTGTCGTCTGCAGTGGCGGCGCCATGGGGGGCATGGGGAGAGGGAGGGGGAGGGGGGGTATGTAGGGGGTACTTACCCCTCCACTTTTTTCGCCAAGCGGAGTAAAAAGATGCTATCATTTTAATTTTTGTATTGAACGTTGCGGTGTAATGGTGGGTATGCTTAATTCCACATTCCCAAGTGCTCTAAATCAGAGAAGTTTTTAAATTATGTTTGTGTGTGCCACCCCCCCCCCCCCCCTACACACACACACACATTAGCTGCAAACAACAAACAAGAGTCGAGGTCCCAAACTGCAACAAGGCGTGCCGCATTCAAACGGTCTGAAACATACCGCTTAAGAGTATTCGAGGAATGCTAGAATCGAGAGCGTGCAACGCATCTGTTTGGAATGTTTGGTGCTTTGTGCGCGCACTTTACAACAGCGTTCTTCCGTTAAAATGTCACCATGTACGACGTTTTCTATAACTGAAAGACCTAACCAGTAAATTTTAAAAGGATAAAACTGTTTTAATTTAATTGTCTGAAAATGCTCCAGAGAACACCATTTACAACGTAAGTTTTAAAAAAAAATTTCTAAACTTCGGGAGGGGTGTCCCCTCCCAAAGTTGAGACATTTTTTATAACTTACGCTCGGCGGGCAATACCCAACTGTACCCCCTCACTTCTGTAACTATGGCGCCGCCACTGGTCGGCTGCCTTTCATGCAAGCTAAAAAGTTCAAATTTGTTGCTGTAATCAAGTCAAATAATACGATTCGTGTACACAAATGTAAACAATACAACATGAATTATAAGCCCAGCATTCCAAGACTTCAAACCAATCAACTTCACTTTTCGAGAATTGGTACGTGAACAAAAATAATCCTACTTGAAAGAGAAGTAATGCTATTTATTCACTGTCTTCTCGTTCATGCATTCCATGGGGAATCATTTGATTGACTTGGGATTTCTCTATTGAAGTTCCATTTCATGTATTATGCCGAACTCTTATAAATTTGATTATTGCCGCGAAAAGCTCGTTCGAAAAATCGGGTAATATTTTTAGAATCCTCACAGTGCACCAGTGGAGTGAACGATGTGCAGACAGATGTTCACTGATGTTTCTCTTGTAAACATTTTCCCTATCCCGGTGTGACAGGAATGATAGTCCGCAGGAAAATTAGTCCCTCTGGGCTATTATTCCGCGGAATTATAGTCCTAGGTCTAACATTTCTAGGAATAGTAGTCCGGCGGACTACTAATCCTAGAAATGTTAGACCTAGGACTATAATTCTGCGGAATAATAGTCCAGAGGGACTAACGTTCCTACGGAGTATCATTCCTGTCACACCGGCACTCAACAATACCGCGCTTCATATCAAATGGTCGCGCGCAGTATACAGCACACCTCCCATTTTCAAAATCGAAAAACTGCAACTACCATTGTTCGATCTGCATGAATAAAAAATTTAATTTCATCAGCTTTCCGGTTTATTTAGTTGCAGAGAATTTGAAGTGATAAAATTATCTTTTCGACTCGGGCATCGTGCATTGGATAGGTTTTCTTGAGGCTATCGACTACTTGTGTGGGATGCGTAATCGTTGGTAATATAATAATCTACTATCATCAGTAATGTAATAAAAAAATAACCAGAGTAGTATAGCATGATCGAATTGGGTTCTCTTTGGATGTCCTGGAATGTAACCTCACCTGTCCCCGATAAAATAAAATATGAAATTCAAAAAATAGTTTAAAAGGCGTCAGCTTGTCTGACGCCACTTAAAAAAAATGTTCATTTCATCCATTTCGAAATTTAGGCAGGGGCCGACATGATAACCGATTTGGGGGGGGGGGGGGGGGGGGGGTTAAACTGGTTTTGTCTAGGTTGGATTGTGATGGCTTGAGAGCCGACTGGTGAATATTGCAACGACATCATGAATGCTCTTCCACATCAATGAAGCTGGAATAGTAGTCAGTCGGGAAAACAATTCAAAAAGTCAGGACTTCTTGAATATTTTATTTCTGGATAGCTGAACTTTACTTGTACACTGTGATATTCGTGGCACAACTAATAAACATGTACCGTACTCCAGATTGGTCATGCTGACGACGCACCAAACCCACCACATCCCCGCTCGTCCCTCGACCACACAGTACACAGAATGAGGCGCGTGTAAATGGGTCAATCGATATGGCACAAGTGCCATATCGATTGACCCATTCACACGCGCGTGTCGTTCTGTGTTTATTACACGCCTTCACGTCTATAAAACAAGTATTAGAAGGACACTCAGCTATTTATTTGACAACTATCAACAAAAGGAACACATTTTATCGCCAACCAAATTTGCGTACTCATACTCTTCTTCTTCTTCTGGATATTCATTATCCCCTTCATATCGTCGCCTGAGCGCTAGAATGTTCTATGTCCCGCATGGGACACAGAACATTCTAGCGCTCAGGCGACGATATATCGATTTCTTCTTCGCTATTTTCGTACACATTAAACTCGACATATTCTTCAATTTTAGGCATTTTATTTAGTTTTTTCACAATTGGTTCAGTTTCGGGTGATCAATCGTCTGCTCAACAATTTCCGTTCGGCGCATGTGTGCGGAACAGATTTTCATTTCCCGCATGATTTAGTGTTGTTGTAGATGGGGATTGCATAGAACAGGCGTGTAATAAAATTGGATATTACATACCTTCCTTTGTATGACCTATTGTATGTGTGGCAGATCGTCGCCTGAGTGCTAGAATGTCATATGTCCCATAGGGGACATAGAACATTCTTGCACTCAGGATACGATATGTCGAAGTAAGAAAGTACATAATTAAAACAAGCAGGGTTGAATTGATAACTAAGACTCCAGTCCAGACGAAAATTTCCCAAATGGAAAAAAATTTTGGTAGGGGCAGTCCCAGGACTGGCAAGCAAATTATGAAACTTATATTAACGCCTCTCCTTGGCCCAATAGCGCAGATGTGTGGGGTGACCTTTGTAGCATCAACTTCGTGGCCTCGCTCTTCTCGAATACCACGAAGGGATCTTTAGTCTGCACGGAGTGTGTCTCTCTCTCTGCACAGAGGATAGCCATTTTACATACCCAATAGACGCTGACTGACTGCATCATCCCCACAATTGATGCTGACATAGAGTGTTCGGACACGTCGAGAACTTTCTCCGACCTATAGGATCGAATATTGATCCTCGGTCGGGAAAGGTTCTCGAGGTGGGGGCTGTCGCGTCCATAAGACACTTGCATTTTGGATGACTATATGGCCTTTCTTGGCTATGAGATACTCTGAGAAAAAATCCTCACACGTCCTTTGGCAGTAGATATTTTGATTTCAATAAGTTTTCCCATTTGTCGTTATTATTATCTCCCTGACCCCGAAACTTTATAATTTGGAACCAAGCCAATCCACCCTAGGGGCTTCTTTGAAAATAACCCTGCTTCCAAACTGACGTTAAATCGTAAACTGTGCGTATCAAAATTTAAACGCCGTGCTAGAGAAAGTTAGTATCAATTTCATGTTTGCATGTCGGGGAAAAATTCACACACGCAGGTGCTCCTCTACATCAAATGTTTGACGGGAAAGCGATTACTTCCGTTATTTGATGAAATGTAATGAATCTCGATTTTTCCATGAAAAAGAATTCTGGTTGGAAAATTTAATTGTTCGGCCATGTCCGAATCAGCAGGACGCCTTCCACCAAGCGTGTTAAATGTCCCAACAATTGAAAAGCAGAAGTCAGATAAAATTCTTTGATGTGGTTTCATTGAGTGACGTCTCCAACTGCGGCCGTTCGGGTGTACCAATACGAATTTAATATACCCCTTCAAGCGATCCGCTATTGGAGTTGTCAAATTAATCTCTTGTTCGTTAGAGATAATAGGTCTTATCGATCTTGACTGGCAGTATAGCGGATGATATTTACCCCTCAATGGTGTGCAAGAATGCCATTCACAATTTCCTTTTGGCAGCGAACAGATTTCAAATTGATTGACTATAGCTTCATTACTTGGTGAATAGACTGAGAAAGAAAGTGTTCCTTTTTTTCACTTTTTAACACCCGATCGAGTGACCAAATTCATATCTGATTTATCTTGACCTGATAATCGACTTTCGACAATTATTTATTTATTTATTTATTGGTGTTTAAGGTCACATACTTATGCACAATGACTGACCATGACCGTGACAGTTTTACGGGTGGAGCGGAAGCAGGAGTATCCGGAGAGAACCACCGAACAACGACGAGCAGCTGCCAGCTCCCCAACATCGTAACTTAGCACTACAGCACAGGCAGGGTTAGATTGGTTGAAGACATGCGCACCATCGACGTGCAGTACGCCTTAGTACACGGCGTCATCGTGCCCCATGTGGACAATCGGGGTAAAGTGCCTTGCCCAAGGACATAACGCGGGAGTCCGAATCGATCGCTCAGGCGGTCACCCATCCAAGGACTAACCGGGTTCGACGTTGCTTAACTTCGGTGATCTGACGAGAACCGGTTACAGCAACGCCATCCCGCCCCCGGCTTTCGATAAAGTTGCCCCTGAAATTACTAAACGGGCGAGGAAAGCCCAATTAAGAAGCATGTAATTATTGAGAAAACACCTATGACATCAGAAGAAAATAGAGCCAAGTTTCCTTTTGTTACTTTTAATAAACAAAAACAACAGACAGCTCTCGGAGCTGTCTGTTGTTTTCGTTTATTAAAAGTTAAAAAGGCAACGTGAGTTTTTATGGAAAGTTAATTAGAAGCAATTAAGTAAATGTCCACTTTGGTTCTTTGTTTAGAAAATGTGTTTTTACAGTAATGAGCAAGTTTTCTATTCTTCCCAGAAAAAAACGTTGCAAATCGCACCGCTTTGACATTTTGTATTAAATCAAATCAAATCAAATCAAATCAAATCAAACCAAATCAAATCAAATCAAATCAAATCAAATCAAATCAAATCAAATCAAATCAAATCAAATCAAATCAAATCAATCAAATCAAATCAAATCAAATCAAATCAAATCAAATCAAATCAAATCAAATCAAATCAAATCAAATCAAATCAAATCAAATCAAATCAAATCAAATCAAATCAAATCAAATCAAATCAAATCAAATCAAATCTTTATTCAAATCAAATCTTTATTCACTCTCCTTGACCACATAAGCGGTGTGAGAGGTATATATGTGTATGTACATTAAAGTATATTGTATAGCAGTCAGTATAAATTGGTACATATTACTAAATATAAATAGAAGTAGGATATGCCAAAAGGCAGCAAGACTCATCCCCAGTATAAAACCCACTCCAACCGAAATCGATAAAATATCAGAACATCTCCAGAAACTGAAACCTCTTCCAGCCTGAAACCACAGTTGCAGGATGTCGCAGGAGTCGACTCACTGCGTCGACTCCAGTGGCACGACCACGTCCGCGAGTAGCTATTCAGCATTTCACTTCTCGACATAGCGTCGCTTGGTCGCTAGAGTGATCGATGGCCAACTGTGACATTGAACACTCTAGCCCCCATGCGACGATATGGTGAGCCACAAGACTGTAGAGACCCACAGTGTACCTCTACTCGATTTAAAATTCACCCTAAATTGATTATAACTAATGAAAAGGACAGTGTCTGTATTGTTTTTCACAGTGCACACACTGCAGATATTCTGAAAAGGGAAAAACGTTACAGAACATAAAAGGATGGTAAAAATGCCGTTTTCGTATTTTTAAATGGGTTTCAACAGAGACTAATAACCAACGTTTATACTGAATGGAAAAGAAATTATAAAAAGTTAGCTTCTGTATTTTTATACTCCTTTACAGGAACATGCCTGGAGTTTGTGAAATAATGTGCACATCGATCATGCAACTTGCTAACATTTCGATATTTCAATAATATATTAGGATAAGTATTTTATTGGTGTTTATTTATTATTTATTGGGGTTTAAGGACACTTTAGACAGCAGCAAGGGTCACTTCGTAACAGTTTTGCGGGTGAGGGAAGCTGGAGTATCTGGAGCCACCGAGCAATGGCGATCAACTGTCAGATTCCCCCCCCCCCCCCCTCCCCAACGTACTAACTCCACACAAGCAGGGTTAGCATTGGTTGAAGAGAAGAGCACCATCGGATACAGTACACCTTAGTATACGGCGTCACTGTGCCCCCACCTGGGCAATCACAATGACGTGCCTTGCCCAAGGGCACAGCGCACTTACCCCTGGTGGAATCAAACTGTCCGCCTTTCAGTTTGAATTCCAATGCCGTAACCACTGAGCCACCGCGATCCCTTTTCTTGGTGTCAAATGTCCTGAAAACTTTAGTAATTTAAAGGGAGCTAACTTTCCTGTAAATTTCTTCCAATGACGAAAATTTTCAGCCATGTTTTGACACCAGATCCAATGACCAAATTGGCGTTCAAGCTTTCTGAGATTGCTCGAGGAAGCTGTCCAGTGCGCAACTTTGGAGACCGACAACAGCCACCTTGCTTAGTGTTCTGTGTTACAAATATAACTTATCCGTTTTTTCTCTTTTTTGTGAAACATTCCTTTCGAAGCATTGTTGGAACCAAGCGTGATAACTTTTGAAAGTTAGCGTCCATTAGGTTTCTAAAGTAGCCAGTAAATTTGACACTAAGGGTATGAGAATTTCATATAAAAATTGAAGCTGTATCAACGATATGCGCAACATTTCACAAACTTCGATCATTTTCCTGTAGCGTGGTATAAAAATACAAAAACTGTCTTTTTACAATTTTTTCCCAATCAGTTTGAATGTTTGATTAACATTATTTGTTTAAACCCCTTTCTTTAAAAATAAGAAAATGGTGCTTTCGCCATCTTTTGATGTTCTGTAACTTTTGTCTGTTCATTATATCAACGGTGTGCGCATTGCGACATATAATACAGACACTGTCCTTTCCAGCAATATAAAAGTCCAGGAGGTGAGATTTGCTCTTTTTGTCCCGGGAAGAATAGAAACTTGCAAATTACTGTAAATATACATTCGCTAAACAAAGATCCAAAGTTCACGATTACTTACTTAGTCGCTTCCAATTAGCTTACCACAAAAAGCCAAGTTTCCTTTTGTAACTTTTAATAAACTAAAACAACAGACAGCTCTGAGAGCTGTCTGTTGTTTTTTGTTTATTAAAAGTAACAAAAGGAAACTTGGCTTTATTTTCTATTGATGTCATGGGTGTCACTATTCTGTACATAAGTATCAATATTTTGGGGGTAAGATTTGCGAATTAGTTTCCTGGGAAGAACAGAAACTTGAAAATTACTTTAAAAATATATTCGCTTTTTAATTTTTAATTAGCTTGACACAAATGAGTCCAGTCAAAATACGACTAAAATCGGCTAACCTAAAAAACAATTGTACAGAATTGGTTTTAACTTTTTTTAGATTTTACGAACCTTCTCCAACAATAGCGAAAAAAAATCGAGCTCGAACTCGCTCGCGTTTTTTAAAAAATTAAGATGTTGTCCAAGATGGCCACCAATTGTGAAAAATTGACCAAGTCGTTTTGATGACATCATGCATTAATGAATCGTTAGAAGACTGGCTCAATTACAATGGATAAATATTCTACAATAACCAGTGATACATTTGTCATTGGAACTGTTCATCTGAATTCAGGATGGCTAAAAAACGCCCACAAAAATTCGAAAAAAAATAATTTGTTGTGATATAAATATTGAATTTGTGCGCAAATAACAAAATATACTATACTATCACAGAGGGTGGCCATCCGCAAATAGCCTGCGTCAATTTCGTCCACAACATTCGCGTGGAACACCCGAAATTACAAATTTTATAAGGTTCATGTAGGTTGCAAATGAACCAAAAGCGGCCAATGCGCTGCGGTGTTTTGCGAGCGAAACAGCTTCTTTGTTTACGAGGTGACTGTCCAGTATGCATATTCATGCTGAGGTTTACATCAATCAGAAACATCCCATCAAATCTCACTTTTATATCCAACAATGGCATAAGAAGGTCGTACAATTCCAAATATTGTGATGTTCTTGGAATGAACAGCAGAATGCAAATAACTACTATGCATGTTACAATAATAGGAAGCAGATATCAACATTATAAGTTATTCTGTTTGTTGACAGGGGACATGGTCTCACGTTCCCTGCATGAAATTTATATTCAGCAGAGGCGTCTGCCGAGGTTGAATATATGTTTCATGCAGGGAACGTGAGACCATGTCCCCTGTCAACAACAGAATAACGCATATGTCCCGTTCTTACACAAATCGCTTCATTCGAATCATTTTAAAATTTGTTGTTGCACAGCGAATATTAGAAAGCAGACGTTGTTTCGGTAAGGTGTTAACTTCTATCATAACAGAGTGGAGTGATTTCCCTTTATTCAATGTTTACGTACGCAATCAACGGGACGGGATGCTCTCGATTCGTTTCAGTTTATGTTACAGTAAATTAAAGAAAGGAGGCCTTATAATCTAATCGGTTTCATAAATAATTACCCATGTTTACATAACTAATCTTTTTTGCACGTAATAACGGTACTTTTGTGTGTACTTTACTTCAGTTAAATGCGTTTGTCTCAGTTGATTTCAAGTGCAAACGAGACACTTTCCTTGACAGTGGACGTAAGAATCGCTGACAGTAGACATATGCGAGTGCCCGGCGACTTAAAATAAAATCAACGAGGCATTGACCAATCACTGCAAGGTATTGCGGTTGGTATCGGAACATATCAATATGTCCTCTGCTCAGTATATGAAACCAGAAACTGAACATAACAGGGTCAAAATGATCACCTTAGAATTATTCAATCGTTGGGATCATTTGGGCTGATGAACAGGGAAATTATATACTACTTTCTAAACGGTCACTTGGGATATTATATGGTCGAGTGTGGTGCTATATGATGGCGTTTTGTCTGAAGAGTATGATACATGTTTTAGTAAGCGGGCCTGGCAATCTAGAAAATCAAGGAGTGCAAAACAATTGCCCTCCTCAGATTGCTTGGGTGTGCAATTGCACCTGGAATTTTCAATGCAAAACCTTGTATCTATTTTGGTTATACTCACTTCAAGGTATCACTATTGAGACTGAAAAATTGTACTACATTCAGCTACAAAGTGGAACAATTGGCACACACATCTTTTCATTATTCAAAATGTTGTATTTAATTCTTATGTGGCTGTCTTCTAAACTCCAAATCTATCGAAATGGGACACAGAATGGGTCATGAATTATTGCGAATCAATGCAACACTGACAAATCGTCCCCTGAGTGCCAATGTGTTCTCTGTGCCAGTAGGCACAGAGAACACATTGGATCTCAGGGGACGAAATGTTAATAGATTTTAAAGCCAGTCCCAAACAGGTCTGGAATTCCAGAAATTCAAGGGGTGCAAAAAATTGCCCTCCTCAATTTTTTCTAGATGTGCAGTAGGCGTGCAGCACTCCTGCACTCCTAAAGAATACCAGGCCTGAGTCAGCTTATAATGTCATAATATAATGTGAAATAAGGCAGTTAAAATGAGTAATGCATTTTTTGTTCGTTTTACCGGCCATCTTGGACGCTATATTGGATTTCTCAGGAACGCTTATGACTTTGAACTCGGATTTTCATTTCTTTAGTTGAGAGTTAAAATCCGAAAACGTTAAAACTATTTCTTTACAATTTTTTTCTAGGTCTATCATACTTTGACTGGAATAAAAAGCTAAGTCCCTTTTGTAACTTTTAATGAACGAAAACAACAGACAGCTCCGAGAGCAGTCTGTTATTTTCGTTTATTAAAAGTAACAAAAGGAAACTTCGTTTATATTAACTGATGCTATGGGTGTTTTCTAAATGCTTCTTAATTGGACCTCCCTCGTCTGTCTAATAATTTCGGGGTAGATAACTTTATCGCGAGTCGATTTTCATGACAAGATAAGTCAGAGACGACTGCAGAACCAATTGCAGCCATAACAGAGAGAACAAATACTGAACCCACTTCTGCAGTTAAAACTAGAAGTCCTGTCATGAAATGCGTACAAATAGCACGTCGATCTGCGCGTTAATCTACGCGTTATAACCATAGTAAGGCTATCAAATTCTGTACATATGGCCTGTGCACAAGCAATCTTTCAGCCAATGGACCTCCTGGTAACCCGGAGGTCCACTGGCAGAAACATTGCCTGTTTTTCCTATGAGTAACCAGGAGGACCTGCCGTGCATTGGATACCATTCGATATGGCAATTGCGCGCAATTCTAACGGGCAATTAAGCCTAGATAATCGCACAATTCGTGACAGGACTTCTAGTTTTAACTGTACATGTACCTCTTCAGAGTCATCAGCATCTAAAACAAAATCAGTAATTAATGTCCCCAGCATGTCTTACTCGTTCCACGTCTGCGATGAAAATGGCATCTCGCCAAAATAACTCCAGTTTTAAAAGTGCGTGTAACTGCAGAATATTTTCGCGCTTTCAACCAGCATTAAAATTTATTCCCCGATTAGACAATAAACCAGGTTTAATTTTTATAAATTGCCCATGAATTAGTCAAACGTTCAATAATAAATAACGGAGAATCGAAAGAAAATGTATCTAGTAATTAAACAAGTCTATTCTAACGTACAAAGTTTCTCATAGATCCAGATGAAATTTATTGAACTGTGAAAGATGCCACATTTTACAGATTTGCTTCAAGGAATTTGAAGAAAACAGTTCATCTTAGCAAATATTTACAAAAGTAGATTTATGGATAGCAGGTAAATTTGCTTCAAAGAATTTGATGAAAATAATATTTCATTTTATCAATTACTTACGAAAATTGACTTATGGATGTCATGCCCTTGTATGTCACTTTTTTAATAATCAATCATCATGATGAAGGAATATATAAACATTGAAGAGACAATCTAATTAATTCTGTTGGTTGAATTACAAAACATTCATCAAACTCGCAATCTTAATAATGAATGATTATGAAGAAGTACTGCCAAATGGCTAGGAAACCAAATTTATTATTTTGAGTCAATTTGACGGGATTTTTGTTTTTCAGTTATTTATCAAAATAACATTTTTAAGATTAATGGGTCACTGAAGATCGGTATACATGCTGATCCGAAACTGTCTGATGCCTTGAGTCATTCTGGATATTTAGTGTCAAACAAAGTGCTTTGGCGTCAAAATACCAATGAGAGTGGAAGAGTGTACTTCGCTGTCTGATCCAAATATAAGAAATTGATCGAGTTTTAACCTTTTCTCTAACATGAAAAGCAGACGACACTTGAAAACAAAATTCTTGAATAACTATTTTTTTTCGTTTTTTGTCATAAGCTATGTTTTTGAGACAAAATATGAAAAAGTCATGAAAATTAATTGTGATTTTTTAGAATAGCGCTGGCCGGTTTTGGCCGTTACGTTGGGTAAAGGGTTAAAAAATAAACTGGCAATTATTTCAAGAGCGAACGGACAATTGGTCACGAAGAAAGATTAACAAAAGTCGAAAATTCTGACAAAATCATCGGTAAGCGAAAAGGGCTGTCACCTAAGTTATATATATGGGGGCGCGATGGCGTTGTGGTAACCGGTTCTCGTCAGCTCACCGAAGTTAAGCAACGTCGAGCCCGGTTAATCCTCGGATGGGTGACCGTCTGAGCGATCGATTCGGACTCCCGTGTTGTGTCCTTGGACAAGGCACTTAACCCCGATTGTCCACATGGGGGCACGCTGACGCCGTGTATTTAGGCGTACTGCACGTCGATGGCGCGCATGTCTTCAACCAATCTAACCTTGCCTGTGGCGCAGTGCGAAGTTACGATGTCGTGGAGCTGGCAGCTGCTCGTCGTTGTTCGGTAGTTCTCTCTGGGTCCTCCGGCTTCCTCCACCCGTAAAGTTGTCACGGGCATGATTAGCCATTGTGCATAAGAATGTGACCTTAAACACCAATAAATAAATCAATAAATAAATACCTAAGTTATATCTATATGCCTAATTCAATTAACGGTGAGACTTATTGCTGTCAGTACGTATACCTGTTGTTACACTTAAATAATAACAGATTAATCGAGTAATTTACGTTAATCCACTGGGCTCAGCCGATCGCGAAATTTTACAAAATGCAATATTTTACTACAAAAATACTTATTACGCAGTATTTATCTACTTAAATGCAGCCTTTTGTAAAGTTGATAACCTACAAAGCTTTATAGAAGAAAAAAATGCCTCATTATCACTCACGGATCATAAACGTCGAAAGCTTTCCAAACACTATTTCTCATACCATATTGACAAAAAATAACTTTTAAAGTGAGTAGCCATTTTGTTCATAAAGCAACAACAAATTTAACCGGTTTAATCTTTAATTTAATTTAATCTTATTTGTTTTTCAAGGACTGGCGAACAAGTTATGCAAATTACATTAACGCCTCTCATTGGCCCAATGGCGTAGGTGTGTGGGATGACCTTCATAGCGGCAATTTTGTGGCCTAGCTCTTCTCGAATACTACGGAGGGATCTTTAGCCTGCACGGAGTGTGTCTCTCTCCGCACAGAGGACAGCCATTTTATGTCCCCGCCAGATAGGACGGTACGCTGTGACAGCATCAACCCCACAACTGATGCTGACAGAGAGTATTCGGACACCACGAGAACTTTCCCCGACCTGGGATCGATACCGGGACCTCTGGCATGAGAGACCAGCGCACTTACCCACTCGACCAACACTCTCTTAATTCAAACAAAATCGAATTGCATAGGTTTCTAGTTGTAGTATGGGGAAAATCCTCAATCTCAAATCTTGATATCTCAGTTGTGTTTTAAAGTTCAGTTGCTAATCACTAATCTTGCCCTCTTAGGGTTTAATTGGCCTCTCCCTACCAAGCAATTATTAATTCAAAATTTGCGTATAAATTTTCACAATCTATTATTGGCAACATCTGTCAGCTCCCTCCCACCAAATAGTTCTTGCATCGAATTTTCTATATAACGAGCTCAATCAGCTCCATGGCTGTAGGCTATTCAACAATTACTAGTAGCGCTTTGAACCCTCCGCAATTCATAACTCTATCCACTCACACGATGTTGTGTGCCTTCACAGATCTCCGAGTGGAGCCCGACACGGCCGACGAGTTACCTGGGCCCGAGAAACTGACTACACGCTAAAAACTAAAGTGTTAAAAACTACACTTGAAGTGCTGTATTTAACACTTACTAAGTGCTGAACTAGCACTTTGTTCAAGTGTAGATATCCCAGAACTTGACAGGTGTTACAATAATACCACTTGACAAGTGTAATGTCGCGACACTTAAAAGGAAACAACGCAGATGACGCGGATCAGGCTCGAACTCTCGAGCCTGATCCACGTCATCTGCGTTGTGTCCTTTTCATTTTGTACCTACCAAGCGCAAATCAAATTATGGACGATTCTGGAAGAACCACCAATGCTAGACACATGGGAGGTGCCATCCATTCAAGTTTCAGATGTCTGACGATTGTAATGTCTAAGTGCTTAAAGCTTTGCACTTTGAGTGTTAAAATCAAACCCTAAGAGTTAGAATGGGTTTAACACCTTGAAAGTGTCAGTTTTAACACTTTAGTTTTTAGTGTGTACTCCTTAGACTATATACAGTCTAAAAGCAATCAATTTTAACAATAACTGCTCTATTTGAAGTTTAACGCTTTGACCAATATAAATAGGTTTATCAAAACTTCTCTTTTCATTCAAGTTTACGTGACTGAATCTATTAATTTTAATGACGGTTCGGGAGTTTTCTGGTTTTGCGTGCCGTTTGGGTGATCTATACGCTTTTTATTCAAACTGACACTCGAATGTTCACTGACGATTCTGGTAAACATCCCAAACGGTCACGTGGTTTTATCAACGGAAATCATGATCATATAGATCAATTCGGGTTGATTTATTGTTACTAGTCACTTTAATTAAATGAATGTTGACATTATACGCAACTGGACTGTTCGCTAATTATCGCCTCGCTTCTCTTAGACAAATCTATTATTGGATTGTCGTAAACCAATCAGCCTGAATACTACAGTACGGCCGCCGTGGACTGCTAACTTTCCACGGGTGGCAGCATTTCCATGGACGCAAGAACATTAGATTCCAAACACTAATTATAGGAATAATCATAAAAATAAAAATCGCGACATCGACGCCGTAGCTGCGACGGGTGGTGCAATTTCACAAAATTCTAAGTTCATCAAGGGCCATAACTCCAAGAAAAATATTTGGAACAACACATGCATTGAACAGTGGCTAGACATCAATAAGATACACTTACATGCCAAATATAAAGTCATTCCATCAAGTATTTCAAAAGTTATTGAGTTTTGAAACTCGTTGGTCACAGACAGACCGACCGACATTCTAAGTTCATCAAGGGCCATAACTCCAAGAAAAATATTTGGAACAACACATGCATTGAACAGTGGCTCGACATCAATAAGATACACTTACCTGCCAACTATAAAGTCATTCCATCAAGTATTTCAAACGTTATTGAGTTTTGAAACTCGTTGATCACAGACAGACCGACCGACCGACAGACAGACCGACAGATAGTCCGACATTGCCACTTATAGAGCTGCTAGTCGCAGCTAAAAATTAATTAATGAAGCACCGGGTACAACCCGGTGCTTCATTAATTAACATTTTGCTACTGATGATTTTTATTACCTGGTAAACGCGTTCGTGGACATCACTGCCCACTCGTGGTTTAAGACCAGTCCACGGCGACTGTACTGTATTTCTTACTTCAAATTATTGTCTACTTTTCTCCGCTATTCGTTGAAATCGCGAGAATATATCAAATGATGCCTGAATATTTACTAAAATGAAGATATTTTCTGTTGACATATCTTAAATCCTTGACAAAAAAGTGAACAGTTTAATAAAGTAAGTGCGTTCAATTTCAAGTATTTCAAAAGCGCTTTAGAGTATTAATGAGTGAACCTCATTGCAAAGACACGATTAACCCATTACCAAACAGGAAAAGTCGAATACACTTGCAAAATATTTCTTGAAAAACGAAACAATTTCATTTGTTCGCTCCCAAACCATAGCTTATGATCTTTCGTTGGAAAGAGCTCAACAAGCTCGTTCCATTGAGATGTCCTATCTTGAAGGCAAAAACGGCCAAAAAATAAAATCTGATTAGCTTTATGTTTGTTAATACCGTTGGCCGTTAGGCGTTCGTCAAAGGGGTTAAAGTATTACTTGAAGAAAATAAAGAGGTCCGTAAATACCTACGTGGATGATGTTTGAGGTCATGCATTGAAAACACATTGTTCGCGTTTGGTTAGTTTAAAACGCGCACTGTGTCACCAAACAGACTGAAGGAAGTAAATTGTGAATTGTTCGATGTAATTAGAAGGGCGTTCGATGGTCATTGAAGTTAAAACAATTTTACACAAGCAGAGTAGACCCTAAAGTTGTGGGGCTCTAAGCCAAAAGGTGTAAAACGTCAAACTGCGTGTTGTCTTTGGTCCTGGCCTGAAGATTCTTCCCCAACGAACTGCTTTATTTGAAGGCTCTCAAGTGCGATATGAATGCTATAATGATGGACTTGAAATGTTGATCGGTCAGAAATTGATCCCAGTCAGGAGAAATCATGTTTACACCTCACTTAAACCCGTTATCCTCGCGACGCGCTTGCACAGAGCTTTCTGTCCATTGTCCTGCATAAGGTGAGAGGGTGGAGGCCCGGGGTAGTAACCCACGGCCCGGAACTTTGGGGGCCCAGGTTTTGCCCAGAGGTCCAGGATTCTTGGGTTAGCCGCCTCCCCCCCCCCCCCCCCAATCCAAACATGGTCTGAAAGACTTGTGTTTTAAATTTTTGGTTTGGTACGCTTTCAGGCCATATTTTGACTAGGGCTCCCCACCCCGAAATGTTCTGACTCCTGTGCCAACAGTTAAGATGCGTGGGGGGGGGGGGGGGGGGGGGTTGTATCGTGAATGGAGCTCTGCACTTGACCAACTGTTGTAATTTTTGTCTGCACGAGTTTTGAAGTAATAACTTTATTAAATCAACTTGACGTAATAAAGTTATCACTTCAAGAATTGTGCAGTCAAAATCTATAAGTTTTGATCGCAAAACAATGGGGACAACTGGAGAAATTGCTAATATCGTTGGAAAAACTGCATTCAGTCGTGAGCTCACTTAAACATGGACTGATCCACTGTCAAGGTCAACTATACAGTACTATAACTGCAAAAACGGACAGAGACGTTCGACCGGATCGCCAACAGTGGCGATCCGGCCGAAAGTCCAAGTCCGCTTCCCTCTCTACAACAGAGTAGAATATCACTCGTTAAAAAGGAAATGCGATAAGGTATAATGTCAAATGATATTTTAGCTTTCTTTTTCTTGATTTGGTCTTGGCCTGGAAATATCGTTTTATGACACCCCGGCTACTGGGGTACGTCTGTCACGACTAGATCCCGATCTGATGGCGAAAGAGAGTCGCGATTTGAAGGAGAGAGGGCAATCACAGTGCCGTAACGCTATAAAACGATTATTTGAATTTTCTCTCTTGTATTGTATTGACTCTTGTACAGTGCTGTCGCCGTGGACTGGTCGATATCCACCCCTGGCCAATGATGCCCACACTTGCGTTTACCTGGTAATAAAAATCATCATCATCAAAAGTTTTAATTAATGAAGTACCCAGGATACATGAAAAGTTTTTTTCCCGGGAAAGACCTTGGAGCTTTATCTAGGAGCATATAGACTCTTGATCCCGCACCCAGTGAAATGAAGTGGAGGGAAAGTATTTTGCCCCTCCCCCTTCCCCTCCCTACACTTCATTTTGCCCTGTGGATACTTGTTTATGCTAGTGATTTCACTTTGAATATATACTGAAAATAACTGTGATGCTGATGACGCTGTTTGATTTGAATCACAACCATTATTGCAGTAAAACCCAGTCTCGTGGGAGTGGAAGATGCTTACATAAAAACTACATTTTTTGATTCGCATAATGAACGGAATGTTAATAACCTTGAAAGCTTCTGATTACGGTTTTTCCTAATAGCTATTTGATAATTGATAAGACTTATCTGTACTTCGTCTGTGTCAGTAAAGAGATAGAAATCTAACCTTAAATGTTAAAGCTCTTGTCCTCACATTGCAAATGGATTATATCCAAATATGTTAATGAAAACCACTGGATATTTGAGCCAGTGGAGTCTGTGAAGTCCCCAGATCAGTTACTTTACATTCAGAACGGCTTCTTGTAAGGCTGGGCGGTTTTTTTTCGGTTTTCCGGTACGGTTTCCGTTTTTATGCCAAACCCGAAAATCGAATCGCAAGACCCCAGCAAAAGCCGACGAACGATTTTCCCGTGTTTATGCATAAAACTGATCAAACTGCCTTACTGGTAAGGTTTCACGGAACTAAATATTTTCCCATAGGCGACCATTATAACGTTCAGGCAAGAAAAAAATATGATCGCATCACTGTAATTTTGGCATTCAAATATCTTTGTCAAGTATAGCCCTTCAGACAACTTTTTTCTGACCCCAAAACAGGGGGGCATGCAACAAATAAGAGAAAAAAATTAACAGCAAGTGAAGTATCGGTCACGTGCACATATTTTTCAGGGAATTCCCTACAAAAATGCAATAAATATAAATTGTATTTATTAGGTCCAAAAGTAATCAAATCACCCTCTTTTTTTATCTGGAATATTCATCAATAACACAAGATGCCAAAAGAATGCTTCAAACGTTTATTGAAACAATTTATTTTCCCAAGGCTGTTTATTTTTTTAGAGACTGCATCACTTCCAAGTGCAACATTTCAAGGCGGGAAACTCTAATTCAAATATTTAGTTCCCTGATACCTATAAACATCCCCAACCCAACCAAAGAGACATTTTACCACTTTCATGAGATAAACGAATCATTTATGCATTCGAATCCAGCTTTTGGCTTCTACTGAGTCAAAAACCTGTGATTTTTTTTAAATCAGCGAAGGGGCACATAACTCGTGTTTTCATTGTCACATTTGCCCCTTATTGACTCGACCACCGGTCGAGTCAATAAGGGGGAGAATGTTACAATGAGAACACAACACAGTTGAGATGAACCTTATTCAATTGTTACTCTGATTTATGGTTTATCTTTTCTGAATAGGCTTAGCAACTGATTCCATATAACCCAAAGGGAAGTCAGGCTGAACCCAATACAGACATGGCCTTCATGGTGAGAGGTGTCGTTCAAATTATTGCGGATTTTTTTTCCAAGCTACGGAGTCTGGGGTGTTATGTACTATCTGTTCTTAACACATGGAAAAACCGAACCAAAACCGAGTTTTTTCCTGAAACCGAATCGAAGCCGAAACTGAATCTGAACAATAAAAACCTTCCAGCTCTAGATTCATGTCTTCCATTGATTTCAACAAGACGCCATCAGCAACGCGTTTGAATTTCAGATGACGCCTTGTTACACCCAGGCAACAATATTCACTCCAGATAAACTCAAAATGCAGACCGGGAAGTTACTTATTTGCATTCATCCACCGATGTAAATGAGCTAAGTAGCAGTTGATGTAACATAAAATATACTACGTGTTGACATACTGTGTCGCGGAGGTACTGGACGAATGCTAAAGATAAACATGAATATTTGTAGCAGTATTCCTAGCCCAATACACCACGTTATACAGCTTCAAATGTATATAGCGGTGCAAGCAAAATTGCGAAGGTTTGGACGTACTCAAGACTTGACGTTTGTTGGCACCAACGCATAGTTTATGATAGGGTCCAGCGAATCACGTATTTTCAGTTCGAACCGAATCGAGTCTATTATTCGAAAATGAACCGAACCTCGAATCGAATACAGGCGTCTTGAAGTCCCGACTGATAAAATATTCCAACCACATCATCAAGGCATGCCTTCGACGAAGGCATGCCTTGATGATGTAGTTGGAATATTAAGCTAGGGACACCTACCACCGTTTATCGCATCCGTTGAACGCATCCGATCAGCGCGTCCGTCAAAACGGTTTCGGACAATATGGTTTCAGTTGCGCGTGGCACTCCTCCGGCAACGATTATCGGTTGCGTTCACCGGATCCGTTGATCGCAGTTTTCGAACACTACTCGATTTTTGCGATGAACGGTTCCGGTAAACGCAGGTGAAATTCCATTTTGTGACGTAAAATCGGGGAAGCCCTCACTACAACCATGCCGCGTGCTTACACGTACTTATCAACTGAACAGGTTGGGGACCTAATTGAGGAGGTGAGGAAGAGGCCCTACCTATACAACACACGGCACATATCGTATCACGGTACAAAAAAAATGTTTGAATATTTCCTCATCGTCATATAGATCCTCATTACTAAGTTCGCAAATGCCCCTTGTTCCTTCCTCTTTTTTACGATAGGATGCCCCCAGTATCTTCTTCTCTTCCTCTTCTTGATGATATTGTAAGCAAGAAGGACAATAAGTAGATCATCTTCACTCAATGAGCTCATGACGGCAAAAGGATTTGTCTCATTAACCGTTTTTGACGCTTATACAGTACGTGGAGAGTGTATTATCACTAAATCACCCGTAGAGTGGAGATTCCACCCGAGGAATAATTGCAAATTTGTTACAAAGCATAACCAGCACCAACAAAGTTTCAACCAATGGACCTCCGGGTTAAACCCGGAGGTCCATTAGCTGAAACATTGCTTGTGTGTTTTATCGATATGTACAAAATTTGAGAGTTATAGCTTGGGTGATGACTCCACCCCGCGGGTGATTTAGTAACAATCCACTCTCCACGTACTGTATGTGTCAGATGTTGCTGCATGGTTGCCGTCCGTTCAACGCATCCGATAAACGGATTCGACAAACGCAGTGCGATAAACGGTGGTATGTGTCCCTAACTTTACTCAGTAAAGATTTTTATTCAGAAACAGAAACGGGTGCGGGAATTTTGTACTGGGCACTTCACGAGGTTACCCGCTAACAACCATGAGCTCACCGTCGATATTGCTTGGAAACTTTATATTTGTTTTTAGAAGTGGCAGCGACTAGTGAAACTGGAATTAGCGTGGATTGTGGCATGGGTACAGTTGTCTTTTATGTTAATCAGGCTAGGCAATTCCAGGAGAGCGATTTTTTAGCTCTCCTTACTGCCCTCCTGAAAGAATTAAGGAGAGCGAAAAATTGCCCTCCTAAATATTTTGGTCTGGGATGATTGAGATTACATGTATTATGCTCACATTAAATTTTTGTTGTAAAACAAAAATGTAATTTAACTTCGAAGTCACATAACATCACGTAATTTCATTTTGAAAGTGGTTTAGTGGTAAAAGGTAATGGCTGCAACCATACCCAAACACAGTTGCAATCATCAGAAGCAAAATGGGTCACAGCAATATTTTTTTTTCTGTCAGTTTCAAGTTCAACAACTGACATCACAGTTTGAGGGGTAATTATTCAAGGAATATTGACACTATAATATACTACCATTACTACTATCCTGTCACTTGAAGCACTTGCACCAGGATGTGACTGTAGATTCAAGCAGACCTGTTGTCCAAGAAAGTCATACGCCTACTACTACCACCTTCAACCCCCCTTGGGGGTTGAAGGTGGTAGTGGTAGGCTTATGACTTTCTTGGACAACAGGTCTGGGTACACACACAGGTCTTGTCAAGTGTGTGTTCGGTTGTTGAGTGAGACATCTAGATGTCTAAGAGATTTCGCTTTACCTTAGTAAAGTTAACAAAATCACTGATGTAGTCTGTTGGTTTCAGTTTCAATGAGTTCGTTCAACTGGATACTTAAAATGCTGTGTAAAGCTAATTGCTCTCCTAAGCTGATTGAGGGGAGCGATTTTTTGCCCTTCTGCATTTTTCAGAATGCCAGGCCTGGTTAATATAGCAGTAATTTCACTCTGTCTTTATTTTCAACATAATCTGTGTACAATTTCTATCTCAGTTTTTTGTTGGGTATAAGACGACTAACATGACCATCACCAAGCGAAATTGCAGTGAACAGATTCGAAGGAAAACGAATCGGGCGGCCGATTTCGAATCGAACCGAATACCAATTTAAGATTCGTCATCGAATCGAATCTCGGACCTTCGCAAGGCCCTAGTTTACAACCCAGTGTGATGTACACTGGATATAGTCATATGCCTGTCATCGAACCGATTTATTGCGGGTAGTATCCGATGCTATCTCTGTTGATCTGTTGTCGATGAAAATGGTGATCGAAAGTAATATTTTTCAACAGAGGAGCTACCAGTCCTGGCATCCAGAATGCCACGACCACGGCCGCTGAGCAAACCATTCGAGCTGCTTTTACTGAAGGGTCTATACTGTTAGCTCATTTACCAAGCTTGCGACGTTGGGTATTTGTTTTTCGTGGGGAACATCAATTATTTTCCTCCCGTCGTCTTAAACTTATCACAAAATCGTCACTTCGGTTAGACGGGGTGCCAGCAATATTGTAGATGGCGCCTTGTCCCACTCAGGGGATGAAAAGTCAATAAGATGTTCTCAGGTATATTGGAGAACAGACTATTTTGATCGTAGTTGTGTTTACAAAATTACAAGAATCAGCAAAATTCTTCGGGTAGCAGAACAGTTTGAAACAGAATATTCAGTGTGAACTAGTGGCAGCTACACAAACTCAAAATGAACGCAGAAATACGTTATTGTCTAAAACTGGTTCAAAGAAGTCAGGTTGGAAAAGCATCAGTATTATTTATGCAAACTGTTCCTCAAACCTATAAAGTTTTGATTATTATCCCAACACCTGGATTCGACGGGGAAACATACTGTGATCAGAAGAATGACATTTCCTCGATCAGATCGCGTCTGCGTGGCGACAAACTTACATACCAGTGGTCGAGATACCATAACTAATATATTGCCAAATCAAGAGCGAATCAGCGAAAGCAAACGCACGTAACATCTCAGATTCAGCGTTGCATTTCTCTTATCATGTGTGAGATTTTATAATGCTCTGTGCAGAAAAGTGGAAGGATACTTTCTACCGGATCGCGACTGGATCGCGATCCAATCGAACACATCCTTCCACTTTTCTTCTAAGAGCACCGTAGAATCTCTAGAACTTCACTCTCCGCTTTTGAAGAGGGTACCTCTCGTCGTCAGCAAATTTTTACAAGCACGACTGAGACGGTAACTTGAGGATGCTCAACAAAATTAATACCTGCACTCCTGGGAAATTGCATCGACATAACACGATAGCTAGTCGATGTAATTACGGTTAATAACCATGATTTTCTTAATTTTGGCAGTCAAGAGTAAGTGATCCTATAGGCAGAATCCATTCGTTTCCTCTGCTAGGTAATTGGTTCCACTGATTGTCTAGCCTGCGTAACCCTCATCCTCGCTCTCTATCAAAGGCCACAGCAGTTAATCATGTATGGGTCGTGCCCGTTTTGGACGATCTCATCGGGGGATCTCATCTGACTCCATAGTCATGCTACTAATGGCGGCACGTGGGGTTGTCATGGTAGCCCGCGTGATCGGCCATGTTATGATGCCATTATCATGGCGCCGTCGTTGTTATGTAGACGAAAGTGTCGAGTAACCTAGTCATCTGTCATGAGGGATTGTTCAGTTGTAGGAAAGTATATCTAATTACCGCAAACAATCCGTCATCTTCCCCCAAACCTTCTAGAATCCTGTTTTTGGGTTTTTTTTTTTTCATTTCTACTTTGATGCCATGCGGTTATGATGTCTCCAAATTCCTCTGATAGGAAGGAGTGTGTTCGAAGGGTGTGATGGATTTGAAGTGAGTATATCTAGTAAGTACCGGCAGTGACTTTATTTCTCTCCGATTCTTTTTCTTTTTATTCGTATCTTGAAAGAACGAAGTACTTATGGTGTGTCCGCTTGGATGGGGAAGAATTATATGTATGACGAATTACCGAAAATAACCAGCAAATATTTATCTTGTTCGGATTTTATCAGAATCCTCGGCTATTATCAAACTTGACTAATCTATTCATTCCATTCCTGAACTGTTCGTGCCTTGCTATTGTGTCATTCCACCCATACTTGATTGTTCCGATGTATACTCCAACAGCGTAGAAGAGCCTTTCAACCGTAAAGGTGTTAGCGCATTGTTACTATTTTAGGTTTTCTTCTCTCTTTTGACTGTTTCTAAACCAGTCCCCGCTATTCCACTCCTTGTACCGAGCACCCTAAGTCAAGTGCCGTTTAACACATATACCTAACCAATCAGATAGCTCTGTTTATCCACGTCCCGTCCACTATTACTACACGGGGTGCATAGTCCGAGACGTGCATCTTTCATCATAAGAGGAAATCCCTCACTGAATTACTGCATCAAATCCGTCATATCCTCATCTTGGTATCTGAAAATACGAAGCCATGAGGACCAAGACGAAATCTGAGAGGCTGTCATACCTCATATCCTCATCTCGTTATTGAACGGCCACGTCCAGTGGCACCACAGTTCAAGCACCCCTAACTAACAAACGACTGACCTTTGCATCCCGTTTGCACCATATGATGCCATGAGAGCCATGACGAGATCTCTTAATGGGATATAAGGCATTATGCTTCATATTCCATTTGGTTATTAATCCTTTACCCAACACGAAAAGCAGACGACACTTGCAAAACAAATTCTTGAATAACTAAGTTTTTTCATTTTTTGTCTCAAAAACATAGGTTATGACCCCTCATTGGAACGAGCTCGACGAGCTCGTTCCAATGAGGGGTCATTATCTATGTTTTTGAGACAAAAAATGAAAAAATAATGAAAATTAATTGGCGATTTTTGAGGATAGCGCTGGCCGGCTTTAGTTTAAACATATTTTATTTGCCATAAATTTGCAAAAAGGATTGGAGTACAAGTTATACAACTTATGTTAACTCCTCTCCCTAAATACAACAGAAAAAAACCAATACACAGAGGCGGCTACAAGATATAAAGATTGGTTCACAAATGAATATGGATTTACACTATTTACAATTGAAATGTAAGTTGTTGAAACAGGCAGCCATGTACGTAATAGGGTCTCGAGACAGGGAATACATACGGTTGGACACTGTTGACTTTCTCTACGAAAGCTCTTGAATGGCAAGATAAAGGGGGAGGGATGTGACGTTTATAGTACGTCTCGTCTAGTGCAAAAGAGAAACTAGTCGAGAATATAACGATTCAATTGAAGCGGCCACTAACTAGGATGAACGCTTGGGTTTTCAGAAAGATATATTCGTTTTGTTTTGTTGACAGTGTGGGTTTACCGTACACTTTGGCCGTTACGTTGGGTAAAGTTGTTAAACGGTCAAGATCCATGGCACCCCCTTCCAGCACCCCTAAATAACAAACGATCAGTCTTGGGCTAGGGGCTGCAAATCATACATTTTCGATTCGAATCGAATCTCGAATCGAATCAGGTCTATTATTAGAAATTGAATCGAGCCTCGACTCGGATTAGGGATGTCGAATCGAATTAGGGGCCGTCTGGGTAAGGGGAGTGCTGTAAACCTGATTTGTTGTTACTGTGATGGGTCAAATCCCAACTGATAAAATAGACCAACTACATCATCAAGACATGGCTTCGTCGAAGCCATGCCTTGATAACGTAGCTGGAATTTTACCCAGTAAGAGGTTAAGGTTCAAAACAGAAACGTGAGTATGAATTGTCCGTACTATGTCCTGCACAGGACTAGCCGCTAGCAATACCTCATCGTCGAGATTGCTTGGAAACTTTAAATATGCTTTCAGCAGTGGTAGTGACTGGTGAGACTGAAATTAGCATGGGCGACGGAAAGGGTGCAGATGTTATTTATGCTTATATAGCGGAAATTACACTCAGTCTTCACTTTCAGCATTATTTACGTACAATGTCCATCTGAACTGTGAGGCGACGAATATGACTGATTCCAAGCTATATTCCACTGAAAGCATTCGAAAAGAAACGAATCGGGAACCTATTTCGAATCGAACCGAATATCAACTTCATATTCGAAATCGAATCGAATCTCGAAGCTTACCCTTACCTTGGGCACCCATTTTCTATCGCATGCTCCATAAGGAAAACCCGCAATGAGGCCTTATCTATCGCATATCTTCATCTCTGAAAAAAGATTCCAGAGCCAGAGGCTCGCCCAAACGGAAAATTCTTAGACTCGTTTCATAAATATCATATGAGAAAAACACTTATTTCATGTCCTCTATTTATTACATGGGGATTTATATTCAAACTTATGTTATTAAACATATTTCATCAAGTGCAAATTCCTTTCAAAACTTTTTTTTCAAGTCGTAAATCGGATTTTTTTGAGTCGCAGTTTATCTAAAGTTTAGTAGACCGCTATTGTAGTAAGCTGTTATCGCAGTTTAACTAAACTGCTATAACAATTTAGTTAAACAATTATAACAGGATAACCATTTGGAACAATAAATTTCAATGTCGCTAATACCCTGCCGCAGAAATGTGATCAAAAGTCTATTGATTTCATTGCGTGACATCATTCCCTTAATTCGAGGTCACGATGCACTCACAATTCAGAACAGATTGTAATATCTCTCTGCCATTATATTTCAATATACCGGGTGGCGACGTCACTCTCATCTTAAAAATTAATACATAAGAAATATCACAATTTGCAACGGATTGTTTCGTAAATATCACAAAAATATAGAACGAATACTTTAAAAGACCGTTTACTTTTGCCTGTTACAACTTAGAAAAACACTTTCTGGTGAATATGCCTCCACAAAAGCGAAGAAGATTCCGGAAGAAGGGGGTGCGGTGGCGTTGCGGAAACATTTTCTCGTCAGATCACCGAAGTTAAGCAACGTCGAGCCCGGTTAGTCCTTGGATGGGTGACCGTCTGAGCGATCGATTCGGACTCACGCGTTATGTCCTTGGGCAAGGCACTTAAAATCGATTGTCCACATGGGGGCACGATGACGCCGTGTGCTAAGGCGTACTGCACGTCGATGGTGCGCATGTCTTCAATCAGTCTAACCCTGCCTGTGCTGCAGTGTGGAGTTACGATGTTGGGGAGCTGGCAGCTGCTCGTCGTTGCTCGGTGGTTCTCTCCTGGTACTCCGGCTTCCTCCGCCCTAAAACTGTCACCGACGCGATATAACCTTGGCTGTTAAGGTGTCGATAAACCTTAATAAATAAATAAATAAACAAATAAATAAAAACGGAAAGAAACTGAGATATCGGGAATCTATCAAAAAAGCCGTGCCACTAATATTTAAAAAGCAGCTCCAGTAAAATCACTGCAAATTGTCAACTAAATGAAAGAAACTGATATATCGGGAATCTATCACAGAAGCCGTGTCACCAACATTTAAAAGCAGCTCTAGTGAATTTGTCACCAATAAACTAATTATTTATTTACCGAAATAAAACCACCCAATATAAGTTGCCAGTTGATGTCTGAAGACGATTCACTGGTTTATCAAAATATTTTTGACGGAAGACATTAACAAAATCAACCAGTTTTAAAAGAAGATTCATCGCACAACAAGGAATTTATAAAACGAAGTTGTCTTGTATGGTTTTACATTAAAATTGTGAAATCATTGCAGGTTTCCAAGATTGTTGGAAGCATTCATATTCCTTAAACATCCCATTTACCCAACTCTTCTTAAAACACAGGATTTGGAATTTTATGACAAAGAAAATTGTCTGTTTCATATCTCAAATCAAATCGGCAAATTACACAATTACTGACACTTTATTTGTATCGACCGTTTACCAAGAACATCTGCACTATAACAAGTGGATTCTACGTTACTAGGCTCCATTGGTTTGTTACTTTATTGATATTTAACCCTTCACCTAACCTGAAAAGCAGACGACAATTGCAAACAAAATTCTTGAATAACTATTTTTTTTCATCTTTTGCCTCAAAAACATAGGTTATGACCCCTCATTGGAACGAGCTCGTCGAGCTCGTTCCAATGAGGGGTCATAACCTATGTTTTTGAGACAAAAAATGAAAAAATAATGAAAATTAATTGACGATTTTTGTGAATAGCTCTGACCGGTTTTGGCCGTTACGTTGGGTAAAGGGTTAAGACACACTCATCAAGCAGGGTACACCGTGTAGGACATTTTTACCGGTGTGGGGGGGGGGGGGGGTGAGGAGAAATACCCAGGGAGAACCACCGAGTAGCGGTGAGTAATTGCCAGCCACCGCAACGTACAAAGCCGGCACAAACAGAGTAAGCGGTGGTGGAAGGAAGGTGCACTGTCGACGTGCAGTGCACAATTTGGGTAATCGAGATTAACGCCGCATAACTCCACCATATAAATAAATATTTATTGATTGAAATATCTACATGTTTTATAACTGGAGCACGAAAGAATATCTGCATATCTTTGAGAATAAAGGGAGATGACATGTGAACTGCCAATCTGGCAATGTCGTCTCCCTGCGGTATGCAAATTGTACATTTCGAATTATTGTGGTGTGTCTATATTTATGTTATTTGTATACTGATGAATAAATAAATCAATCAATCAATCCATAAAGGGACATCGCATTAAATCTACCGCAGCTTGCGCGAAAACGCCACGATAAATAAACAGCGTCCGAATTAGAATGGTGGCCTGTGAGCATGGGGAACCCATTCTATAGCTTTCACCACCCCTTATACCCACGGCATTTGTCTTGTTTATTGCACAGGTCTGGGACAAAATAGCCTCTAATAAGATCCAGCTACGGACCCTGAGGTGTTTGTACCGTGGCTACTTTGTTAGCTGTGTCACTGAAATGAATGACAAATCCTCAAATCTGCAACCATTGTTGAACTTAACCATTGCCCCTTAACTTAACGATTGCCCCTTCTTCTCCGTCGACCAGCGGGAAGGGAAAAACCATCAGTGCACAGAAAGAGCGTTTGGAGAAGGATGGTATAAAGTTAGGACACACGGTGTATATGTTGTTTCAAAACGCAGTATTTGTTCTCATGTTTGAGTTTCTATCAATATCTTTGAACGGACTCACAGGTTTTGCAGATTAAATTCACTTCGTACAGCCACATCGTCCCCTGAGTTCCAATGCGTTCTATGTGCCTACTGGCACATTGAAACTCGGGGACCAGTGGCGTAGCCAGCCAAAAGCAAGTGGGGACAAACTCTCTGAGCCTGGCTTAGCTCCACCTTAATGGGGGGGGGGGGGGGGGGTGACGGTTGTGTGTGCGGGAAAAGCTTTCCATGCCTTCACATCTCAGAATTTTGCGTCCCTAAAGTTTGAGCTAGATAACCAAGGTAACAATAATAAGGGTTTCCACTAAAGGGAAATAAATGTGTCCGATATGGGGTGGCCAAGGGTCGTCGATTGGGGTTTTTGAACCCTGGAATTCAAAATGGTTCGGCCCGTGGTAGAAAAAAATTGAATTCCAGGGTTCAAAAACCTCATGATCTTCTTGCATCTGAGCGGATATTTTGAGGTTTGTATTGATGACTGTCCACCTTTTCACTGACGCAGATATTAGGACAAGAAATCTACAAATCTACAACCTAACCCCCATGGACTTTACCCCCCCCCCCCCCCCCTTATGATTTTTATGCCATTTTTGGACATATTTCGAGGACCAACTTTCAAGGAAAGTGGGGGAGGAGATGCGTCCCACCAAATCCCCCCGTGGCCACGCCACTGCGGGTACGACATGCTTCCACAAGTAAAATCGACCGCTTGGCAGTACTAATACACGTTCCGTGCGGTACGGTGCGGTGCAACCTTTGTTGTCGCAGCTTTCACGAAGACTTTGAAACATTTCGTGAAAAAAGTTAAAACTCTTAGCTCTGTTCATGATGTACACGATCGAGTACTTTGAGTTAATCATGATAATTGTTAGTGGAGAGCACTTTTCCCGTAATTCTTATGTTCTTTTCAACACGTTCTGAACAATATCAATATCTAAATTGACGCACTCGATACAATAGCAATAACCATAAAGTTATTCAGCTGCTGGCTAATATTAAAATACTAGTGCAAAGCACGTTTTGGTCTGCACAAATCATGGCAAACGAGATTTGTATTCAGTGCACAAAATGTCAATATGAGCGATCCGATCCGGGTAACTGACGGGGTTGTCTATTTTTAACCCTTTATCCAATACAACTATTATATCTGTTCGGTGTTATATCCAAAAATCAGCATTCAGATTTTACTATTTTTTTACTGTTGCATCGAAAACATACCTTATGACCCCTCACCGAACGAGCTCGTCGAGCTTGTTTCAATAAGGAGTCCAAAACTAGGTTACGGAGGCAAACATTGTCTGCTGGTCGTTTTAGGTAAAGGGCAGCCTGTCCATTCACTTATAGTTTCTTTGTAAACAGGCAGCGGTTTCCGGACATTTGATACAATGAAATTTCTGAGAAAAATACTCCTACCCACATTATATATAAACAAAGTATAACACTGCAAATTCGGAAGTGCTTCGGTATGAGTTAGTTAATAAGGCATTTTCGGAATACGAGTAACATTTTTCCGACCTTGGTTCCAGAAGTCGTCGTCTGATACAGCCTTCGTGCAGAGAAGGAGATTTGATTGGTCAGCGAATGTGGATGAGTTTCTATATTTAGGTGACGTAAAGCGCGTGGCAGGGGAGCGCGATGGCTCAGTAGGTAGAGGTGCAGGCTGCAAGCCGAGAGGTCCTCGGTTCGAATCCCACCTGCGGCAACCGCGTTGTGTCCTTGGGCAAGAAACTTTATCTCCACTGCCCGCATGGGGGCACGATGACGCCGTGTACTAAGGCGTACTGCACGTCGATGGTGCGCATGTCTTCAACCAATCTAACCCTGCCTGTGCTGCAGTGCGGAGTTACGATGTTGGGGAGGTGGCAGCTGCTTGTCGTTGCTCGGTGGTTCTCTCCGGGTACTCCGGCTTCCTCCACCCGTAAAACTGTCACGGTCATGATTAGCCATTGTGCATAAATATGTGACCTTAAACGCCAATAAATAAATAAACACGTGCTAAAATGGTTTTGATAACAGAACAAATTGAAGCATGTAACGTTATCGATTCAACGCATAATGTGGTTGGTCCAGATCATGCGTATGAAGGGAGCCGTACCTTCTTCAAGAGCGTTGGAAGTTAGTGGGCGAAAAGTACAAGTTACGTTGGTGCAACCACAGTCATTGCGAAACTCCAATTTTCCGAAGGTTTCAAACGATCACTTCGGTAGCTAAACACATCGAATTTGGTGATCGTTTTTCAAAAACTTCCACTTTAATTAAATTATAATTTAATACTTGATATTAACGCTTGAGAAATGGATAGATAAACATATAACGGTAAGACAGGTATGAAATTATAATATACATGCATGGAATCGACTGAAGCATGAACTTTTCCAAAGGTGGGGCGAGTGTTTCACACACGTCTGGATTTGCGAGTGTTACCTCGTTTCTACAGTACGGCCGCTGTGGACTGGTCACATCCCGCGGTGGGAATTATTTCCAGTGACGCAATAATATTAGATTTCAAACACTAATTACATGAATAATCATCAAAAATTTAATTAATGAAGCACCGGATACAACCCAGTGCTTCATTAATTAAAATTTACTGATGATGATTTTTATTACCTGGTAAACGCATGCGTGGACATCACTGTCCACGCGTGGATTACGCCCAGTCTACGGCGACTGTGCTGTATATTCAGTGCGTGGAGAAGGTATTATCACTAAATCAGAGATTCCACTAGAGGAATAATCGGAAAATTGTTGCAAAGCATAACCAGCACCAGCAAAGTTTCAGCCAATGGACCTCCGGGTTAAACCCGGAGGTCCATTGGCTGAAACATTGCTTGTGTTTTTGTCGATATGTACAAAATTTGAAAGTTATAGCTTGGGTGATAACTCCACTCCGTTGGTGATTTAGTTACAATCCACTCTCCACGTACTGTAGGTATGGGTATTGTTTTTTCGGCATTTTCATTTCATCAAATGGCCGGGAGCAAGTGCCTTTACTCTGTACGTTATAACCTGCCATTATTGTTACAAATACGGTACTTTACTATAACATCACAACAGAAAAAATGGATTTTCTGCAATTTGGGATGTCTTTAAATGCGTATAAAGCACAACATTTCTTAATCCTTTTTATATGGATTGCGAGCGTGGTGTCTCACCGGCTAGTGCATTGATTTTTAAACCGAAATGTCGACGGTCATATCCAAACCTGCACCATCAGTGTTGGGTCAAGATGGCACTGTGCACGAAGGCGTAGGGCAAGTCGAAGGTGCATTTGCCTTTAATCGCTGATACCTGTACAGTGTGCCGTGTTAATAAGTTGGAGAGTCTGACAGTTGCTTGCCGGTGCTCGGTGGAAGTTCTCTCCAAATACGCTGGCTTTCCCCACTTGTAAAATTGTCCACATGAGATACGCCCTGCTGTTGAAGCTGTTATTAAACCCCTATAAACTAAACGATTATATATGAATTGTTGGACTGGCGCTGTCATAATATACTGAACTGGGGGGGGGGGGGGGGGGGGTTGTCCCCTATCCACGTGTGAACAGCGGATACTTTGCACAGGCTAAATATAGCCTGAATAGAACACGCGCAGACCTTGGCCAAGAATATACTATTAGAGAGGTCGTCCCAGGAAACCTTCATTTATTTCATGGAGTGGCGTTCATGTAAGATTATAATAGTTTGAGATGATGTCTGCCCATGCGATAACCATGCGATAACCATTGCCATTTAGTGTTTGTGTTTATTTGAGATCTCACAGTACCTTCAATATGTAGCGTCCAGTCATAATTGACAGTTTCTATGGTGGAGAAGGTTAGAGATACCGGAGATTACGCTACAGTTAAAACTAGAAGTCCTGTCATGAAAAGCGCACAAATAGCACGTCGATCTGCGCGTTTATCTACGGGTTATGGCCATAATAAGGCTATCAAATTCTGTACATATGGCCTGTGCACAAGCAATGTTTCAGTCAATGGACTTCCGGATAACCCATTGGCCGAAACAGTGCCTGTGTTTGCTATGAGTAACCAGGAGAACCTGCCGTGCTTTGGATGCCATTCGATATGGCAATTGCGCGCAATTCCTACGCGCAATTAAGCCTTGATAAGCGCACAGTTCGTGACAGGACTTCTACGTTTAACTCTAGGTGTAGTGGAGGCCCTGGAAAATTTCCATTAGAATGTCCACAATACCAGTCTAACAGAATAAGATTCACCGGGAGTATGATGGAGAACTGGGATGGCAGAATGAAGGACATGTGGGTGGTAGGTGACAGGACTTCTAGTTTTAACTGTATTAACTGCTCACGTTTCAATTTACTACCTTCCAATGAGCCAGCATAAGCCATGTATTGAAGGCATTAATTGAGGAGCAGGGCTGGGAGGAGTTAAACTGTTCGTTAACACGTTAACGTGTTAAATAATTCTGCGTTAACGAGTTGAATGACGACAAATGTTAAAATGAACAAAATTTTAATAACTTCGGCCATTTTTATTGATTTGAATATAATTGAACTTACGCACAGTTCGTCTCTTGAGTTCCAATGTGTTCTATGTGTCTACTGACACACAGAACACATTGGAACTCAGGGGATGGGTAGTTAAGATAGTTCTCTCAGGTTATCGTAAATTCTAACATTCATCGATGCTTCGCTGCGGCCGTATCCTTAGAAAGAGACATCCGCCGTTGCTCGAATACCAGTCCTTACATGGAAAATAGGCGTTCAGATGAAGCTGATATTGCTGTATCGTCAAATATCGGCGGGCCAACTTCGCCAACGTTGGTAGGAGGGCTACGGACATCTAAATTATTCGTGTTCTTCAAATTCGTCAAATGGCGCAAAATTCGACGTCATCGGCACGCGCGATTCGGCTTGGGTAAACACAAAATGATAATATGGAATAATATGGAGTTTTTGTATAGCGTAAAACCACATAGTTGTGCTCTAAAACGCTTTACATGGAAAAAAATAAATACATTCAAGCTTCCTACTATACGCACAAAAGTAAACAAACAGATCAAATCTAAGTAGATCAGACCTCGTAAGCCTCTTGATAAAGGTGGGACTTGAGATTTGTTTTAAACTCATTTAAACTTCTGCAAGACTGGATATGTGTTGGCAATGAGTTCCAGAGTCGTGGACCTGCGAAGGGAAAGGCCCTGCTGTTCACCAAGGTAGAACCGGAAAAAGGAACATGTAACCTAAGCTGTTCGGATGAGCGGAGATTCCGCTTCGATGACTAAACAGTCAAAAGGTCTTGAAGATATTGTGGAGCAAATCCATCAATACACGTAAAGACCAAAACCAGAATTGTGAAAGTGATACGTTGTTGAACAGGGAGCCAATGTAGCTTTTGAAGCAGTGGGGTTATGTGATCATAGCGTCTGCATCCTGTAATAATACGAGCTACAGTATTTTGTACTTTTTGCAGCTTAGAGATAAGCGATTGCGGCAAGCCTATACGGGGTGAATTTGAGAAATCCAGATGTGCAGAAAAAAGGCATGAACGAGCCTTTCCAATGATTTTTGATTCAAATAATTTCTAAGATGTCCAAGATATCTAATGTGCATAAACAGCGCTTGCAAATTGCATTAATATTCGCTTCCATGGAAAGACGTGAATCAAACACTACCCTAATGTTGCGAGCACTGTTTTCTACTGTTTGTTTTGAACTGCCAATTTCTGAAGATTTAATCTGCAAATTAGAAGGAATTTCGGTGCGAGATATAACCAACACCTCTGTCTTATCGTCATTCATTTTCAACCTATGACTAGCCATCCAGATTCGTACCTTATCAACACAGTTTTGCATCATATCTACTGAATTCAGTGAATCAGACTCACTAAGTGCATTAAAAGACGCATACAGCTGAGTATCATCGGCAGAGAGATGGTATGGGATGCCCCCAGCTCTCAACATTTGGCCTAATGATGCAGTATATAATATAAATAACATGGGGCCAAGAATTGAGCCCTCTGGAACACCACGTATAAGGGATTTACTATCTGATTTTGACCCTAAAATAGATATTTGTTGCTCTCTCAATGAAAGGTAAGATTCAAACCATTCAAGAACTGTTCCTGCTATTCCCAGTTGACGTAACATCGAGAGCAGCATTGTACCAACCACTTTTGTAATACAACCACTTTTGCAATAAAAGTTATTACAAAAGTGGTTATCGCGTACCAACCACTTTTGTAATAAAATCACTTTTGTAATAAACTAACCATTATTGTAATAAACTCATTTCGGTGATAAATCACGGACGTCCATTTTATTGTCGGACATAGGGGTGGGGTGAGGGACTAGTTTACATAAACATGTCTGTGTGTCTTTCAATGGAATAACGTGTCTATTCACCAGTTAAAACACGGTAGTGACTGAAGAAAGTACACAACCACTTTTGCAATAAACTTTATTACAAAAGTGGTGATCGCGTACCAACCACTTTTGTAATAAAACCACTTTTGTAATGAACTAACCATTATTGTAATAAACTCATTTCGGTGATAAATCACGGATGTCCATTTTATTGTCGGACATTGGGGTGGGGTGAGGGACGAGTTTACTTAAATATGTTTGTGTGTCGTTCAATGGAATACCGTGTCCATTAACCTGTTGAAACTTGGAAGTGACTGAAGAAAGTAAGCAACCACTTTTGCAATAAACTTTATTGTATAACAGGATAGGTTTGTCATTCAACGTAACCGATGACGTAATAAATTTATTGCACAATAGGTTAGGTTTGTCATCCAAAGCAACCGACAATTTAATAAATTTACTGCATAATAGGCTAGATTTGTCATCCAAAGCAACCGATAATGTAATAAATTTACTGCATAATAGGTTGGGTTTGCCATCCAACGCAACCGATAATGTAATAAATGCATTGCATAATGCATTAGGTTTGCCACCTTAGGCAGCCGATAATGTAACAAATTTATTGCATAATAGGTTAGGTTTGCCATCCAACGCAACCGATAATCTAATAACTTTACTGCATAATAGGTTGGGTTTGCCATCCAACGCAACCGATAATGTAATAAATTCATTACATAATAGGTTAGGTTTGCCATCTTACGCAACCGATAATGTAATAAATTTATTGCATTTGCAGTTAAGTTTTCCATGCAAGACAACCGCTGATGTATTAAGTTTATTGCATTATAGGTTAGGTTTGCCATCCAACGCAACCGATAATGCAATAAATTTATTGCATAATAGATTGTATTACATTACCGGTTGTAACAATGCTTATCGACTGGATTGTGTGGGTAATTAAAAAGCGCACAGCTCACGATGCATGGTAAAATAGACTGCTGTATTGTTGGGTCAGAGGGGGTATTTCTACCACAGCATATGTCTGGCGGTGTAATTCCTATAACGAAAAAAAAATAAAAAGGAAAAACAAGTTACACAAGTTATCAAAATCTGTTTAAATGGCCACTCGAAAAAGACAGGACGTTTACATCAGTTGGACAAAACTTCAGTGTACAGCTGACTGGTTTTCTCGACTAAACATTCCATGTCAGCAGGATTGACACATAAGGAGCTTTGTGTTGCCAAATGCGGTAATGAAAGCGTTAATAATATTAATCTAAAATGGAATAAACATCTTTTTTATATCTGGTCACGGGTTTTGATGCGCTGATCCACTTTGCATTCGGGGTCCAATGTCCCATGTAAAGCAAGATATTCAATTGGTTGGTAGCACATGGAGGGATCGCGTCAGATTGACCATGAGTGGTCACTGTTACTATTCTGCATTAAGCATAGGTTATTTCTTTTCAAGAATGATGAAAGTTCAGACACGATTATTGCTACGGATAAGTTAACCGTTGCGCAGTCCGTCCATGCGGCACAAGATCAGGGGCATGCGTAACTTGTTTCGTGTTTTGTGGAAGGACTAGATCAGAGTAAATAAATTTCTTTTGACTACTATACATTTGCCAACTGTTATATTGCCAACTGAAACACTCATCCTTCCGGTATGGCAATATACAAATCGGTCCTGTAGTCAATTGTTACAATGCCAAATTAGGTTCATGAAAGTTCAGACTCAGATGTTTGATAAGATTACATGTGCGACTGCACGTAATTTATTACTCCGTTTTAGAGCGAGCAATCGGGCCAGTGGTGAATCCTTTTCATGGATGCAAAGGGATCAAACTTGAATCCAGTTTATCACCAGCGTCCAAGTTGCGCCATTCTTTCAGGTACTAAAAAGCAAAAGGGCATGTTTTACTTGTCTTGTGGCACGCGGAGAGACAAGACCAGAGGGATAACGTGCAGTTGAGTTTACTACTGAATACTCAATATTTGTTATATTTGTTATGTTCATTCAAAAAAAAAAACAAAAAACAAAAACAAAACGGCGAAAGTTTAGGTTCATGTGTCAGAAGTGATATGATGTGAGCCCCTTTTCACGGCTGCAGAGTCAGACCTGCTATCACATCCCTAAGAGATTGGTACAGCAGTAGACCAGCCAAAGGCGCCCTCTTGTAATTCAGATGGATCTTGGAAGTCACGTCATGTCACGTGACTGCGGGCGCCCATATTGTGTTGACATGTATCCAATGTACGTGGTTATGTTGTGACGTCATTGCCATAGCGATACGAGGTTCGAATGCGCGTGCGCAGCTTGGGTGTTTATGGGGACACGTGTTTTGGTCGTCCATTTTGTGTATAGGGGCGCCATCTTGATTTCTCAAGTGTCACGTGGTTGCCTGGTGACGAAACCTTATCCCTTGGTATAAGATCGGGGGGTATGTTTTGAGGGTATGTTTGATTCGAGGGGAGTATGTTCCGGTAGTATAGAATTACACAAATGAACCCGACTTTCGTGTATTTTAGTGGATTTTACTCTGGTAACTATGTTAATGTTGTAGCTGGGACGTGGAAATGTTCCGGATCCAATGTTTGTACGGAGTGTGTTTTGGGAAAACATGGAATTACACCAAACAACCGATATTAAATATAGAATTACCCAAAACAGCTTGACAATGTCTAAAAAACTATCCATGGATAGAATTTTTTCTGAAAATATCGCGTCTTCCAGACGCGATGGACGGCAGCGGCAGGGGCAAAGGGGACCAGGAGGTCTCGGGATGAGGCGGCAGAGGCGGCAGAGGCGGCAGGGAACCAGAAGCTCTTGGGGTATGGGCGGCAAGGGGCATGGGTGGTCAGGTAGCAGAAACCGGGGGGCTAGGGGCACTAGAAGCGGCGGAGGCTCCTCTTCTTCCATTTTCCCTCTCTGTTTATTGTTTAAAAAGAGTTATCTCCATTGAAAGAAGAAATTGCCTGTATGTAAAATGATTTTCCCTTAGAATCCATTTAATGAGTCCTAGTTAGTGACTCGGTGGATCCAAAAATATCGAAATGAGGCTATGATACGTATGATTTTGCACGCATTGAACTCATTTTCATAATCTTCATTTTGAGACATATGATTTTGCGCGCAATGTGCTCATTTTCACAGCATTCATTGTTCCATTCTACGAAAAACGGTATTCAGTGGGTCTATTTATTTATTTATTTATTTATTTATTTATTTATTTATTTATTTATTTTGTGTCGGTGACAGTTTTTTGAGTGGAGGAAGCCGATGTATCAGAAGAGAACCACCAAGCAGCGACGAGACCCTATAACCTCTTCAACGTCACATAAGCAAAGACTGCACTACGCACTGTACATAAGTACTACGCACTGCACAACACAGTCAGGATAATTAAGGTTAAGACGCGTGCACACCAGTCCATCTCAGAACACCGTCAGCTTCCACACCCGCTCCACATACGAGCAGTCGAGGTAAAGTACCTTGCCCAAGGGCACGAAGTGTTAAACCAAATCAATCACTGAATGGTCACCCCAGCAATAGACTAACAGGGTTCAACGGAGCTTAACTTCAGCGATGTTGGTGGCTGATGCACGTCCACCTGTATTGTGATAATTTACTAACACCAGTCAATAGTGTGTAATAAAATTTCTAATTTTCTCGCCTCATTTGGGGTTAACAGTGTGCGGAAGAATTCAACCCGACCTATAAAAAAGGGACAAGAAGATCGATAGGAACTATGGGGTTTAAGACAAACTGTGCCCGTAGGAGGAATTCGGGCAGACATATCAAAAGCGATAGACGTCAAACCCAGCTTTCCCTATCCATCCGTGTGCAGTAAGATTTTAGCGCCCACCAAATTTGGGAATAGATTTGACGCTTCTTTGTACTACCCCCTCTCCAAACAAACACACCGTCCGGCCATAAAATGGACGTCCATGATTCATCACAAAAATAGGTGTATTACAATAATGGTTAGTTTATTACAAAAGTGGTTTTATTACAAAAGTGGTTGGTACGCGATAACCACTTTTGTAATAAAGTTTATTGCAAAAGTGGTTGCGTACTTTCTATAGACACTGCCACGTTTCAACTGGTGAATGAACACTTTATTCAACTGAACGACACACAAAAATGTTTAAGTAAACTAGCTCTCAACCCACCCCAATGTCCAACTATAAAAAGAACGTTCGTGATTCATCACAAAAATAGGTGTGTTACAATAATGGTTTGTTTGGTACAAAAGTGGTTGGTACGCGATAACCACTTTTGTAATAAAGTTTATTGAAAAAGTGGTTACTTCAGTCACTTCCAAGTTTCAACATGTGAATGGAATGGACACGTTATTCCATTGAACGACATACAAACATGTTTAGGTAAACTTGTCCCTAACCCCACCCCAATGTCCAACTATAAAATGGACGTCCGTGATTTATCACCAAAATGAGTTTATTACAATAATGGTTAGTTTATTACAAAAGTGGTTTTATTACAAAAGTGGTTGGTACGCGATAACCACTTTTGTAATAAAGTTTATTGTAAAAGGTGCTTTCGTACTTTCTTCAGTCACTACCAAGTTTCAATAGGTGAATGGACACGTTATTCGATTGAACGACACACAAACATGTTTAGATAAAATATTCCCTCACCCCACCCCGATGTCCGACTATAAAATGGACGTCCGTGATTTATCACCGAAATGAGTTTATTACAATAATGGTTAGTTTATTACAAAAGTGGTTTTATTGCAAAAGCAGTTGGTACGCGTTAACCACTTTTGTAATAAATTTTATTGCAAAAGTGGTTGTATTACAAAAGTGGTTGGTACACAGCATGGAATGATTTACCGTGTCAAAAGCTGCCGAGAGATCCAACAAGACCAATAGAATAGACGGTGACCTAATGAACATATTACGTCATTACAGACTCTCAAAAGGGCAGTTTCTGTACTGTGGTTCGGCTGATAAGCCGATTGATATGGTTCCAGAAGATTACTTTGGAGGTAGTTCTGACGTTGTTTAGCGACCACCTTTTCTAGAACTTTCGCTACAAATGGTAACTTTGAAACGGGCCTATAGTTTTTCAAGGTATCGGGATCAAGAGAGGGTTTTTTGATAAGTGGAGATACCAATGCTAATTTAAGGGCTGATGGTACATGACCTTCTTGGAGAGATGCCTGAATAATGCTAGCAACAACTGGAGATATACAATCAATTGATACTTTTACTAGAGATGTAGGCACGGGGTCCAGCCTATTGGTTTTGCTAGGACTTGACAAGATGAGGTTCTTCGCCTCAGATTCACTCACTTGTGCAAACGTGGACCAACTAGAATTAATAGACTGCTCATCAAAAGTGGGAACAACTGTACTTTCAATGCTCTTCTGTATCTGTATCTGTATCTGTATGGTTACGTCGTAAGACCCACTCTTATCTATCAACTCAAACTTATTTATAAAATAGTTTCCAAAGCGGTTGGCCAACTCTAATTAGGGCTGTCGCGATTATTCGATTAGTCCACTAACCGTCGACTATTGAAGTAGTCGACGTTTTTTTTATTTTTAGTCGATCGTCGTTCATTTTCAAGGTGGTACACGTCTACTACACGTCGGGGCTAAATTGCATTGTTTTGTGAGGTGAATGATCAATGAAGGTGAATAACTTTAAATACCTAACCATAGTTAACATTCATATCCGGAAGACTGTACGACTGTCACTGACTGTGTAAGAAAGAACACTCACAGTTACTCGAGAAGAATAGATTCTTCTGAATTTCTCCAGTCTTGTACACACGAATGCACCCATTGGAAAACCCAAAGCGCGGAAATGACAAAATTATGACGAAAGTCAGAACGTCAGATCACTTCTCAAAGTTCGGAACTTCAGGCTAAGATCCAATTTTAACAACTGACGAAGGAATGCATAGATCTCAATGTTCAAAATTTCGAGAAACTTATTGCAGGAAGGAAACATATGCAGGAACGTTCTTTGGTAAATTCATTTTAATTCATCGGCTTCAATCTAGTTCAAACTTGGACACGCAGTCAGTAATATTATTTTTGGGGTTGGTACGTCCTACAGGACGTACCAACCCCAAAAAATATATTACGGACTGTGGGTCCAAGATTGGACTACATGTAGCTTCAGTCGGGACCGATTTGTTGTTCCCACAACCCCACTTCGTCTGAACACACTGGTGCCATTGTCATTTTCAGAGTTTTACGAACAGAACAATGATTTGCTAAAAAATCATGGGAAGCGACTATTAATCGACAAACCGTCGATTACTGGTCACGATTAGTCGATTACAAAAAATGATAGTTGCGACAGCCCTAACTCTAATACTGATGTATGTTCTGGAGATATACTAATCTTACGATTTCCTAAGAGGTCATCGGTGACCGAAAAGAGTCTCTTACTGTCGGTACAAAGATCAATACGCTCATTGTAGTATGAGCGTTTATCAGCCTCAATTGGCCGATTTGTGATTATTTTTTGTCTGCAAAACATTTCAAGGTGAATTGTTAACTTAGTTTTGTTAAACAGTCTCTCTAATCGTCGTCGATTTTTCTTATTTTCTTTTATTTCACTCGTAAACCATCTGGCATTTTCGTGAACTCTGAAAGTTTTAACCTTCAAGGGGGCATGATGGTCTAAAAGTTGAGACAACACAGTGTTTTATTGTTGAACGATGTTGCTCGAGCCTTGAGATGGATCAATTGACATTAATGAAGAAGACACAATATCACTCTTCAACGTGTCAATGTTGATTTTGTTAAGGTTCCTCATCTGACATGTTGATGGTTTGAGATGTGGTTTCGCGAGTCTGAGTAGAGCCAAAACCGCAAAATGGTCGGAAATGGCCGAGTCCCATGTGTTAATGCTCTGAATCAGTGCTTCATCACAAGATCTGGTCAACATTAGATCTAAAGTATGACCACTGGTATGTGTAGGTGCATGCACATGTTTTGTGTATCCAAATGAGCTTGTTAAATCCAGAAAACGTTGTGCATCTCTATCATCACTCCGATCAACATGCAAATTGAAATCACCAACCATAAGCAAATTGCCACCGTATGATGAATATTCCGAAAGGAAATCAGAAAACTCTGATAGAAACTGTTTTAAAGTAAGCTGGTCTGCTTTAGAAGGTGGAAGTCTGTATATTATGACTAGGCGGAATACAGTTTCATTCGATACCAAACAATCCAAAAATTCAAAAGAGTTAGGTTTCATCTGGGTGAATTTCGAGTGTTTCACTTTTATCCCACTGTGGGTTACAAGTGCAATACCACCACCCCTGCTGCCACGTGCTTCATGAACGATGTTGTACCCTGTCGGTACCAGCTCAGATAATACCCGCTGGTCTCTCGAATCACCATGTAGCCATGTTTCTGTGAGGGCAACCAAATCGTTTTTATTATCCTCAATAAAATGCCAAATGTTACCTGCCTTTCTAGCAAATGACCTTACATTGTAAAGAGCTAAAATAACGACACAATGCTACATATTATACAATTATTATCTTCAAAGTTAAACGTTATTAACTTGGTTACATTTTTTTAACGTTGTTAAAATAATTTAACACGTTAACGTTTAAAACGTTAACTGCTCCCAGCCCTGTTGAAGGGAATAAAATTTTAAAGACCATTTCATGAAGAGGACTGACCAGATATTACCGTAACATAAGACAAAAGGATGCGCAGCATCACCCTACATCAAACAAATCGACCTCGGCACAAAAAGAGTTAATCTCCAGGCGAGTGTTTTAATTGTTTACAGGGGCGTAACTATAGGAGGCGTAGGGGGTGTTACACCCCCAATAACGTTTAGTCAGGACATTTTCATTTGGTTCGGAGTTTTAGATATTAACCCTTTGAGACGTTCAAACGTCACTGGGAATTCAGTTTCTTCAACGTTTTTCAAAATGCGCCGTCAAACGTCGGAAAATACAAATAAGATATTTTTCACATTGGTAATTATCTGGTTGAGGGCTAGATTATTTTTGGTGGGGAATTTGTTATTCAAAACTTGTTTTAATACAAATTATTGGAGAGTGCCCATAGGCACTCTCCAATAATTTGTAATAAAACAAATTTATATAAACTAAATATTATTTGTTTTTGACTGAATATGAAATATAAGCAAGGAAAGTGTTGGCGTTTGCTCTGGTATCCTAATTTTCTGAAAGCCCGCATAGTTGCTTCTGGCACTCAACCAGATAAGAAGTCTTGACAGTAGGATTATATTAGTATTTTAAGCTGCGATAACATTTGGCTCAAACGTTGTCACTGGGCACTATTCGGGAGAAAATAGGAATTGAGGTTACAACTTTAAAAAATCGAAAAATAATAAAACCAATGACCACAAAGTATCAACGCGCGATTTACGTTCGTACGTCATATGACGTACAAAAGTATCAACGCGCTGTTTGATTTCGTACGTCATAAGACGTACAAAAGTATCAACGCGTTGTTTGATTTCGTACGTCATATGACGTACAAAAGCATCAACGCGCTGTTTGATTTCGTACGTCATATAACGTACAAAATTATCAACGCGCTGTTTGATTTCGTACGTCATAAGACGTACAAAAGTGTCAACGCGCTGTTTGATTTCGTACGTCATAAGACGAACAAAAGTATCAATGCGCTGTTTGATTTCGTACGTCATAAGACGTACAAAAGTATCAAAGGGTTAATTCTGTCTTGTTGGTAATCATGTACTTTCTTGAGAACTAGATTTACTTTTTGGGGACTTACGTCGCACACGCAGTCGGTCTCGAGCAGATGGTGGTCTGTGGCGGATTAGAGATTTTGGGGTCTACAGTTGAAACTAGAAGTCATGTGACTGTATTGTGCACAATTGTGAAGTAATAGCGCGCAGAGTAAGTGCACTTTTTGTCCCTATCAAACTCAAACTCCCCATTAGCGTAACTCATTTCCTGTAGACAGTGTGTCCAACAATTCTATACTAGTAAACAGAGATCATTAACATCATTCCTAAACTCTACTGGGATACACGTATTTTATTTAATGATGTAAATAGCTATTAAAAAACTAAACTCGACTACATACACAGAAAGAAGAGAGTGGATTACTACTTAATCGCAGTGGAGTATATTCTCCACTCGAAAAGTGTTTATAATTGTTCAAAACAGCACAAGAAACACTTGCAAACTTCCATTACATGGACCACTGGGTTCTTCTGGTATTTTGTCCGCAGAAATTGTAGATACTTACTAAGTGAAGAATATATCCCACGGCGATTTACTAGTAATCCTACCTTCACATACTGCAGTCTCAAAATTTTCTTTCTGATGGATCGGTTCAGTTCGTGGTTTCACTCACTACCAACCTCGCTAATAGAGTACGTGGAGGGTGGATTGTAACCAAATCACCTGCGGAGTGGAGTTGTCACCCAAAATATCACTTTCAAATTCTGTACATATGAACACAAAACACAAGCACTGTTTCAGCCAATGGACCTCCGGGTTAAACCCGGAGGTCCATTGGCTGAAACTTTGCTTGTGATTGTTATGCTTTGCAACAAATTTGCAATTATTTCGCTGGTGGAATCTCCATTCTGCGGGTGATTTAGTGATAATACACTCTCCACGTACTGTAGAACATTATATTTTGCTTTGCACTGCGCAAACGCTCTTGTCGTAGTACGGCAGCGTAGATCCGCCACACCGTAGTATGTTTCCAGGGATTCCTAATCTGTTTTTACAGATTACTAATCTGTTTTTACAGATTAACTAATCTGTATTTACAGATTAGTAATCTGTTTAAACAGATTAACTAATCTGTATTTACAGACTACTAATCTGTTTAAACAGTTTACTAATCTGTATTTACAGACTACTAATCTGTTTAAACAGATTACTAATCTGTTTAAACAGATTACTAATCTGTATTTACAGATTACTGATCTGTTTAAACAGATTACTAATCTGTTTTTACAGATTAACTAATCTGTATTTACAGACTACTAATCTGTTTAAACAGATTAACTAATCTGTATTTACAGACTACTAATCTGTTTAAACAGATTACTGATCTGTATTTACAGATTACTAATCTGTTTAAACAGATTACTAATCTGTTTTTACAGATTAACTAATCTGTATTTACAGATTACTTAGTTCATCTGTATTTACAGATTAGTAATCTGTTTAAACAGATTAACTAATCTGTTTTTACAGATCAGTAATCTGTAAAAACAGATTAGTATTCTGTAAATACAGATTACTGATCTGTAAAAACAGATTAGTTAATCTGTTTAAACAGATTACTAATCTGTAAATACAGATTAGTTAATCTGTAAAATCAGATTAGTAATCTGTTTAAACAAATTATTAATCTGTATTTTCAGATTAGTAATCTATATTTTCAGATTAGTAATCTGTAAAAACAGATTAGTTAATCTGAAAACTAACTAATTATTCTGCAGTAACGAGCGCATTAACCAGCGAGCACTTTCTGTACTAATTTTGACCGTATTTCTAGTTTCAACTGTAGCATGACTAATTTCGGGTCTTTTTAACTATAATCCTCACTGGCAATTATTCCAACTCCACCAACAAGAAAAGCAGACGACACTTGTAAAAAATTTTTTTGAATAACTATTTTATTTCATTTTTTGTCTCAAAAGTATTGATTCTGACCCCTCATTGGAACGTGCTCGACGAGTTCGTTCCAATGAGGTGTCGTAACCTATGTTTTTGAGACAAAAAATGAAAAAAATAATGAAAATTATTTGGTGATTTTTTAGAAATAGCGCTGGCCGGTTTTGGTCTCTACTTTGGGTAAAGGGTTAAACCATATGAAGGTCTGATACGGGCTGTTGGGGGGTTCAGTATTACCAATACGGTTGCGTCATGCATATTTTATTTATGCACGCATGCGTGGGGGTTCGGTGGTGCTGTATTTTAAGGCGCGTTGTACGCCGATGGTGCACTTGCGTTCAACCAATGCCGAGTTAGTACGTTTGAGAGTCTGACAGTTGCTTGCAGCTACTCAGTGGTTCTCCCCGGATGATTCAAAGAAGGCATGCCATGATGGTGGAGTTGGGGTATTTCTTCAGTCAGGAAATGGACCATGACAGCAGGCATAAACTGGGTTTACGCCTCAATGGGTTACCTTCGCGACACCCTTGGTTGTCCAAATGCTATAATTAATAATAACATTTTGGTCGGCTGCCGATTTGTCGCTGAAAAGGCCTTGGTTATCTCTGTTCCCCCAAATGCCTCCTTATCACCACGCCTCTTCTCTCCCCCCAACACTCGAAGATGAACTGCCTTTGTGCCATCCACTAACAACATGTCCTTCATTCTCCTTAAGTCACTCACCAACCACATGTCCTTCATATGTGGTGGTAATATGCTAAGAAAGTATGGGCCATAAAAGATTCCTTAGCATCCCCAGAGGAATGTTAGATGAACCGCATCGCAGTATGCCTTTAAGAAGCAATATGATACTAATAAAACACACACATTTAAAGACGCGCGCTTTACCATGCATGAAACGATATAACGATATGAACTTGACAGAACTGATAATTGAATTTGACAGCAGAGAGTGGGAGTATTATGCCATCAAGAACCAATCCCGTGTAGGCAAGTCAAATCAATTTCTCTACGAGTCCTTCGCCGCTCCAATTTCGTTTTTTGTCAATCATTAAATGCGAATTGAAAAAATTAACCTTCAGTGTCTGTGAGCCTTGCTTCATAATGTCGGAAACCGGGCTTTTGTGCTGCTGGAAGAAAAAGATTCACTCCGCGTATTCAGCCAAAACTCAAGGAGTGTCGCCTGAATCCGTGCGTGAACGTATGTCTCACCGTGATGAACCTGCCCGTTTCACTTTTGTTGGGGTGGTTCTTATCCTGAAGGGGTTAATAACTTTTCCGCGAAAAGCATAAATCAACAGGGGTTCACCGAAAACAACAATGTTAATACATGTATATAAAAATAAATTTGATAATTTGTGACTTACATGGAATCCGAAATCCGAAAGAACAAGAAAACAAAACGTCAATCGCTGGTGTTTGTTCTTTGGTCGCCTCTTCACTTCACTCTTCTCACTGCCATCGCACGGCCACTAGCTTATTGTTACTTTACCGGAAATTTTTGCTCAACATGTGACGGAATGTCACTCTACGCCAGCCGTCGCACGGCCACTAACGTATTGTCAATTTACTACGTCGCCTTCCCTCATGCAGTCGCCACCAATGAGATAAAACGTTCCCCTACGTTTATCTCAGAATAATGTTCATACAGGCAAAGCCTACTCTGTCTATGTATGACTTGCCTTCTACAACAGGTAATGCCGTTTACCTAAATGCGAATAGCTCCTGAAGCTCGTACTTCGTGTTTCTGATCCTATTTTTCATATATGGCCACCGACTTGGCCCGCGACTGCTCCTATTCTAAATATGAGCGATGTGGCTCCCCTTCATCACAACGTGCCTATACTTTCGCACCGATGCGGCACCACCTCTAACCTCTAGCATGGGACATCCCATCTACTCGCAACGACCCACAGCCTGACACACCTTCAGACTGGAATGAAATTTTCGAGAACCCCACCCCCCCCCCGATTTTTATTTCCAAAGCCAGAACACTAAATCTCAGTTTAACCGCTTCTCTTGAACTTGGCCGCTTAGATCAATCTTAATTTAATATTTGCTTTAAAGTTCCTTTGAAAGACTCACATTTTACTATCTTTTGACATTCCGGAGACAGACTAGATGCGTAATATGGGTGTGTGTCCAGAACATGTGAGCTGCACTGTTTTCACCATAATTACCTATTAACTGGCCATAATTACACAGATGGTGACTACAGGAGAACACTGTCTCTCTTACTCCTTTTATCAGTTATCAGACAGCCCATGTGGCGTTCAACAAGTGCGTCATAATGGACATTACATTTCAAGCTCAATTAGTAGCGCTTGAATTATTGCTGGTCATTCAAAGTTATTGGAAGGCTTCTTGGTTGTAGTCATTCTGTCATCAGCAGACTTGTCCAAAAAACTCAACAAACCAACGATGTTAAGGACCGACCAAGGCCTGGACAACCCCAAAAGACCTTTCCTTGGGAAGATAGGAGTCTAGCACGCCTCGTAAACCCTTTGCTTCAAGTGAGGTTTTGAAACGCCTTTTGCTCCCCAACAGGCGTTTTGCAACAGAGTAGAACTGTCCGAAAGCGTTTCAAAGCACTGAGTATGAGGTCCAGACGGGTCATCAAGCGTCCAGCTCTGTCCGATCAGCATCAAAGACGACGTTTGGAGTGGTGTGTGGCACGACAACACTGGAATCTCAGAAGATGGAGGAGAGTCCACTGGACAGACGAGAGTAGGTTCCTGCTTCACGTCACAGATGGTCGCATGAGAGTGTGGAGGCATAGAAATATTGCTTACGTACCCATGAACATCAGACCTACTGTTCCTTATGGTGGAGGACCAGAAATGATCTGGGGATGCCTCTCTCATGATTGTAAACTTGATATGGTGACCCTAATACAGCCGCGCGTACCTTTATCATACATTGGTGACCAATATTTATACCATGCTCGCCTATGTTGCTACCTATGAAAAGCCTACATGTTAAATTTGAGCTTTTAACTCCACTACCAGTGTAAAGCATCCACCGCGGTCAAAAATAATTTTTACCTATAGTAGGAAGTTCATCCAACTTGACCTTTGGCATGACGCAATTTGCCGACTTCGATACATTCACACTTCGCGATGTTTCATTCAAACTATCTACTTCGTACAAAGGCTTATTAAGGTTAAAATACCTACAATTGAATATATAAAATAAAATTTAAGAATGTTAATAATAATTTGACTGACAAAGCAAGGCAAATTCAATCAACTTTGAGGATGTGTCTAGCTGCCAATCAAGCATTCACGTGCAGCCGGTAGTATTGCCCACGAGCGCAGATGTAAACAGAACAAACTCATGCGTTTTCCATAGAAAGTGTCGTTTTGTCTCCATTTTAAGTGACAAAGTAGACAATTTATTAAGAGCATGGTATAAATAAAACAAATAGGTGCTGGAGACAGCAACTACATCCCCCTCGTCCACGTGAAGCATGCTACCATTTTATTCTACATATATGCCTAGTACCCATTTATTCTACATATATGCCTGGATGTGAGGACGTTTAACCTTTTGATCCCCATAAAATCTTTTTGTCGGCCCGGGTACATGATGCGTTATAATTTCAGGGCTCAAAATAAGCCGTGTCGCGTCGCTTTTTGCTATGCAAAACTTGCAAAAAGCTACACAATGTTCATTTATGTATAGCATTTTGCGATACAAGATAATCAACTGCAGCCTATTAGGCTGCAGTTGATTATCTTGTATCGCAAAATGTAAATGAAAATTTGCAAACAAATTTGAAAACTAGTTCACTGATGCTTTACTTCTGATTGTGGAACATTCCAGGCATAACTCAGATTAACTCTCCATCAAGCATCATTAGCGACTTCATATGTAAGATGAATTCTATTGGTTTAAATTCTTCCTGTTTTTTACAACATTTTGCATAAAATGTCTATAAAAAATAACTTCAAGGCCATCAAATTAAAAATCCCAACTTCCATTTTGAGAACTCTATTAAACAACCAAGACGCCATTTGAAAATATCCAAGTCCATGCAATCCTTAAAGGCAGTTCAGTTTAAAAAACATAATAAATGTTTCATGTGTTGCAGATCATTTGAAAATGCCCAGAAATGGATGGAAACTTTTCTATCTACATAGAAGAATTCAATATAAAACAGCATAACATAACTCTGGTATATAAAAATAGCTATGTAATTTTTACAAAATGCTATTCATTTTTTGGAAATGTGTAGCATTTTGCTACGCAAAGAAAAAAAGTTATTTTGAGCACTGGCAGGATGAGGGTTACGTACATGTGTGGGGTAGACCAATCAATATTTTAATTGGTCTACCCCGAAATAACGAATATGGTCTGAGTCTCTGCCAATTATTGCCATTGAACAGACATGAAAGATACCATCAGAGTTCAAAGGGTCAATGAAATTAATAACACCAATGTATCACTCTATCATCTGATTAATTCTTGAAAGAGCCATCGGAGCTTTTTTCACCAATTAATAAGAAGATAATTGATTTGAGTCTGCCAGAAGGTGCACAACATCATAATTAAATTCGCGACAAAAGGGCAAACAGCTGCTTAAATGTTGAAAACAAATGTGAAATTATTTTAAAACCGGTTCCAAATCTGTTATTCGTAATTTGGTGTCTGTAGAGATTTAAACTAAATGTGCCATAGAATAAATATATTAGTTGCTACCCTAACTTTGGGACAGCTATTGGGCGTTAAACTTTCTTGTCAGATTCCTATTGATATGCACGATACTTCTTCCAGAAATATTCAGGTGACCCTTAATTATGAAAATTTGAAAAACGTAAGTTGATGATTTGACATGAAAGACAATTTTCCTTGTGCAAAATACCCTTATGCTCAAATAAGCAGACTGTCATCTGCAAAATGAGGTCCCCAGAGGGTGAATTTAGTGATGCTACACTGCACAGCAGGGTAGCATCACTAAATTTACCCTCTGTGAACCTCAATCTGAATCAGGGTCTCAACACTAAACAGAAAGAGGTACCCAGAGGATAAATTGGCCCACTGTATGGGATAGCATCATCAAATTCACCCTCTGGGGACCTCATTTTGCAAATGTCAGACTGCTTATTTTCAGGCCTGCTTATGCTTCATATATTATTTGTATAAAAGCACCCGTTTCTAGTGCGGGTAACTAGATTAACTTGAAGGCCCAATTTAAAGACTTTTTCAAAACATCAAACAGTCCTCATAAATTGCAATTAATTACCGTCTTACCGATCACTCGCGGACATTTCCGTGACTGCACTAATTATAATGTTATTTTTAATATTCGTCGTAATTTGCTTTCTCGGAAGACAACAAAATGAAGTTTGTAATCACGTGTTCTATTTATAGTGTATGCATCCATGCAATTTGATTTGGGATAATCATTGACGATACATGTGATCAGAGCCGGGGAAAGGAAATTCGCGCCCCAGGATTATTCTGTAACGAGCCCCATTTCAAAAGTGTCCGGATACCGATGAAGATGCCGAAGGCACGAGCAATGATAAGGTGTTGGGTAGGGTGTGGTCTCCCCAAGAAATCAGTTTAAAAATGGAGACAACTGAAGGCATTTGGGATGAAAAATCAGGTTATTTTTTAAATGTTAAAATGACGTTTTTAGCAGCATGTTTCAAATGTGCAAGTTCTCCAATGACCTAGGGCAATAGCTTTTGACTGGACAATTCTTGAAGTGATAACTTTATAAGTTGATTTAATAAAGTTATTACTTCAGGAAACATGCAGTTCAAATTGCAACCGTTTGTAAAGTGCAGAGCTCCAAACACGATACAACCCCCGTCATAACTGTTGACACGGGAATCGGAACCTTTGGGATGAGCTTTAGTCAAAACATGGCATGAAAGCATGTATTTTAATGTTTGGGGTTGGTGCGTCATTCAGGTAACTGTTGGACAGTGGGGGGGGGGGGGGGCGCACCCCAAGAATCGTAGACCTCTGCGCTTTCACAGTACCGGGCACCCGGGTTACTACATGCACCCCGACCTCTCCTCGGCTCTGTTTGTGCCCTGGGCTTTATTGAAAGCCTTAGCATAACTGCACTTTATTCAAAATAATACGAAGCTATTGATCTAATGATTCCCAGTTACTATTTGTTGTTCGTGGTGGTCATTCATTTGGGCAGAAGCAAAGGAAAAATATAGTATAAATAGGTACTAGGGCCGGTAATCAGATATCAAATTTAACCCACGAGTAGGATAAGGATTTTCTGCGGAGTGGTTAAAATCCTCATTCTACTAGTGGTTTAAAGCTGATTACCGGCTCCAGTACCTATTTGTTTTATTTATGCAATGCTCTTAATAAATAATCGAATTTGTGACTTAAAATAGAGAAATAACGATACTTTCGATTAGCAGACGTTTTGGGTTTGTTTTGTTTACTTCTGCGCCAGTGGGCAGTACTTCCGGCTGCTCGTGAATGCTTAATTGACAACTAGACACATCGTCACAGTTGATTGAATTTACCTTGCTTTTTCAGTCAAATTATTAACAATTCTTACGTTTTATTTTAAATATTTAATTGTTGGTATTTTAAACTTAATAAGTCATTGCACATGGTAGATAGTACTGCAAAACGTCGTATCTTTGAATGAAACACCGTGAAGTGTGAATGCATCGAAGTCGGCAAATTAAGTCATGTCAAAGGTCAAGTTGGATGTAGTTACCACTATAGGTAAATGTTTGTAATGGAATTCCCATTGAAAACTTTTTAAAAGTAGTTAAAGCTTTACATCGTTAGTGACGTTAAAAGCTAAAATCAAACATACGGATTTTTCACAGGTACAGTTAAAACTACAAATCCTGTCATGAAATGCGCACAAATAGCGCATCGACCTGCGCGTTAATCTACGCGTTATGGCCGTAGTAAGGCTTTCGAATTCTGTACATTTGGCCTGTACACACGCAATGTTTCAGCCAATGGACCTCCGGGTAACCCGGAGGTCCATTGGCAGAAACATTGCCTGTGTTTGCTATGAGTAAACAGAATAACCTGCCGCGCTTTGGATGCTATTCGATATGATAATTGCGCGCAATTCCTACGCACAATTAAGCCTGGATAAGCGCACAATTCGTGACAGGACTTCTCGTTTTAACTGTAGTAACATAGGTGATCATGATATAGATTACTTCTAGGAATTCAGAAACTATGTTACGCTTTTGTGTTCATCTGTTCAGAATAGCTGGTTTCTCAATATCGCATACCGGTGGACTCCATTATGAGGTCAAAGGTTATGGAGAACATTTTTGTAAACAAATGCGTTGTAGCGAGGCAGTGTTTTTCCACATCATTGTTCGCTTCCAAATTAACAATCTAAACTTGTTTGTCGACCCAGTCGCTTCCAATCAGTAACAATAAGTGTATTGGTGAATAGAAACAAGTGATTAAGGTGATTCAATTGTGTTTTGGCGATGTTGTTTTGTTAATAAAAAGGGAGCGTGTCGCTTCGCTGAGAACGGATCGCTACCCCCAATGTCAGCAAGATAGCATGTTTGCTATAAATGCAGTCTCTTTAACAACTGAGTGGTCAGAAGGCAGATATGGAGGATATGGAATGAGTGTTTTTCTCATATAATATTTATGAAACGAGTCTTAAAAATTTTCCGTTTTGGCGAGCCTCTGGTGAGCCCAAACGGAATATTCGGACGAGTTTCATAAATATTATATGAGGAAAACACTCATTTCGTATTCTATTTATCATATGATACACAAGAACAAATTAGCCACTTAGTATGACTTTTTAACCCATCACCTAACTTGAGTTGCAGACGGCACTTTGAAAAAAACATCCTCGTATAACTAAAAAATTTCATTTTTTTCTTCCAAAACATAGGTTATGACCCCCTCATTGGAACGAGCTTGTGGAGCTCGTTCCAATGAGAGGTCATAACCTATGTTTTGGAAGCAAAAAGTGAAAATATAAAAAAAATGAATGGCGTTTTTCTTGTAGGTAAAAGATTAATACAATATAACCCACCCTAAATAGGACAGATAACGTAAATTCTCCATACTGGAATTATGCAAATGTGACCCAGTTGCATTTTGTTTAGCCAATCAAATTGTCCAGTTTTGAACTTGACCAATGAAAGCTCCCAACTCAAATTATGCAAATTATGAAAACGTGGCCCAGTTGTACTTTGTTCAGCCAATCAAATTGTCTAGTTTTGAAACTGCCCAATGAAATTGACAGAAGGCTTTATCTATCACTGATTAATATGAAAACAAAATATCAAATGTTTTAAAGTGAACAAAACGGATGAGTCATATGATAAATTAATATAGTTATCCTTTTTTGCAAAGCGAACGCATTCTCTCGCTATTTGCGATGTCCTCACAGGCCCATTCAGCAGTTTAAGGTACTATATAAGTAATAGAATTTTGTTTATTTTGAAATTTCCAACTGTCATATTCCTTAAATTCAAATTAAATATACACAAATTATACATCAAAATGAAGGTTGAGATGTATAGAACACGAAACACATATGCAATCAACTCACAGAGTTGACATAAGTACCGCTGGTTCCTGGAAGTCTGATACCGTATTCGTACTAGAACTGATAATTAAATAATATTTCACGAGAACAATTTGTGGCCAAATGTCCTGCACATATCCATTAACAAAGCTAGGCATTCAAAACACGTTCGAGTGCAGCGTTAGGACTGCATTTTGGAAAAGGACAACACCGTCTGCATTTTTTATTGAAGATGGTACCATGTTCGACGGACATGCGCAAATCACTCGATTCCAATGAACTCTTGGAATTGCAAATGGCGAGTGAATAACCCTGATGTTCCTCAATAACCTTTGACCTTTCCGGGTTTGCAATAGGGCTTTTTCTCTCGATCACATTCGAGATTATCTCTTCGCAATGTCGCATCTTCGAAAACCTCGTTTGCGTGGAAGGTTACAGGTTTAAGTAATTTTCCGTTGCCTCTACTGCCTTACACTTTGTAAATAATGGCGTTTTTAAATGTTCTTTCACATAAACTCTAAAATCAGTTGAGTTAAAAATCAAACCAAATCAACTAGGTTGAGTGAATATGAACCCAAATGGGTTCATATCCACTCAACCCAATTGATTTGGGTTAATTTTTAACCCAACTAATTTTAGAGTGTACGATCAAAGACTGAAAGACGATATTTTTTTCAAATTAGCGACTTATTGACACTTTAATTCATCAAATTGCCAATGGAATGTTATAGTTCGCCCAGACACTGTTAGGATAAGCTAAATGGATATTTCACGGCGCACTAAATTGATATTTCACGGCACATGTTATACCATAATCTCAGAAATGTGTATAAATGCATAGCCCATTCAGTTCTGTTAGAACAAAATAATGCCGTAAGAAGCGGGCTTAATTTAGCGGTTTATCATTTACTTTTTTAAAAAGTTTCAAAATTATTTCAGATATCTGTGACTGAACTCAAGTTTTTTTTAACCATTTACCTAACATAACTGAATAACTGAAATGTTTCATTTTGACATAGAAAACACAGCTTTTGAAACTTCATTGGAACGAGTAAGGGTCATAAGATATGTTGTGGAAGCAACATTTCAAAACAAAATGAAATCTGAACGGCAATGGTCGTGAAGAGATGGAAAAAACCCGTTTTCTTGTTTTTCAATTAGTTTCCACGGAGAATAAATAGTCAAACTTTGAAACTGATTGAGAAAAAAATTCTAAAAAGCCAGCTTCTGTATTTTTATCCTACTCTACAGAAAAATGTCTGAAGTTTGTGAAGTGATGCATACATCGATGATACAAATTAGATAACATGTCGAAATGTCCATTTTTATATGAAATTCCCATAGCCTCAGTTTTAAATTTACTGACACCTTTAGGAAATTAAGGGTGCTAACTTTCCTGTAAATCTCTTCCAGTGACGAAAATTGTCAGCCATGCAGACAATACTTGCAAAAACAAAACATAGCGTAACTATAAAAACTCACTTTTGCATTAAACACATAGCTAATGATCTCTCAAAGTGCTCGATCCTGATTTTGTGCACCATAGTTACGTTCAGTGAAGGGTAACATTTGCAGTGATACAGGCCAGTGGTTGCTTGCTTGTCATTTGACAATATTTTACCAGTAATGTTTCACATTGTAGTGTCGGAGAATGATGTGGGGATTGCGAAAGCATCCTTTTTAGTTATTGAATCTTGCCCAAATTGTCGAGATCTGATTTAACTTTGTTTTAGAATTCGACCAACTGACAAACAATGCTGTCGTCCTCATTGGGGTTTATTTGTATACCGAGGAGATTAGTAACAAAACAAAACACCCTCAGAGCACGCGACTGAGAGCATATCCAGAGGCGTAGCACTGGGTCATTGTACACTCTAAAATCAGTTGGGTTAACAATTAACCAAACTCAACTGGGTTGAGTGAATATGAACCCAATTGGGTTCATATTCACTCCATCCAGTTGATTTGGGTTGATTTTCAACCCAACTGATTTTAGAGTTTAGGGGACTCTCACGCCCTCCTTTTTTCTGCAAAACGTCAATCTGATCTACATTCATACCTAAAATTGGTTCAAGTACATTCACCCTGGTATTTCTGGAGCCATTTTACTATAGCTATACTCCACTTTCTGGGTGCATAGAAAAGTGTTCCATGCTCCAATTGTCATGAAAAGTGACTTCGTTTGCCCCGGGGAAGTCTCTGGACCTACACCTATGGTGAGGTACACTCTCAGCTCAGAACGAGATGAAGTGAAGTGAACTGTGTGGGTGGGGACGGGAGCGGATTTTTCTGCTGCCTTATTTTGTCCCCCATTTCATTTAGCCTGTCTACGCCCCTGATCACAGTCTTAAGGGCATATCCCTAATTTTGTGGCCCTGTTACCTTGTCCTTTGACCTCCAGAACAATATGTGTTCTAATCTTACCGAGTATCATTCTTGTATCACGTTTGGTATTAGAAGATGTGGTCTTTTTCTACTTAAGTGAAAACAGACAGCCACACACACCTGGTGCTGGATAAAGCCCCACCCCCGATCCGACCATCATGGACGTGGAAAATCAGGTGCCTTGGTTTGATTTATTTCATAAAATAATATACTTGTGTGAACTTTTGTCGGCAACACCCTCCAGTTACGCGGTCATTTCTCAATAGCAGTGTGCGAACGCTTATGAACCACCAAGCACGAAATAAAGTAAATAAGATTAAAGACGATAATCGGAGAGTACGAAATAGCAGTCTTATTAGGACGATAAGAACGACAGGGAGGGGGGGGGGGGTCGAGTTCGAACGTATTTTGGAAGTGGGTGAATAAACGTAACAGAGGAAGTAACCCACAGAGTATTAGAGTAGATGGCAGAGTTTCAGACGAGCAAGATCAAGTCGCATCAGAACTAGTTAAGCACTGGGAAAAGGTAAACGATAAGCGATGGGGCATGGGGAGCCCACCAGAGTCTCCGAATCAGGTCGAGGAAAACCTATCGAGCTTCGTGTGCAGCGAAATTAAAACGGAGGAGGTGCGAAAGGTGATATCAAAATTAAGGAATGGAAAAGCGGGAGGAGTGGATGAAATTCCTAACGAGTTTATTAAAAAGGGGGGGAGAGGAACTCGTGAAAAGCCTAACTGCCCTATTCAATCTAGCCATAGAAAATAAAGAGGTCCCAAAGGAGTGGAGAGAAAGTAAAGTGACATTTATTCACAAAAAGGGGGAAAAAGACGTTTTGGATAACTATCGAGGGATCTCTGTCAGTAGCAACATTGGAAAGGTTTTCTGTAAAGTCATGTATGGGAGACTAGAGGAGGTGATTGAGGAGAAGGGTTTTTTGGGAGAAATCCAGAATGGCTTCAGGAAGGGAAGGAGAGTTACTGACCATCTTTTCACACTATCCCAAATGATAGAATCCGCGAAAGCAAAAAAGAAAAAGATGTTTATGGCCTTTTTGGATATCAAAAAGGCATACGATAGAGTATGGAGGGAAGGTATGTGGCGCAAGCTGGAGGCTATGGGCTTAGGAGGCGAGTTTGTTGGAATTATGAAAGCATTATATAAAGATGTACAGAGTGAACTTAGCCTGGGAAACATTACAACGAAACGTGTGCCTATGGAGATAGGATCTCGGACCTGGACGTTAAAAAAATCGTCAAAGAAAGGGTCATGGAGGATTGGCGAGAGGGGGTCAAATCAAAGAGGTCTTTGGGTGGTCTGCGTGATAAAGAGAAGCCAGGTTTTGAAGAGTACCTTGATGGCACCTTTGGGGGGGTCACTGTTGTTCAAGCTGAGGTCGCGATCCCTGGAGCTGAGGTGAAAAATTGGGAAAGACGGGGAAAGGGAGTGCCAGATGTGTAACTTGGACATGGTGGAGACCCTAGAACACTTTCTTCTAGAATGCCCAAAGTATCAGCCTAAAAGAATGAGATTCACTGGGAGTATAATGGGGAAGTGGGATGGGAGAATGAAGGACATGTGGTTAGGGGGAGACTCAAAGGAGAGGGTTAATATGCTAATCGGAGAGATTGGGAAGAATGGGACAAGGGATATCATCAAGCAGTTCGTCTCCGAGTGTTGGGAGGAGAGGAGAAGCGTGGGAATAGGGAGGCAGTTGGGAGTACAGGGGTAACCATGGCCTTCTCGTCCGAGAACCGCGACAAATCAGCGGCTGGCCAAAGTGTTATTATTATGAAGACTGGTCGCTGCTCTATATGTTCCAGATGAACAAACCGAGACGATTTAACTGACTTCGATCGAACGACCACATTATCACGGTTCATTTTTAGGGGTTTCACCCATTCAGCTATGGCATGCTGTACTGAGATGTGTTATTGTGAGGGTTAACGGCAGGATAGACTTGATGAAACTCTGTTATCTCAACTATTTGGTAAATCTTCCCGTCAGCCGATGATGTAAATTAATGTTCCAGAATATTTGGAATTCAAACATTAAGACAGGGTGGATAGACCGAGTGTGGGAGTTAATGGAGAACTATTCAACGAGATCTCACACTTAAAAGTTGGCACATCCTGTGGCGAAAATATCGTCCGAGAAAGAGTCATAGCGGATTGTAACATTAATTGGCGAGAGAGGATCAAAGCAAAGAGGTCTTTGAGTGACCTGAGTCATAAAGAGAAGTCAGGTTGTGAAGAGTACCTTGATGGTACCTTTGTTGGGTCACTGCTGTTCAAGACGAGGTCGCGGTCGCCAGAGCTTAGAGGAAAAACTAGGAAAGACAACGAAAAGGAATGCCAAATGTGTAATCTACAGTTAAAACTAGAAGTCCTGTCATGAAATGCGCACAAATAGCTCGTCGATCTGCACGTTAATCTACGTGTTATGACCATAATAACGCTATCAAATTCTGTACATATGGCCTGTGCACAAGCAATGTTTCAGTCAATGGACCTCCGGGTAACCCGGAGGTCCATTGGCAGAAACATTGCACCTGTTTGCGATGAATAACCAGGACAACTTGCCGTGCTTTGATGCCATTCGATATGGCAATTGCGCGCAATTCCTACGCGCAATTAAGCCTAGATAAGCGCACAGTTCGTGACATGTCTTCTACGTTTAACTGTAGGTGCAGTGGAGGCCCTGGAAAATTCCCGTTAGAATGTTCACAATACCAGTCTAACAGAATAAGATTCACCGGGAGTATGATGGGGAAGTAGGATAGGAGAATGAAGGATATGTGAGTGGTAGGTGACACAAATGAGAGGGTTAGTTAGTATGCTTATCGGAAAGATTGTAAAGAATGGGGATGTCATCGAACAGTTCGTCTTAGAGTGTTGGGAGGAGAGGCGTGGGAATAAGGAGGCATTTGGGATCACATGGCTTATCAATGCCTTCTCACCCAGAACCGCGTCAAATCAGCGTCCGGCCAAAGTGTTATTATTATTATAAATTTCTCTGCGAGCTCTTCGCAACAATCTGTCGAATAGTGGCATTTCATCATTAATGACAATAGCATACACAGTAAATGGCTTTTCTTTAACTCTCTTCCTTCCCAGCACAAGATTTCACTTGCCATTCAAATTAGTATAATTTGGGCACATTTAATCATATTCCCCAACCCCACGCCGTAAGTTAAATAGATTTTTTCATCAGTGATTTCTTGTCTTTCCTTGTGCACTGGGTTGTAACTATTCAAATGTCTTTTCATATTTCTTATTGTTTCTGATCAAAAATAGAAAATTTTGAAAAAATATGGCTGATATTTATCCAGATATAAAACATCATAATTAACAGCTCATTTTTGAAGTTCTATAATTTATCTTTAATTGACGTCTTTGTTCATAAAGCATGAATACCACTCGTTGTGACACGTGCCAAACTATTTTAACTACTACATTTCTGAAAATAAACTAAATGGTGAGTGCCATCTAAATGAGTTTGTATTTCGAATGACTTCCACCTTTGCTGGCACTGACAGTTTCGAATTATCGATATCTGTAACTGCTGGGATGTTGAAAATGGAGTTTTGTGGTGAGGGAGGTACTCACCCCATATTTTTTTCTAGTCGGGATATTTTCCTCTGGATTGAAGTGACATACATCAATTCATCCTTGCCAGTATGCCGGGCTCAAAATAAGCGGTGTCGCGTCGCTTTTTGCTATGCAAAACTTGCAAAAAGCATTTTGTATAGCATTTTGCGATACAAGATAATCAACTGCATCCTATTAGGCTGCGGTTGATTATCTTGTATCGCAAAATGTAAATGAAAATTTGCAAACAAATTTGAAAACTAGTTCACTGATGCTTTACTTCTGATTGTGGAACATTCCAGGCATAACTCAGATTAACTCTCCATCAAGCATCATTAGCAACTTCATATGTAAGGTGAGTTCTGTTGGTTTAAATACTTCCTGTTTTGACAACATTTTGCATAAAATGTCCATTAAAAATAACTACAAGCCCATCAAATTAAAAATCCCAACTTCCATTTTGAGAACTCTATTAAACAACCAAGACGCCATTTATAACAGTATACAGGTCCATGCAACCCTTAAAGGCAGTTCAGTTAAAAAAACATAGTAAATGTTTCATGTGTTGCAGATCATTTGGAAATGCCCAGAAATGGATGGAAACTATTCTATCTACTTAGAAGAATTCAATATAAAACAGCATAACATAACTCTGGTATACAAAAATAGCTATGTAATTTTTACAAAATGCTATTCATTTTTTGGAAATGCGTAGCATTTTGCTACGCAAAGAAAAAAAGTTATTTTGAGCACTGCAAGTATGTATCATTGTAGTAAATATTTGAATTAGAGTTACCCACCTTGAAAAATTACACTCGGAAATGATGCAGTCTCCAAAACTAAGCAGCCTTGGGGAATATTATAATCCCTGATGGGTACGGGTGTGGGATGGGAAAATCTCACCCGAGGGCAAGATATTTGGGCCAGACACGAGGCTTGCCGAGTGTCTGGACCAAATATCTTGTCCCGAGGGTGAGATTTTCCCATCCCACACCCGTACCCATCAGGGATTATTTTTTTCTCCCCCACCATACAGCTGTTACGTTAGCCAGTGGTAATCGGCGGTCACGTGCTGATATAATCAACTCATTTGGTATTCGTTGTTTTGAAAAAACTAATGACACCATCGGAAAGACCATGCAAAAGTTATGGATATACCAAAGGTATATACCACGAAATCAATTAAGAACGGTGGCATCTTGTGGTTTAAAGAGTTTTAGAGCATCAAACTTTGAACACACGGCATTTTGATGCCGTCAATATGAATTAGTTGGTAGCCAAAAATTATGCATAGCGTCATAATAACGTTATAAATGTATAATGTCACGTGGGTGGGGTGGATACATCTGTCTCTCCCTGCTATCTCACCATGGACAGACGTATGCTACACATGCAGTGGGGGGGGGGGGGGGAGGAGAAATATATTGTTTCAATATACATTTTGGTGGTTTGATAACTTTTTGAACCTAAAAAAATACAATTGTGTGTGTTTTTGTTGGATTTCCCTGAAAATATGTACACGTGATCGGCTCTTCCCTTTCTGTCAGTTTTTCTCTCTTATTTGTTGCATGACCCCCCGTTTTCAGGTAAGAAAATGTTGTCTGAAGGGCGAAACTTGACAAAGATATTTGAATACCAAAATTAAAGTTATGCGATCATATTTTTATCTGCTGAACGTTATAATGGTCGCCTATGGGAAAATATTTAGTACTGTGATACCAAGATTCAAGATTTATTTATTTCTTTTTGTATTACTAGGCATCAAAGAATACAAAATATTGTAGTGATAATTAACAATGCATGTCAAGTGATGGAAGACATACAACAGAGATAATTTTCTTCTGTGAGATGGTTATTTTAACAGAAATCCATTCTGAGTAGAAGGGTGTCATAAGTTGAATTTGTTCAAGTTGCCGAGCGATGGGTATAAATGCCTGTGACGGAAACAATTAAAATGTACATAAACAATGTCCGCCCTATGTTATAGTCATCGGTACTATAGGCTGTGTTTCACCTGTGTCGTTAATCTTCGGCACAACGCCAAGATTCAATCAGAGAACCGGTTGATGTTTAGATAAAAGCAGTACTATTTCAACCAGTGATCATGTATTTTCTCATGGGACTTCATTTGATACATACAGAAGGCGATGTGTGTTTGAATAGGTGGGTGTTTTACATAACTCGTTGGAATGGCGTAATCATATTTCGCTCGAGCCGACTCGAGCGAAATATGATTACGCCATTCCAACGAGTTATGTAAAACACCCACCGATTCAAACACACGTCGCGTTCTATGTTTATTACACAACCCATGCATTAAAATTCATTTAAATAAACAAATTTTAATGCCACTGTTTAAACCCAAAAGTGAAGTATCTGTGTATTTTGACTGCAGCTGTACTGATCAAATGGATCGATAAAATATCAAAACAACCTTTTCGGAACCAGTGCTTGTTGAAATTCGTATCGCTGTTTCTCTTCGGCTCGTGCCCATTCACGCCGAACCATTTGGTGGCTATTACTGTTAGTAAAAATATAAGTACAAATTTGTGCTGATTTGCAAAACAGCTGGGAGAAACATTTTTAAACGAAGTTCGAAGCATGTCAAGATGTACGAAGATTTACCGAAATAAAGTTGACCAATTTAGATATAACGGATCCACAAAACGAGACTGGGTTAATGTTCTGGTTGGGAATGATTGGGGATTTTATAAAATATTATCTCATTTTTGGTTAACTAATTTTTTGTGAACCGACTTTATTTTGCTTTGGACGTTTTCATTTTCACACTATGCGACAGACCGTCGATAATTGTATAACGAAATTTGGAAACTTTTCGAAGCGTAACTAATGACTCGATGGGAAAGGAACTAGTATGAACGGTGCTGGGAAAAAAGTTCCGGCTTGTACATCACCCATTGAATACAGAATCATTTATGTCATAGTGGCTATTCCATTATATACAAGGGTTTAAAGTTGAATGGATGTGTAATAAAAGGGCTTTTATACCATGATTATCTATTGTACTATATATAAAAAGCCTATGACATAAATTTTAACTTTAAACACCAACCGTGGTGAACATGCCAGCAATGGGATTTCAATAGTGAAAATTTACACCTACAGTGGAACTACATCCTAGTTGACCTTTGGTGACCTCGCCTTGAATGCAAACTTATCTAAATTTATCACTCGTCGCCTCGTGAAGAATGAGATGAAACCCGCAATTATTTATTACGTTTTTTAAATACGTTTACCACATAAGGTACCAAAAATTAACAAACACACGTTGTCCCATGTTAATAAAGCATCCACAACTCGAAATAGTATGTTATTATGCTATTAAAAAGAAAAAGGCCCCGTAACTTGCGGTTTCGGTTTTTTTATTTCGTTTCGGCGATAAAATTGCCAGTGGAAGTACCGCCCACCTTTGCTCATGTAAACAAAAACAGACTCGCCAGGTGTGAATATTGATCTATTTAACATTTAAACTCTTATTAATCTGACGATCATGGTATAAATAAAATATACCCAAAGTAGCTTGATGTTCCAAATATTCAAGACTCGTGGCGAAGTGGTGTTAACCGCCGCCGAAGGCTCGCGATTAACAGCACTTCACCACTCGTGGTGAACATTTGGTACACCAAGCTACTATGGGTATATTCTATATATGTCACATATATACAGTAGGTCGTACAAATGGAGGGCTGTTGTACCCGATTCCGGCTCTTGGAGATCCCGCATGACCAAATTAGGAGTACTGATACGACTACTACATGTGTATTTTAATCATATGCAAATAAATTTCCAAAAAATATTGAGGTTCTTATTAACTATAATCCTCCCTGATCAATATTCCATCTACATCACCAAGGCATGCCTTCGACGAAGACATGCCTTGGTGATGTCGTTGGAATGTTTATCTGTCGGAACTTGAGCCATCATAGACGGGACAAAGCAGATTCACATCCCTAAACGAAAATCTCCTGGAATGTGTATTACGTGGGAACATATTTCACGAAGAGAGAGAGAGAGGGAGAGAAAAGCCCGAGTGTTGTCGAAACGCATCATGAGCAAGGTCTTTCGAATCATACAGATCCACGGTCGGTTCGATACTCTCCATGGGTAACTGCGTTGTGTCCATGGGTAGGGCACTTCACCCCGATTACGCATATGGGGGCAATATGGCGCTGTGTACTAAAGCGTACTGCACCTTAGTAGTCTTCAGCCAATGCTAACCCTGCTTGTGTGGAGTTAGTACGTTAGAGAGCCTGACAGTTGCTTGGTGGTTCTCTCCGGGTACTCCGGCTTCTTCCACCAGTAAAAGTGTCCGGCACGAGATGACCCTGGCTGTCGAAAGCGTCGTTAAACCCCAATAAATAAATAAATCGTACTTATCACAGGAGGCGTTCCTAAATGTCTCGGAAAACAAACAAGAGCTAGAATAGCATTGTTAAAAGCAACGCATTGTCTGGCGAATGACGTAGATTACTTTGAAGCACACAATAAAAGGGTTTTATTGAAACAACGTTTCAAATCACATTAACTGGCCGAGTGCTGGGGCCCAAATTTGGGCTTTATTTTTAAATGCAGGTACCACAACTGGAAGGCTTCGTATTCTGTGGATTTGCTTCATTTCATCTTCGAAGTGAAATTATTTTGTCTTTGTATAATAATAATAATAATAATAATAATAATAATAATAATAATAATAATATTAATTTTTATTACCTGGTAAACGCATGTAATGACATCACTGTCCACGCGTGGGTTACGAGCAATCAACGGCGACTATACTGTACGTTTTGATGCCGGGCTTGAGTGATTCTGCTGAATCCATTTCTATTAAAGTGTGTAGATGGATAAGAATCAAATTAGAGCGTATTGCTATGATTATAAATATATTGTTGTGTGTAGATCGGGTAGGGTAAAACCACTCGCAGTACCCAGCATCCATGCTGGCGTATGTTCCGGGGTGGCGGGTGATGAACATAGTTTATGTTATTCTATTAGTCTATCCGCAGGTTGCCCTCTGCCAACTCTGAAACACCACCCTTCCACCGGCTTTTATACTGGGTCATATCTTTGGCTCCAGAAACGAGAAAACCGACATCCCTATCATAGATCAGACGAATCGCTCCAAATGTATCGACTTGGTCAGAGACTGTTCGCGATTTCTTTTTCCTTTCTGGTGTGGCAGGTAGACATCCAATATGGCCATGCCACTTCCCACGGTATGCTATTTATTATATAGAGAGTAATCGCGTGACTGGACTGGTTACATGAAATAATTCATGAGATGTGAGGGACGTTGTACAAACACGAGTGTTTTAAAATATAGTTCCTCGCCTCGAATGAATTATTTCACGTAACCAGTCCAGTCAAGCGATTACTCTGTTTATTACTTTCATTATTAACGATAATTATATTATTTAAAAAAAGCAAAACAAAACAATGAAGTCCCCATTACATCCACGACAAAGCGTCTTCGTTTGCGCGCACGGATACATGACACAATTGTTGATTGCATAATTCACTTGTGAAGTTATCGTTTATAATCAAACCCGGAAATCCCAGTAAATCACACTTTGGAAAGTAATAAACTTGTATAATATGTCTATATTTGTTAACCACTTTACATGCATATATACTGTGAATAAAGAATCTGAATCCGTATCCATTCTGGACGGACTACTTGTCGACCCCTGAGTTCCAATGTGTTCTGTGTGCCAGTAGGCACATAGAACACACCGGAACACAGGGGACGATGTGTGTGTTTGTAGCTGTTTTGGTGTAATTGGTGTTGGAGTCTGCGCGAGTGTAGTGTGCTTTTGCAGTGTGATTCTTATGAATCAGAAGGGGCAGGTTCAAGCCACAAGTAGTACCCAGCACCCATGCTGGCGTCCCTTCTGGGAGATGTGACGGTGGACAGAAATTATGGAACCCTTCTCCATGTGCCTTGCTATAATGTATGCGAGAATGCTTATATCATTGCTTGGTCAATATCGTTTACATCCTCAAATTGTATGCATTGTGAGTAGGGTTCCAAAGCCCAGCCATAAAATCTTATTACGTACACATTCACACCTTTTCCTGTTTTTAGGACGGAAAAAGTATGAAAATGTTACTAAATGATGCACTTTTTCCAAGTGAATCATTATATTACAGGTACGTGGGGATTTGGAGACCACGGTATGTCTCTTGGAGCACTCCATCACGTAACTGACTGTCTGTCGGCCATTACCCTCTTTTCACCGTATGGGACTTGAATAAGGTCTAACCTCATCGGGTATTAAGGGACCACTTTCGATTGGACTCCACTTATAGAATCCCCTTCCCACCTCACTCTATGTCTAGAACCCCCTTTTAATAGTATGCGGCAATGAGGAAATACCTCAATGAGTTCTAACCTCATAGCCGTCACGTCCCCATCTCGGTATAAAATTACCCTGTCCGGAATCCCACTTTTCGAATCCCTTTCTCGGAGCTCTCTGCGTCTACGGAATCTCCTTGTCGTCTTATGACTCTCTGAGTTGTTAGAGCAAACAGTCTATATTCTACAACAAGTGATGTTAGAAGTACTGGAATCGGGCTGTTAGGACCGTGGTGGCTCAGTGGTAACAGCATTGGACTTCAAACCAAAAGATCCACGGGGCTACTGCGTTGTGTCCTAGCGCAAGCCATTGCCGATTGCCCACGTAGATGTACTGTGGCGCTGTGTACTAATGCGTACTGCACGTCGATGGTGAACTTGCCTTCAATCAATGCTAACCAGTTGTCCCAGTTGGTATGTTGAGGAGTATAACATTACTTGCCGCTGCTCGATGGTTCTTTCGTTGTACTCCGGCTTCCGCCACCCGTAAAACCGTTTGACACAAGGTGACCCTGGCCGATGAAAGTGTCGTTGAACCTCAATACATAAATAAAATAATTAGGCTGTTGGATTAAATTATTACTGAAACCTCATGCAAATCCAAAATGGATTTGCGCAATCGGAACAACCAGTATTATATATGACAATCTCATTCAGGATCTGTGTTGAAAGAGATTACAGTACGACCGCCGTGGACTGGTCACTTTCCATGTATGGGCAATAATAGTAATAATACAGTTAGAGACATGAATCCGCATAATTGCGCTCTGAGGCTTCACACATGCACACACACAAAAAAATAATGACGGTAACTCTTCAATGCTTTACAAAAGTGCGGGTAAAAAGGTAAGTTTTGAGTGCATTTTTAATCAATTCAGGTGTCTGTGGCACCTTCAGATGTTCCGGAAGTCTATTCCAAAGAGAAGGGCTTGCGACAGGGAATGTTCGGTCACCCGCACTAACTAGACTTCCCGGTTTGAAAGACAGCAGATTCGAACTCGACGAGCGTAGGGGACGTGATGGTGTGTAGGAGTGTATCAGTCAACTGAGATAATCGGTAGCCAGACCACTGAGTGCTTTGTATGTTAGGAGAAGTATTTTGTATTCAATCCTTTCCTCTATCGGCAACCAATGAAGCTGAGAGAGAATAGGACTGACGTGCTGGGATTTCCGTTGTCGAGTTGTTATTCTGGCTGCACAATTTTGAACGAGCTGCAGCCTTTTGATCGTTGATTGTTTGCAACCAACAAGCAGGGAGTTGCAGTAATCTAATGGGCAATATTTCCATGGACGCAATAATATTATATTCCAAACACTAGTGATAGAGATAATCCTCACAAATTTAATCATTGAAGCACCGGGTACAACCCGGTGCTTCATTAATTAAAATTTTGCTGATGATGATTTGTATTACCTGATAAACCAATGCCTGAATATAACCGCACACGCGTTGATTTTGACCTGTCCACGGCGACTGTACTGTTCTGGAGTCCAAAGCGAAAACAACACAGTGGGCTAACGGCACACAGTATACTGAGAAACTGAAGTGTTCTCTGGCCGTAGTTCGGATTGGGGATGGTTTCAGTGAAGGGGCGGAGAATGGGGAGAAAATGGCACCGTTGTGAAATATTCTTTGTATTATATGCTTCCGCTAAAAAATATAAGGAAATAGCTGAAACGAGGACATCGTATTTTTTCGACTTGACCTACACAATATAAACGATTACGTTATTTAAATAATCGTATTTTTCTCTGTAGGTACAACCGGCGAACTCGCTCAAATGTTTTGACCCGGACAAAATTTGGATTTTTCGAACTGAAAGAACATTGCTTCCTCGCATCTGAGTGATCAATGGCTGTCCACATAGAGGACATTTCTGTATCATCTTTGTCGCTCATTGGGTTGGGCAAAACTGGTTGCACCAAAGGGGACACCGGACTTACCACGCCGACCATTGTTCGGCCCAATGGGAGAAAATTTTGATTTTTCGAACTGAAAGAGCGCTGTTTCAGGTATCACGGAACTAAATATCTTCCCATAGGCTACCATTATAACGTTCATGCAGAAAAAAAATGATCGCATCACTTTAATTTTGGCATTCAAATATCTCTGTCAAGTTTAGCCCTTCAGACAACTTTTTTTTCTGATCTGAAAACAGGGGGTCATGCAACAAATAAGAGAGAAAAACTAACACAAAGGGAAGTACCGGTCACGTGCACATATTTTTCAGGGAATTCCCTACAAAAACACACAAAAAGTAAATTGTATTTTTTAGGTCCAAAAGTCATTAAATCACCCTTTTTTATCAGGAATGTTCAACAATAATGCAAGATGTCAATAAAATGTTTCAAACGTTTATTGAAACAATATATTTTCCCAAGGCTGTTTATTTTTGGAGATTACATCATATCCGAGTGCAACATTTTAAGGCGGTTCACTCTAATTTCAATATTTAGTTCCGCGATACCTTCATTGCATCTGACCGATCAATGGTAGACCAGAATGCTGGTATACTGAAATTATCTCGGACTGCCATTGGCTGTTTCTTAGCATCCGACCGATCAGTTTCAGCCTAGGCTACTTGCATATCGAAATGCCCTCTATGTGGACTGCCAATGGCAGTCCACATAGAGGGCATTCCGATAAGCCGACAGTCTATGTAATCAGATCCATTTCCCCTTTTGGTCATTTTCACGAAATTTCATTTTCACGGAATTTCGCTGAGTGTTTATATTTCATCTGCTAGTTATGGTATGCACTCAGGAAAAACAGTTGGACTCCATATATTTTTTATGTCACTCTGTAAGGATGTATTTTACGGTAATGCACTTCATAATTTTGATCGATATCCTCGGGTTGACGATATGCATTGCAATGACAGTGGTCGATGATCCCTCGGAAATTGGAAATGCCAAAGGGCTTTAATACCGGATGCAGGCTTCGTTGCTGTAATGTATGCTTGTACTCAAAGTGTCACTGCAGAAATTTGAATCCATTTAGTTTGAGTTTCTTCGAAAGATTTCATTTTGATATAGGCAATAGGAAATGTTTCATTTGTATGTTCAGAAGTGCGTGACAAGTGCAATGTGTTGCCAATAGCGACGACTTCAGTTTTAATAAGTAGTAAGGTAAGAAAAATATATAATGAACAGGGGGAGGGGGGATAACCAAGCCCTTTAGGGGGTGCGGTGGCTCAGTTGGTAGAGGTGCAGGCTGCAAGCCGAGAGGTCCTCGGTTCGAATCCCACCTGCGGCAACCGCGTTGTGTCCTTGGGCAAGACACTTCACCCTGATTGCCTACATGGCGGCACGATGGCGCTGTGTACTGAGGCGTACTGCACGTCGATGGTGCGCATGTCTTCAACCAATCTAACCCTGCCTGTGCTGCTGTGCAGAGTTCAGAGTTACGATGTTGGAGAGCTGACAGCTGCTCGTCGTTGCTCGGTGGTTCTCTCCGGGTACTCCGGCTTCCTCCACCCATAAAACTGTCACGGTCACGATTAGCCATTGTGCATAAGTATGTGACCTTAAACACCAATAAATAAATAAATAATAAATAACCAAGCCCTTTAGGGGCAGAATTTCTCAATACCACGTTGGCATCAAATATTGCGCTGAAAATACCACAGTATCTCTAACGACCATCTAATAGTGATGCAATACAATGAACACTATTACTGTCCAACTCCTGAACATATTACATCGGGAACGTTGTCGGAAGGGGGAGGGGGTGAGAGTATTTCAGCCCCCCCCCCCTTCCCCCATCATTCGACAAATTTACAATAAATGAAAATTCGAATCCAAAGGTCGGACATTTCAGCCAGGGCGCTAGCGGAAATTTTCCAAATATGTCAAGAATGTGGCCAAAATATGGAGTTCACAGACTGAAAGGTAGTCTTCCAAATATTGATTAAAAAGAAGTAAAAATCCCCCCAAATATTTCTTTGTAGTTGGAATTTGTGTCTACCGAGAGCCTCAATTGGAAAATGCACATGCAAAGGTGTGTACAAAAGGACATCTGATTTTTCAAACCTGTAGTTGGGACGTTTTGACTCGCGGTGGGGAGGGGAGGGGGTGCTAATGTAATTTCCCATTTCTTTGAATTTATGACGTTGTAGTCAGAATTTTATCTCCGGAGGTGGCGGGGGCAGTTGGAAATCTAGTGTTGGACACTACACAATCCGAGACCCCTTAGCAGCGTTCATGGATTACATGCATACATGTAAACGACCAAGGATGCATACTTCCATAGGGTTTTATCTAGGATGAGTTGCCAGGGCTGTTTTAACCCGTTGGATGCTGATGGTATATTCCATTCCAGTTCAGAGCCATCACCCGATAGAGTATATATTTCGTTAAATGGGGGAGGAACAATCAAAATTTTCAACGTGCAGCCTTGAGGCTGCACGTTGAAAATCTTGATTGATTTACTACACAAATTCACTGAGCAACCATCTATTTTATGAATGCAGGTCGTATCACGACCCTGGCACTGAAAAGGCGACCTTCCGGGTTTAAAGGGTTAATACATCATTACATGAATAGTGACTGACCGTTTGTCAGACAACGTTGATGTATTGACTGTCGCTGAAATTATAAGTGGTGAACTAGTTCTTTGTTCAAGTGTAGATATCCCAGAACTTGACAGGTGTTACAATATTACCACTTGACAAGTGTAATGTCGCGACCCTTAAAAGGAAACAACGCAGATGACGCGGAACAGATTCGAACTCTCGAACCTGATCCGCGTCATCTGCGTTGTGTCCTTTTAATTATGTACCCACCAAACGCAAATCAAATTATGGGCGATTCTAGAAGAACCACCAATGCTAGACACATGGGAAGTGCCATCCATTCAAGTTTCAGATGTCTGGCGATTGTAATGTCTAAGTGCTTAAAGCATTGCACTTTGAGTGTTAAAATCAAACCCTAGGCGTTAGAATGGGTTTAACACCTTGAAAGTGTGAGTTTTAACACTTTAGTTTTTAGTGTGTATGGGTACCCGTGGGGATCTGCAGTCTCAGAAAGGTCCCTTTCAATTTTTTATGGATTACACTTCGAATTGGCATAGAAGAATCATTTCAAGAATCAAGAATGTATGCATCATTCGTATTTGTATATATATTAGAGTTTACGACACTTTCGACAGCCAGGGTCACCTCGTGTCGGACAGATTTACGGGTGAAGGAAGCCGGAGTACACGAAGAGAACTACCGAGCAACTGTCAGACTCCCCAACGTATTAAATACACACAAGCATGGTTGGCATTGCTTCAAGACGGGTCCACCATTGACGTGCATTACACCGTAGTACACGGCGCCGCCGTGCCACCACGTGGGCAATCAGGATTAAGCGCTGTGTCCAAGGACACAGCGCGGTTACGCCTGGCGGGGATGGAACCGTAGACCTCTCGGTTTGAAGTTCAATGCCGTAACCACAGTGTCGCCGCGCTCCCGTGGCTCACTAAAATGACAAAAAGACTATCGATATACTTAACAAGACGCAGCCCATGCCGATAATGTATTTAAACACCCAACTCATATGTCCTTTCGAAATAGATATTCTTTTCCGTGTGTGTATGAGGAATGGCTATTAGTCGAAGGACAGGGTTGGTACGGTGAACTAAAATGAAAGTATGAGATGGGGTGGGGGAGGAGCACTATTTATTGTTTTCCCCATTTTTGTCTAAAGAACATAACTTATGAACCCTCATTGGATCGAGGGAATGAATTTTCTTGTTATACTTGTCACAGTTTTCTTGTCTCAGCATCAATCCGCTCTCAGCGTACTCTCCAGGTGTTTGTCATATTTATGTTATGTACTATCTGTCACGTGATCAACTTTGCGAGGGCTACAAGTGAACGAAAACGAGTGATTCTGGGAATTATGACTTAACACTTTACCCAACTGGAATAGGAGACGACACTTGAAAAGGCTTTTTTGACTAACAAAAGATTTCATTTTTCCTTAGAAAACACAGCTAATAACCCATTAATGGAACGAGGTCAACGAGACCGTATCAATGAGGGGTTATAAGCTAGTTTTTGAGATCAAAATGGAAAATATAATAAATTTTGACTGGCGATTTTTGTGTATGGCGCTGGTCGAGTTTGTCTGTTACGTTAGGTGAATTAAAACTCTACAGCCAGCGATAATCACAAAGTCGTCAATGAAATTTTATCATTTATTTTTTAAATGTTAGCTTCAAAACATCGCTTATGACCCTCCATTGAAAGGATAACGCGTCCGTCTTCATATGCCATAAGCTATGTTTTAGGGACAAAAATGAAACATTGTAGTTACCTCACACTGCAAAAAATATAGGTTCTCTTTAGAACAAAAACTGGTTCTAATCTTGTCCTTGAGATGGAACCAGTTCTGTTTAAACAGTATTTATTTCAAATCAAATAAATTTACCAAGATTAGCATTTCTTCGATGGACAATCACCATTTTTGTTCCAGATTATATTCATGGCTGACAATTTCCGCCATTGGAAGAGATTTATAGGAAAGTTAGCTCCCCTTAATTTCGTGAAGCTGTCAGAACATTTGACACAAATGGTATGGGAATTACATATAAAAGTTGAAATTTCGAAATGTTATCGAATTTGTAACATCAGTTTTTGCGCGTCATTTCACAAACTTCAGACATTTCCCTGTAGACTAGCAAACAATATACACAATGTGTTTTTTACAATTTCTCACCTAATCAGTTTGAACATTTAACTATAATTTTTCTGCTGAAAGTGAATTTATTTATTTATTTATTGATGTTTTAATGTCATATACTTATGCACAATAGCTAATCATGACCGTGACAGTTTTATGGGTGGAGGAAACCGGAGTAGCCGGAGAGAACCACCGAGCAACGACGAGCAGCTGTCAGCTCCCCAACATCGTAGCTCCGCACTGCAGCACAGGCAGGGTTACATTGGTTGAAGACATGTGTACCATCGACGTGCAGTACGCCTTAGCCTTAGTACACGGCGTCATCGTGGACAATCGGGGTTAAGTGCCTTGCCCAAAGACACAACGCGGGAGTCCGAATTGATCGCTCAGACGGTCACCCATCCAATGATTAACCGGGCTCGACGTCGCTTAACTTCGGGGATCTGACGAGAACCGGTTACCGCAACGCCACCACGCCCCCTTGCTGAAAGTGAAACCTATTTAACTGGTTGAATAATAGAAGCCACTGCGAGGCTTTCAAAAAATGAGGGTACCAGAGCTTTTCCTTGTCCCTGTTTCATATTCAATCAAACGCCTATAATATTTTGTTTATATAAATTTGTAATAAAACAAATTTTGAATAACAAATTCAGACCACCAAAATAATTTAGCCCTCGACCAGTTAAAAATAAGAAAATGGCGCTTTCACCATCTTTTGCTATTTTATAACTGCTTCTGTTCACTATATCAACAGTGTGCACATCGTGATATGAAATACACACACTGTCTTTTTCATTAATAGAAAAGTCTAGGAGATGAGATTTGCTAATTTTTGTCCTGGGAAGAATAGAAACTTACAAATTACTGTAAAAATACATTCATGAAACAAAGAGCCAAAGTGAACTGTTACTTAGTTGCTTCTAATTAGCTTGTCATAAAAAAGCCAAGTTTCCTTTTGTAACTTTTAATAAACGAAAACAACAGACAGCTCCGAGAGCTGTCTGTTGTTTTCGTTTATTAAAAGTAACAAAAGGAAACTTCCCTTTATATTCTGCTGATGTCATAGATGTTTTCTGAACAAGTGCATGCTTCTTAATTGGACCTTCCTTGCATTCTGATAATTTCAGGGGAGATAACTTTATCTAAAGTCGATTCTCATTATGAGATAAGTCGTGGATGGCCCGTTTCAAACAACCCATTTCTCTGGTAATTTATTTCCAGACATTTTAAGCAAGAGAAATAAGACAATCCTGACATGATTTTCCATTGTTATTACAAATGGTAAGATGAGAAAGCCAACATCCAGCACCTAATTTCATAAGTTACTTTCATTGAGCCGATATGCTATGGTGTAATACACTGATGGAAAGGGCCCGTGTAAAAGATTATACTGGAAACGTCACAAAGGAGTATCAAATGTAATTTTGAGAAACGTTCTCCCTATTAAAATAAGGTCAAGTAATGTAGACGAGCGAAACATCGGAACCCCCAACTTATAATTCTTTTGTGACGAACCGAAGCGAATGGAACGGCCGTTCGCTAAATTTGCTAAACTCTTTCACGGGAAGAAGAAAAACTTGCAAATTTCTGTTAAAACATATTGTTAAACAAAGAGCAAAAGTGGAAAGTTACTTAATGTCGGCTGGTGTGACGTTGATCGATATTCTTAATGACGAAGTATCTGTGAAATAGTTGCCTCCAATTAGCTTGCACAAAAATCCAAGTTTTCTGCTGAGGGGTATAAAAATTCATAAGATGGATTTTTACAATTTCTTTCCCAAACAATTTGAACGTTTGACTATTAGTCTCTGTTGAAATCCATTTAAAAATAAGAAAACGGCGTTTTCACCCTTTTTTGATGTTCTGAAACTTCGTTTGCCTCTCGTGATAGCAAAAGTGTGTACATTACGACATATAATAAGACACTGCCTTTAGTATTAATAGAACAGTCTTGGGGTGAGATTTGCTAATTTGTTTCCTGGGAAGAACAAACATTTTTAAATTACTGTGAAAAACACATTCGCTGAACAAATAGCCAAAGTGGACAGTTATTTAGTGTTGTCAGGTGTGATACCGATAGATGTTCGTAATGACTGATTAGTTTAGAACTTGTTGCTTCTAATTAGTTTGCCATAAAAAGCCAAGTTTCCGCTTGTTACTTTTAATAAACGAAAACAACAGACAGCCCCAAGGGCTGTCTGTCGTTTTCGTTTATTACAAGTCACAAAAGGAAACCTGGCTTTATCATCTAATGATGTCACGCGTGTTTTCTCAACAATTATCTGCCTTCATCATATGTCTAATAATTTTAAGGGAGACAAACTTATAAATGACGATATAAGTCAGGAATGTATTGGGCTGAGTGTTTAATTTTAAAATTCCAGTACTTTATTGTGGCTCAGTGGTTACGGCATTGGACTTCAAACCGAGAGGTCCACGGTTCGATCCCCGCGAGGGGAAACTGCGTTGTGTCTTTGGGCAAGTCACTTAATCCCAATTGCTCACGTGGGGGCACGGTGGCGCTGTGAACTTAGGCGTACTGCGCGCCGATGGTGCAGTTGTCTGCAGCCGATGCTAACCCTGCTTGTATGGAGTTTGTACGTTGGGGAGTCTGACAGTTGCTCACTGTTGCTCGGTGTTTTTTCCGGGCACTGCGGCTACCTCCACCAGTAAAATTGTCCGACACGAGGTGACCAAGGCTGTCTAAAGTGTCGTTAAACCCCACTAAATAATAATAAAGTATTTTTATTTCAATGACATCATGTCCTAAGGCTTCGGCGATGCATCTTATTATCCTCAGTCCAGATGAACATTCAGAGAGACCAGAGATTGAGCATGGGGACACTCGCCTTGTTGCCCTTGACAAGAAGGGCAGTATGACATCCGTGCACTCTCACTTGATAATAAAATGTGACATGATCAAGATACAACCATTGTTTAATGCCAGCATTTGCAACATTCACAAGAGAGCTTGTTTGTAAACAGACCCGCAAAGTATCAACTATATACGTAATGCTTTCCAATTTTCATGTAAAATCGATGAAGAGCAATTTATTTAGTACTGAACAACGATATTTGTTAGCTGCCATTTGGTGATATTTTGTTGGTTATTTTTAATTTCGTTAATTTCGTTCTGTTTCCGGGAGACTGTTTCGCAAGACTGCCGACAGAAATAAACTGATTCTCAAACTTTGAAACTTGAACTATTTTGAATAACAATAGAACATAAAGACCTGTGCAACATAGCCTTCATTTTTTATATAACAATGACCCATTAAACCACCACTTTTATTTCTGAAACAAAAAATCAACTCTTTGTTTCCAGAAGTTGCTTGTCAATGTTGGCCTTTTCCGTTGCTTTTAAATACAGGTCGGCTTGGTATTCGGCCACTTGGGAGCTGGTGTCCACCACTGATAGCTATTTATTACAAGCCTTTTCTATGAAATCCCCATCTACAACAACACTAAACCATGCGGAAAATGAAAACCCGTTACGCACACATGTGCTGAACGGAAATCGTTGACGAATTATTTTTAAATAGAAGCGAAATTTCACTGGATGTTTCTATAAATGGTGTACCGCAATTACACTTTGACTCGCTAGCTTTCGCTGAAAATAGTAACACGGATTCCCCTCGAAAATTTAGTTGGCGATAAAATATGCTCTTTTTGTTGATAGTTCATCCCCTGAGTTCCAATGTGTTCTCTGTGCCTACTGGCACAGAGAACAAATTGAGACTCAGGGACCGAGTTGTCAAATGAATTGCTGAGTGTCCTTCTAATAAATGGTTTTATAGACGTGAAGGCCTGTAATAAACACAGAACGACACACGCGCGTGAATGGGTTAACCGATATGGCACCTGTGCCACCGCGGAAGGTTAATTATATATAGCTCCATATTGATTAACCCATTCACACGCGTGTGCCGTTCTGTGTATATAGTCGGGGGCGCTGTTGCGTTGCGGTAACCGGTCCTCATCAGATCACCGAAGTTAAGCAACGTCGAGCCCGGTTAGTACTCGTATGGGTGACCGTCCGAGCGATCGATTCGGACACCAGCGTTGTGTCCTTGGGCAAGGCACTTAACCCCGATTGTCCACATGGGGGGCACGATGACGCCGTGTACTAAGGCGTACTGCACGTCGATGGTGCGCATGTCTTCAACCAATCTGACCCTGCCTGTGCTGCAGTGCAGAGATACGATGCTGGGGAGCCGGCAGCTGCTCGCCGTTGCTCGGTGGTTCTTTTCGGGTACTCCGACTTCCTCCACTCGTAAAACTGTCACAGTCATGATTAGCCATTGTGCATAAGTATGTGACCTTAAACACCAATAAATAAATAAATAAATAAATAAATAAATAAATAAATAAATAAATAAATAAATAAATAAATAAATAAATAAATAAATAAATAGCCACATGTGGAAACGTGTCTCCACCGCTGCCATCTCAGGGGTGGGGTGGAAGTTGCTAGAAATAAAACAATACCCAACACAGAAAATCCAATGTATTCTAGTTATCGAAGTCTCGCAATCTCCGATCACTTGTTAAAGAGTATTCTCAGACATCTGTGAAACATGAAAACGTTGATGTCACAGCGTAACAGATTTCACCTCCTCAAACGTCATGGATGGGGAGGAGATATTACGTTGATTGACCTGGCGCTATCTTGGTTGGAGGGAGGGGGGGGGGCGGTTTGAATTGCGATGTTTTCCACTGATGTTCTAGCAATACTGCTGTATGGAATGTAGTGAATGCCCACCCATAACTTGCCACTCCAGTAGGATTAAGAGTCATCCCAAGACGTGAGCAGGAACTGTTGCCTTGAATGTTGGAGCGACAAATCTTTACTCAAAAAGCAATAACAGTATGTGCCGACGTTAATTCGTTATTGGACCACTGTACAGGATTGCTACTGTGTGTGACGTTGGCTCATTTATGTTCAGTTTTCAAGTAATCATATGTTTATTTAAATTTGTACCATTACAGCGACGGCATCCAACCAGCGCCACTTATAAAGCGCCTTTAAAAGTTTATTATTATTTCAATTTTTGTCACGAAACACACTTTGTGACCCTGCATTGGAACGATTTCGTAAGCTGAATACCAAAGGAAAAAAATGATTTTTTTAGTTAATTAATAGGACAATTTTCGTCAAATGTCGTCTGCTTCTCTTGTCAGATAGAAAGAATTAAAATTTATAGTTTGCAGTTCGAATGAAGTTTTCGACGTGATATTTTCCATCCTTTTCGGTGCTTCTGCCAATATTTTTAATTATCATAATGATAGACAATTTGTTATATGGATGCCACACGTATTATCGTCAATAAACTACAGTTTACCATCTCTTTGTTTCAGCCGTTTCTGTGGCAACAAGCTGCTTTACACTGGTAGCCATATCCATGGAGAGATACTTCGCCATTGTACATCCACTTCACTCCAGAAGTTGGCAGACTTTATCTCATGCTTACAAGATTATTGCCGTTTGTTGGTTTTGCGCACTTCTATCGATGTCTCCTATAGCCGTATTTACCAAAAGACTTCCAATAAATTCTGGGAGATATGCTTGCCGAGAGATGTGGCCAACGGAGGAGGGTGCGATTGCCTATATGGTATTTATGGATTTGATTCTTCTAGTGCTACCAGTGAACATTATGGCTTTTTCGTACGGAAAAGTAATTAGCACTCTCTGGGTTGATATAAAGGACAACAAGGAAAATGGGGATACTCCACAGCACATAACAAGTAAGTTGATAAGCTTAGATTTAAATAGAGGAAATGGATTGAGTGTTTTTCTCATATAATATTTATGAAACGAGTCTAAGAATTTTCCATTTTGGCGAGCCTCTGGTGAGCCCAAATGGAAAATTCGGTCGAGTTTCATAAATATTATATGAGAAAAACACTCATTTCATATTCTATTTATCATATGACACACATACGCACAAATTAGGCACTCAGTATGACCCTTTTAACTCATCACCTAACTTGAGTTGCAGACGACACTTCGAAAAAACATGCTCGTATCACTACACATTTTCATTTTTTTGCTTCCAAAACATAGGTTATGACCCATCATTGGAACGGACTCGTCGAGCTCGTTCCAATGAGGGGTCATAACCTATGTTTTGGAAGCAAAAAGTGAAAAAATAAAAAAATGAATGGCGTTTTTCTTGTAGGTAAAAGATTAATACAAAATAACCCACCCTAAATAGGACAGATAACGTAAATTCTCTCTACTGAAATTATGCAAATATGACCTGGTTGTATTTCGTTTAGCCAATCAAATTGTCCAGTTCTGAAATTGACCAATGAAAGCGCCCCCCAACTCTAATTATGCAAATTATGAAAATGTTGCCGAGTTGTATTTTGTTCAGCCAATCAAATTGTCTAGTTTTGAAATTGACCAATGAAATTGACGGAAGGCTTTATTGATCACTGATCAATATGAAAACAAGATATCAAATGTTTTAAAGTGAACAAAATAGACGAGTCATGTGATAAATAATAATAACAACTTTGTGAGCAACTGATTTGTCGCAGTTCTGAGATAGGATGGCATCCATTAACCCCCGTAATCCCTCCCTACACGATTTTGCTCCCTCCCCTCTGCCATTCTCTCCTCCAACCACTCTGAGACGTACTGCGGTACGTGGAGAGTGGATTGTAACAAAATCACCCGCGGAGTGGGATTATCACCCAAATTATCACTTTCGAATTATGTACATATGGACAACCAACACAAGCAAAGTTTCAACCAATGGACCTCCGGGTTTAACCCGGAGGTCCATTGGCTGGAACTGTGCTTGTGCTTGTTATGCTTTGCATCAAAATTGCATTTACTATTTGGGTGGAATCACCACTCTGCGGGTGATTTAGTGATAATACACTCTGCACGTACTGTACTTCATGATTCCTCGTACCGTGTCGTTCTCTATTTCACTTCTAAGTATACTAAACATCTCCATTGAATCGTCCAATATCCGCATATCCTTCATTCTCGCATCCTATTTCCTCCTCTTAGGACCCTACGAATCACCCATTTTCGATTCGAATCGAATCCCGAATCGAATCGAATCTGGCCTATTATTCGAAATCGAATCGATTCTCGAATTGAATTGTGGGCGTCTAGAAGATGACCGATAAGGGGAGGGGACTGTAAATCTGATTGTTCCGACTGCGACGGCTGATGTACCGACTGATAAAATATTCCAGCTACGTCATCAAGGCATGCCTTTTGGAAGGCATGCCTTGATGATGTAGTTGGAATATTACCAGGAACGGGTGTGACACTTACCAATACAAAGCACTGCACATGACTCACCGCTAACAACAGCTCACCATCAACATTGTTTGGAAACCTTAGCTTTGTTTTCAACAGTGATAGAGATTAGTGAACATGGAATTAGCATGGGATGTGGCATGGGTCAGGTGCTATTTATTTTAATATAGATGAAATTACAATGTTTTTATTTTCAGCATTATTTACGTACAAATATATACGTTTTGTGCTATGACTACAATGACATACCAAGCTATATTCCCGTGTAAAGACTCGAAAGGAAACGAATCGGACATCTGATTTCGAATCGAATCGAATATCAATTTAAGATTCGAAATCGAATCGAATCTCAAAGCTTTGCAGGACCTACCACCGCGCTCCCAGTCTAAGTTAGCGCGATCTGAGCCCATTTTCTGTTGCAGAGTTTACTTCAGTGTCCTCAAAGTGTTTTTTATGTATTTTTTTTGCTCCCCAAAAACATTTCGGGGGAGGATATAGTCGCCTCCCTTTCCGTCTGTCCCTCCGTCTGTCTGTCCGAAACGAATGGTTTCCGGACGATAACTTTAGTTTGACTGAATAAAATCAAATAAAATTTCATACATGGGTTTATCACCACATAATACATGTTGGTAGTGAGTGTGGTTCGGTACATTTTGGCAGAGTTATGGCCCTTTTCCAACTTAGACATTTTGATATTGGTTTCCGTACGTTACCTTTAGTTTAAGTGAACGAAATGAAACAAAATTTTATACATAGGTTTATATCCACATAATACAGGTTGGGATTCATAGTGGGCTTGGTCCGATATTTTTGGCAGAGCTATGGCCCTTTTCCTACTTAGAAGACATGCTGATATTGGTTCCCGGGTGGTAACTTGAGTTATAGATTCCTATAAACAATATACCAGTCGGGTTTGATTTTGAGTATGGTGCGATAATTTTTACCTGAATTATGGCAATGCACAATGTAATGCGCTATTAGAGAGGTCGGTGGTGTAATCACTAACACGAACTAAACCGATCAAATAGAAAGAAATTATTGACACTAGAATTTGTGGATTTTTCACTTAGTAATCATTTACAAGTTTTGAAGACAAAACACAAGGAGCACTTACAAACTTTCATCGCATGGCCACTGGGTTGCACCCGTTGGTACATGCGATGGAAGTTTGCAAGTGTTTCGTGTGTTGTTATGAACAATTATAAATACGTTTCGAGTGAAGAATATATGGCGCTTAGATTAAGTAGTAATCCACTCTCTTCATTCTGAATATGGAGTCGAATTTTAAATCTATTTACGTCATGACATCTACATGTCGTCTCCTGAGTTCCAATGTGTTCTATGCGCCAGTAGGCTGCCAGTAGGCACATAGAAGACATTGGAACTCAGGGAACAACGTATCCCAGGAACAGTGTTAGGAATGATAACAATGATATCTATTTATTAGTATAGAATTGTACAGAGTTGGGCACACTGTTTTCCTACATGAATAGGCCATTTTTACATTCCGCCATCTTACATCCGGGACTTCATTTACCCCCACAAACTGGCTTTATTTGTCAACATTGATCACACGTGTACTAAACTGTTGATCGGCACTGAAAGCTTCATTTTTCGCCTCCGTTTTATCAATTAAAATCCGACAGTTTACCTAATTATTTGATAATCCAACTACATATTCATGGCATGCCTTCGTCGAAGGCATGCCTTGATGATGTAGTTGTATTATTACCTTGTATGGACTATAGTTCATCGTAGACATTGCTTGAAAACCTTAAATTTGCATTTAACAGTGGTAGGGATTCGTGATATTGGAATTAGCATTACTGGTGGCGTGAGTGAAGATGTTATTTATGTTTATCTAGCGGAAGGTACACCCAGATTTTTTCAACACTATTTATGTATGCGATTTCCATCCGAACTATACATTTTTGTGAAAAAGATTCGAGAGGAAACGAATCGGGCAGTTGATTTCGAATCGAACAGAATATTTACTTAGGATTCGAAATCGAATCGAATCTCAAATCTTTGCAGGGCTCTGGTACGGTGTGAGATTCGATTCAACTCGAAATCCTCTGCCTGATTCGATTTCGGATTCGATTCTGCCCAAATTTCGAGATTTGCGGAGCTCTAGTGGCGTATCCAGGGGGTGGGGCTAGGGGGCTATGCTCCCTCTAAATTTACAGTGCCTCCCCACTCCTCAAAATGGGAACATTAAAGCACCAGAGGGTCCTAGATTCACTCTCAGGGTATTGATTTTCCAAATGTACTTTGGGTAGCCCCCCCCCCCGAACCCCCACCAATGGAAGGGGGTACAGTAGGCCTCAGGTGGGGTGAGTATTGCCTCCCATTGGTGGGGGTTGGGGGTTCCCCGAACCCACACCAATGGAGTGCCATAACCACCCCCACCTCAGGCCTACGGTCTTCGGATAAAATGTGGCATGTATCACCCTGCCCCCCCCCCCCCCCCCCCCACACACACACAAATTATGCCACCCCCCCCCCCCCCTCTCAATAGGAAATCATTGCTACGCCCCTGAGGGGCTCAAATCCGTAGTTGCTACTTTGATTTTATGGGTAGTCTTCTTTATAAATTCATAAAAGTAACTTGCAAAATTTATCCCTTCATCCTACGTGACGGGCCGAGTGCGGCCTTCGTTATTAACAAATATCGCCATTTAATTTTTTTCATTATCTTGTTTCAACTTTGTACATCCAGAACAAAGCTTATGTCCCAACAATGGAACGTTCCAATGAGGTGGTCACGATTATGTTTGGGGGCGAAGAGAAAATGAAACTCTTCAGTTAATCTTTCATGTTACAAATCGTAGACATCCACCCCTGTAATTCCCAAACTGGACAGTTGAAAAGCAGTATTTTTCAAAACAAGCCAACCAAAGCAAATCATGTGATTTCTCCAATGGCGGATCCAGGGGGAGGGGGGTGCGCACCCGGCGCGCGCCCTTCTATTTTTTCCAGAGTCATGTCATAATACAGCATTCAGTACCCGAATGAGAGCTCAGAGTTGAAGGAAACGCGTGTTTCTGGTGCAATTTTTGTAAAATTTTTCCCGTGGGAGGTCCGGACCCCCACTGTCGAGAAGGGGCGCCCCCTCTCGAGCACTCCCCCTACTCGCCGCTTCGCGGCTTGGATGATGCTTCGCATCATATCAGTTCAATTGGCGCCCTCTTTTCCAAATTCCTGGATCCGCCCCTGACCTCACAGGAACGAGCTCGTGCCAGCGAGAGATCACATGATATCGTTTGGTTCAAATTTCATGAAAAATTTGAAAACACATTGTCAAAATAAAACAAGTTGATATCGTTTGCGTTAGTAAAAGGGTTAAAAGGCTAATTCACTTTCCACATCAAACATTTCGATTCAGTGGTATTTTCCGTAACGTTTGGGTATTTTATTGAAAAGCATATTATGAGTGTTTTAAATCAAATATATAGACAATAAACATATAGTGTGTTTTTATATCTGTGTTATACAACGAGTTGAAATATGGTTTATTTTTTCGAGGCTTCGCCGAGAAAAAATAAACCATATTTCAACGAGTTGTATAACACAGATATAAAAACACACTATATGTTTATTGTTTTTATCTGATAACAAACAGACACCCGTCTCGTGCGTCTACCCGACTTATATATGCTTCCCACGGGCCTCCAAAGAAAACCAGTCTACGAGACAAAAGAAATAGGACAAGACGCATAGAGTTGTGTCCCTTACATTACAAAATCGATGACGGCGATTGTAAAGTGCGATTCCACTTCTTGCATCATGTAACTGCGCTGGAACAAAATAAATTTCAACTATTTTATTAACAGTAACAAAACTGTGTTTCAGTAGAGTTATTCTTTGTTTGACATAGTTCCAGTTTTCTTCCGTGTTTTATGCTGTAGTCCCAATATAACAAATAATTTTGCGTTTGTTTACAATTTTTACGAAGTGTTTTTTTTTTCAGGTAGAGCAGACGAACTTTTAATTAGCGCAGTTCCGCGAGTACTTTTGATCGAGGCCGTGACTATAAATAGTTCGCAGTCGCCGCATACTAATTACTATTAACATTCAAGTAATTTCTACAATGTTTTGAAGCAAAATTTTAGGTTGCCTTTATTGAAGCAAAATAAATAAGAAATGACACCATCAGAGGATTTTGACAAAGTGCAATAAGCGTACAATTAAAACCTGCCCAGTGATATAACGATGTTTCATGAATGAATGAATGAAAATGGAATTGAAAGAGGTCAGAGGTCGTTCGCATAAATTATAATTATATACAACACCCGTTGTATATACTTCAAGTATATACAGCGGTTGTTATACTCTATGGTTATCAGATAAAAATTTGTTTCATACACCAGTCATTTACATGTAATGTTATATATATACATTATTGTGTCCTATAATTTGTATCAGATTCTCGGTCGTAAACATTTGGTCCGATACAAATTACAGGGCGTGCACATGGTCATGATAATACATTTATCTAACGGAAATTGGTCAAAATTTTGAATATCAGGAACTATATTTTAATAAGTAATAACAATGCATATATGTGATAGTGCGGTGTTTACTGGAACTTGAGTCTGTCTGATACGGAATCGGAACGGTCGGGGGCTGATACAAACGTTTTTTCCACGTTTTTGGGTGCAAATTAAGTTGATTGCTAGATAACTATAATGAAACGTTCTTTGGTGTAATATGAATTGGTTCCTTGCGCAAATCTTAAAATAATCCCCACATACAAACGCCCACCTCCAAAAGATAAATTTCATGTAATCGGATCACCCAAACGTGCGCTTAGGGGAAAAGGAAGCCATATGGAATCGATGACCTCGACGACATTTATTCCGTTATCTTGATTATATTAACCCTTTACCCAACGAATCGGCCGCATCCGCCCACGTAATATGCAAATTCAGCAGGTGAAAAAATATTATTTTTCAAAAAATTTCAACAAAACCATATCATGTGACACCTCGTTGGAACGAGCTCGTCGAGCTCGTTCCAACGAGGGATCACATGATATGGTTTTGTTGAAATTTTTTGAAAAATTTGAAAAAATGATATTTAAAATAATAAATTTTGATATCGTCTGGGTTGGGTAAAGGGTTAACCTTACATTCAGTTTTGTTAGCATGCTTCAGAATGACATTTCTTAACATGGAAGAAATTGTAAAAGTACAGTGGTGCTGGCTGGTATCCATCAGCCGCGTCAAATATCTAGCTTAAATGGAGTGGCAGGTTGTGGTGTGGGGTATTTTCATGGCTAAGAAGTTTCGTCATTGGGAGCGATTTACAGGAAGTTAGCCACCCTTAATTTCCTAAAGCTACCAGTAAATTTAATACTTGGGGAATTTCATATAAAAATTAAATTGCGAAATGTTGTTGAACTTTCTATCATCGATGTGCGCATAATTCCACAAACTTCAAGTATTTTCCTGTAGAGTAGTATAACAATTCATAAGCTGGAGTGGATGATGGCGATGTCACCAGCGAGTCGGAGACGGGAATGGAAACTAACTCTCTGAAGTCTCCCTCTCCAATCTCAACCCCCCCCCCCCCCCTTCCGGATCAGGATCAGGCACGGATAATAATATTACAGCAAATACGCAGCATACGGGATGAAATCAGAGATACAAAGAAAGAGTCAGCTGATCGCACCAAGAAAACGATGGCACACCTGGAACAGCGCACCAGCCACAGTACTCCTGAAGCAGCCAGGACTCGACCATTTCACCATAGTCAGTCCTCCATCATCAACAGTCCAACTACACCAACAACCACTACAGTTTCTCCTTCCCAGCCACCTCCACCCAAAAAGAAAAACCAACGGCATAAACGACGCTAAACTGTCAGAGAGGGTCGAAAGGAGCTTGCTCCCCAAACCGCCCCTGCCCGCCTTCGGCGCGCGAAACCATTCAATTCGATTTTAGAATTTCATTTCCCAATCAGTTTCAACTGCGTTTGACGAGTAGTCTCTGTTGAAACACATTTACAGAATTAAAAATGGCATTTTCACCATCTTCTGGTGTTCAGTAACTTCATTTACTGTTCGTTATATCAACAGTGTGTATATCGTCATATATAATACAGACACTGTTCATTCATTAATATAAAAATCTAGGAGGTGAAATTTGCTCGTATTTCCCGGGAAGAATAAAAACTTACGAATTACTGTAAAGACATATTCGCTAAACAGAGAGCCAAAGTGGACGATTACTTAGTGTTAATAGGTGTGATACTAAAAGATATTCCAAATGGCGTATAGTTAAGAACTAGTTGTTTCTAATTTGCTTGTCATAAAAAAGCAAAGTTTCCTGTTGCTACTTTTAAAAAACGAAGACAACAGACAGCTCCGAGAGCTTCCTGTAGTTTTCGATTGTTGCAAGTAACAAATGGAAACCTGGCTTTATTATCGAATGCTGTCACAGGTGTTTTCTCAACAATTACAGTTAAAACTAGAAGTCCTGTCATGAAATGCGTACAAATAGCACGTCGATCTGCGCGTTAATATACGCGTTATGACCATAATAAGGCTATCAATATCTGTACATATGGCCTGTGCACAAGCAATGTTTCAGCCAATGGACCTCCGGGTAACCCGGAGGTCCATTGGCAGAAACATTGCATGTGTTTGCTATGAGTAATCAGGAGAACATGTCGTCCTTTGGATGCAATTGCGCGCAATTTCTACGCGCAATTAAGCCTACATAAGCGCACAGCTCGTTACAAGACTTCTAGTTTTGACCGTGTCTGCTTCTCAATTGGGCTTTCATCGCGTGTGTAGTAATTTTAAGGGACACAAACTTTTAATATGACGATATAAGCCACGGAAATATAGGACTGCGCCAAGTTTCTTTTGTTATTTTTAATAAACGTAAACAATTGACAGCTCCGACATGATCTCAAAATCCTATCAAATGCCCTCTTCTGACTTTATGTTCTATTGATATAATAGCTGTTATCTCAGCACTTACTTGCTTCTTAGTTGGACCTTCCTTGCTCGTCTAATAACTTCCAGGGAGATTATTATGATCCCCGATGAGTTTGGAGGTAGGATGGGGAAATCTCACCCGAGTGGCAAGATATTTGAACCAGACCCGAGGCTTGCCGAGGGTCTGGTTCAAATATCTTGCCCCCGAGGGTGAGATTTCCCCAGTCCCACCTTCAGACTCATAGAGGATGATTTTTCTCCCCACACACGAGGATTACGTTCACGTGCTGACATACCCAATGTTTCGAAAAACGAACAATTTCAACGGAAAGATCTTACAAAAGTTAGGTATATACCACTGGTATATACCAAAAAATTGATTAGTAACACTGTCCGTTAAGGGGTTAATGAATTTGCAGGTGTCAAACTCTAATGTAAAGGGCATTGTAAGATTATTGATCGATCGATAAATTCGCGCAGTGATATTATTAAATCTGCAGATAAACATGGGGTTGAAACAAATCAAGTTTAATATTTGAATAATAATTAAATATTCAGTCTATATCAACAAGGAACAGATAAATAGGTAATAAACGGACACAATTTACAGTTTATTTACAATTGTGCAGACGATGATGAAATAGTTCCGGCGACCTAATAAAATATGCAAATGAGTATGTCACGTGGGGTGGGTGGGATAGAAATATCCCACCCTGCTGTCTCATCCGTGACACTGGTATGTTTCACGTATAGTGGGGGGAGGGGGGGGGAGAAACTTTATCAAGAGTCGATTTTCATGGCGACAAAAGTCAGGGATATCTGTTGCCAATAAAAATATTGTCCTCACCACTTCATTCTACATCGTGCTGGGCTCAGAATAGGCGTCCCCAACAGGTGAAGGTCCAATGTCTTTTCGGGAAAAAATTTACTCTTCATGCGAGTCAGAGCACCCTTTGAATTCGTAAGACCAATTTTGTGGTCCAATGCATAATTTCGTCCCAGTTTTTTCTTTTTGTGAGAGGTCGAAACACGGGGCATTGATGATAAAATCAGGAATGGGAGCAGTTAACGTTCAAACGTTAACGTCTTAAATTATTTTAACAACGTTAAAAAATTTAACCAAGTCAATAACGTATAAGTTTGAACATTATAATTGTATAATATGTAGCATTGCGTCGTTATCTTGTGTTTACCCAAGCCGGATAACGCGTGCCTATGACGTCGAATTTTACGCCATTTGACGAATTTGAAGAACACGAATAATTTAGATGTCCGTCAATTATAGAAGATCCATTGATTAGGTGGAGAGACCATGAAGCCCTCCTACCGACGTTGGCGAAGTTGGCCCGCCGATATTTGTCTATACAGCAATATCCGCTTCACCCGAACGCCTATTTTCTATGTAAGGACTGGTATTCGGGCAACGGCGGATGTCTCTTTCTGTGGATACGGCCGCAGCGATTTTATTCTTAAATGAAAACATCTCTGAATGTTAGAATTTACGATAACCTGCGAGAACTATATTAACTACTCGTCTCCTGAGTTCCAATGTGTTCTATGTGCCAGTAGGCACATAGAACACATTGGAACTCAAGAGACGAACTGTACGTAATAAAAATGGCCGAAGTTATTAAAATTTTGTTCATTTTAACATTGAACGTCATTTAACTCGTTAACGCAGAATTATTTAACACGTTAACGTGTTAAGGAAAATTTTAACTCCTCCCAGCCCTGGATAAAATCTACAGTTAAACAGTTTATGAATGTATATGATATATACTGTGTCCCTAAATCATTTATATCGAATTAACTTACACCTTATTTGAAATATTAGACTGGTAATAGACCGTTAACAAAACGTGTACCTAATGATATGTTGTCTAGTATTATTCCAACATGGTGAATTCGCATTTGCAATGATTAGTAGACAATAGCAAGTTTTACTTGTTCCACGCGGTTGTCTTGTGCAGCCATTTTGATAGATGACAGTGTTTACGTTGGTCCGAAACTGTCTGGTGCACATTTGTAAGCCATTCTGGATATTTTAGTGCCAAACAAAGTGTTTTAGTGCCAAGACTAAAACACTTTGTTTGGCACTAAAATATCCAGAATGGCTTACAAGTAATTGAGTTTAGAAAAATGAATCGGCAATTATTTCAGGAGTTAACTGACATTTGGTAACGGAAAAATCCAACATAACTCGAAAGATCTGACGAAATCGTCGGTAGGCGATAATTAATGGTCAAACTGAATGCTGTCGGTACGTAATCTGTTATTGCGCTTAGATAGTAACAGATTAATCGATCAATCATTGTAAATCACTTGGGCTTAACAGGTCGCGAGTCTTTACAAAATACAGTATTCAATAAGATAAATACTTCATACCGTCGCGAGTGATTCGCGACGGTATGAAGTATTTATCTAATTGAATGCTGCTTTTTATAAAGCTGAAACCTACAGTGTTTTTATTGAAGACAAAAACCAAAACCAATGTCTCCTTACCACTCACTGATAATTAACACTGAAAGTGTGTCTAAACTCTATTTCTAAAACCCTTTTATCAACATCACTGGGTTGGGGGATGTTTTGTGAAAATCGGTTATAATTTCCGCCTTTATTGGCAGATGATGATTTCCTTATACCAGAAGTAAAACAAAATTGTTTCTTTCGACAACCATCGCGTTCTTCATTGCTGCTATGGCATTCCATCACAAGTGAAAGGAATATGTTTGGTGCCAAAAGTTTAGCCAACGAAGATGGTGCCAAATCAAACTGTTTATTGCAATCGGCTAAATTGGTACCGAGAGCGTGAATACAGTAGATGAAAAAGCAAAGAGTGGATCACTCTATCTCTTAGCTGTGAACTGATCTCAGAAGGCTGTGTACGATATATACACAGAACGTGTGAATGGGGTAATCGATACTGCACGAGTGTCAGAGCAGACCGATAAAACGAGAGGTAGCAGGTCTTGAGTTTTATCCTTCCGCGATGGCACAAATGCTATATGGACTAACCCACTCACACGCGCGTGCCGTTCTGTGTTTATTGCACGCCTTCGCGTTAAGCGGAAATTCCACGTAGGCGGGGTTATGTTAAGTTATGACAGATGACGTGGTCGTCCAAAATAGTGCGTCAACTATTCCTGTTCGGCAAATGTGTGCGGAACGGATTTTCATTTTCTGCATGGTTTAGTGTTGCTGTAGATGGTGATTTCATAGAACAGGCGTGTAATAAATATACAGCTTGCACATGACGTCCTATATTCGATAAAATAAAAATTTGTACGAGGTAAGATATGACAAGATTTTACTGCCAAACCTCTAGACTCACAGCTACTTTCAGGTGTAATATACAGACAATTGGCGATGTCTCCAAACGTTTCGCGTAGGACAAGTCAATGGTAAGGCTCAGCGAATTAGAAATTTAGGCTCGAATTGAATGAAGTAAGGTATTCGATATCGAACTGAATTTCGAATTTCATCGGTCGAAACAGGAAACTCTATTTCTTATTGATTGAAAAATGAAATAAAAGTCGGAACTTGAACCTACTTTTTGACCCAACAGCTGAATGCGATCAATGCGCCCATGTACAGTACGTGGAAAGTGAATTATCACTAAATCGCCTGCAGAGTGGAGATTCCACCCAAGCTAATAATTGCAAATTTGTTGCAGATCATAACAAGCACAAGCAAAATTTCAGCCAATGGACCTTCGGGTTAAACCCGGAGGTCCATTGGCTGAAACATTGCTTGTGTTTTTAGTCGATATATACAAAATTTGAAAGTTATAGTTCTGGTAATAACTCCACTCCGCGGGTGATTTAGTTACAATCCACTCTCCACGTACTGTAATAATGATAATATCTGCTTATTAGTCCGAATTTCCGAAAATGAGCAATAAGCCTCATACATACATGTATCAACCGAAATTAGGGCCCTGCGAAACTTCGAGATTCGATTCGATTTCGAATCTAAAGCTGATATTCGATTCGATTCGAAATCCGATGTCCGATTCGTTTCCTTTCGAATCATTACACGAGAATATAGCTTGGTATTAGTCATTGTCGTCGTCGCACAAAACGTATAGTTCAGATGGAATTTGTCCGTAAATAATGGTGAAAATGAACACAGAGCGTAATTTCTCTATATTAACATAAATAGTATCTGACCCATGCCACCTCCCATGCTAATTCCAGTCTCACACGTCTTTACCACTGTTGAAAACAATGTAAAGTTTCCAAACAATGTTGACTGTGAGCTGTTGCTAGCGGCTAGTCCTGTGCAGTTCTTAGTATTGGTAAGTCTCACACCCGTTCCTGGGTAATATTCCAGATTCATCATCACGGCATGCCTTCCATGAAGACTTGCCTTGATGATGTAGCTAGAATATTTTATCAGTCGGTACCTGGGCCATCACTATCGAAACAATCAGGTTTACAGTCCCACTCCCCTTATCGGTCATCTTAAAGACTCCCAGAATTCGATTCGAGATTCGATTCGATTTCGAACCGAAAATGTGTGATTTGAAGGGACATAATTGAAATGGTAAATACCAACTTTCTGGGTGATCTATATAGACCTTCTTGGTGGTATATATCAACCGACACATCAAACATTGAGCGTGGTGTATAACGTTAACAGTTAATCACTCCCATAGCCAAGAGGGAATTTAGATCATTATTTCCTCGGTGATTCGAAAGTTGGATTTTCAGCAAAATAAATGCGGTTCATTTTTTCAAACGCGCCGCCCATTCCCCATTCCACTTTACAGGTTAGTTCTCCGTCGCAGGCACGATACTTCTCGAGGCAGAGATTATATAGTTTCATGCATGGCGACGACCGCCATCGGAAAATGTGCGCGCAGACGACCGTTAAGCCCTTTTTATTCAGAACGCTAAGCGACGCGACGCGGCCGCGAAATTTTTCGCTTTCGATGTATATTTATTTGACCATTTATACAGGACGCGCCACGAAGCGAAGCGGTGCGACGCGCTATTTCAGTTTCGCTAGTCTAACTAAAAATGTTACGTCGCCTTTGCGCGCTTGCCTAATTATGCAGTGTGTAACATGATTAAAGCGTGCCTACGCACGGTGTATAAACGGGTCTAGCGAAAAACTGCGAAGTCGCTGCGCAGCGTGCTGCGTCGCTTCGCGTTCTGTATAAAGAGGGCCAAGTGTAGTTTGCGCGCAGACGACTGTTAATGTAATTTGATGTCTTTTTGCCCGCAAGCATATCCAGATTTTCTTTCGCGCACCAGTTACAGATATTTCAATCAATAAATATTTAATTCACCTTGACACCATCAAGATATTAACACAATTAGTGCAACTACGTGATGTAATGATAAAACTACGGCTGTTGTGAGTCTTAAACCTTTACCCAAGGAATCGCCCGAATCCGTCCGCGTAATATGCAAATTCAGCAGCTGAAAATATATTAATTTTTGAAAAATTTCAACAAGACCATATCATGTGTCCCCTCTTGGGAACGAGCTCGTCGAGCTCGTTCCAAAGAGGGGTCACATGATATGGTTTTGGAGAATTTTTTTGAAAAAAATAAAAAAAATGCTAATTAAAATAATAAATTTTGAAATCGTCTGCGTTGGGTAAAGGGTTAATTCATAATTGTGATGTCACCACAAATTCGACTAAATCAAATCTCAATTGAGCAACAATAATTCTTCTTTGCGTTGATTTTTAGAAATCAGTGTTATGGTATTTTTTAGATTCAATCGTCGCGAATATTCCAGTTGGTCGGAAAAAAGAACTGCATGTTTCGCTTTTTCCGCCAACTGAAATATTCTAGACTGGTGATTCTAAAAACAACCGAGGGACTATTTAAGGGCTAGTCTTGTTCCCGTTCATACCAGCGGCCTTACAGAATTGAACTGGAGGCCCGAGAGTTTGGTCTTCACCCAGAGGTGGCGAAAGCTCAGAAAAAGTGGAGGGGGGGGGGGGAGTCACAACTTTCTGCGTACCACAAGGGTGTAGGATGGAAAATAGTTTTTCTTCGGCGGGGGGGGGGGGGGGGGTCAATGGTGGTGGGGTGGTGTATTCATGCAAAGTATATAAATTTAATTTATAAACGCTACCCCTCACCCTTCCTACCACCCTATTTAAGACACTGATCTCAGCGACCTCAACCTCAACCTTATTGTCGCTCTGTGATATTGGATATCATAACTTTGAAACCGTCCTTTGAAATATTGCGTTCCATTTGGAGCTTTCCATTTTTATTCGATAAAATACTGAATCTTGAAAAACAATGTGGTCATATAGGTATAGGTGATATGTAGCGGCCATATGTATTGTGTACGTAATGTCGGAAAATGCCGTTCGGGTATGTTTAATTGGTATAAAAAGCGGGGTGAGCACGTGCCTCCTGTACCCCCTCCCAGAACGCCCTGCCCCCCCCCCCCCCCCACCCGGCTCCGCCGCCCCTGCCTTCAACTTTTGCACCCTGACTCAAAACGCGTTCATTCTCGATTTAATGTTGAATTGAAAAGTTAAACCGTTGCTTGTGAGTACTTTGTGATTCTACTCAGGTTCTAAACACGATTTGGCATAGGTTTGTGTCATTAAGCCTTTACCCAACCCAACGGTAAAAATCGGCCAGCGCCATTCACAAAAGTCGCCAATTAATTTTTATTATTTTTTTAATTTTCTGTCCCAAAAACCTAGGTTATGACCCCGATTTGGAACGCGCTCCTCGAGCTCATTCCAATGTGGGTTTGCGGACAAAAAATGAAAGAAATTAGTTATTCAAGAATTTTGTTTACATGTATCGTCTGCTTTTCCTGTTAGGTAAAGGGTGAAACCACAATAAAAGTAATAAACAATGTTCTGTAATGACAACGAGTCAAATTATTCCAGTATAACTTTTTAACGATAAACAAACACAACTATACTCTAATTTGAGTGATTATATAAATCGTGTACCGTGCTGAATGTAGCAGATGATGCGGTAAAGATTTATCCACTTAAGGAATGAGTTCTCCATTAATGTAATCATGCAAGATAAGGTCACACAATGCTCGATTAAATCAAAAATGGATTTTTTTCATAGAAGGTGAATAAGGAACATGGCTGAATGGAGTAATCATTGACAGATAGAAAAAAAGCGATGCCGGTACATGTGCAATTAGCACACAATAAGAAGTGTTTGGAACGCTTTAGCTGGGAGCACAGTGGCTCAGAAGTTACGGCATTCAAACCGAGAGGTCCACGCCAGGGGTAACTGCGTGTGTCCATGGGCAAGGTACTTTATCCTGACTGGCCACGTGGTGGTACAGTGGCTCTGTATTCTAAAGCATACCGCACGTCGATGGTGCACTTGTCTTCAACCAATGCTAACCCCGCTTGTGTGGAGTTAGTACGATGAGGAGTCTAACAGTTGCTGTCCGTTGCTCGGGGGTTCTCCCCGGGTACTCCCGCTTCCTCCACCCGTACAACTGTACGACACGAGGTGACCCTGGTTGTCGAAAGTGTCGTAAAACTCCAATAAATAAATAGCGGTGGAGTAATATATTATTTTAGGTAATCAACGTGGCTTAACAGAGAGTTTGTCACAATTTATTGAAGAGGGCAACAAAGTGAATTCGTAAAAACAGCATACTATTATTTCCATACGAACAGCCCATGCCAATCTTATTGGGACATCGACGCAGTAACATCAGGTTTCGCAGCAACCGTGGCAGCTGTTTCTGGCATTCATTACAGTTGCCTAACGAAGAGATGGAAACAATGTTTACCATAACGCATTCATACTCAGTTTGATTCTGTTTTCCAAATCATGGCGTATAACCCTCTCATAGTAGCGAGATGTATAGGCTCCTCTCGCGGATGTACACGCTTCTTGTACCGTAAAACACATCTATGCTATTATGCCTTGCAGCTTCCAAGCAACATATGTTTTTAGCATTTCAGATGGTACCTTGATGCACGTTGTTACACTCATTATCATCTGATGATCTGATACTCTGAGTTTTTATACGCTTGTTTTATAAAAACAGTCGTATTATGTTATATCGGTGGCGTTCGTCCGTCCGTCCGTCCGTCCCTCCGAGCCACCGCAGATGGCCTTGCGAAGTGACCGTCCGTGCACAGCCGTTACTTGTGAGGTTGGGGGATAAAACCGTTAGTACACCAACCACTTGAGGTTTTTTCAACTTGTGAGGTGCGAAAAATCCACTTGTGAGTTGCGCAATTTCCCCATACCTAACACTAAAATCACCTCACAAGTACATCTGCTGTAGAACATCCGTCCGTTCGGGCCACCGCAGATGGTCTTGCGAGGTGACCGTTCATGTACAGTCGTTACTTGTGAGGTTGGGGGATAAAACCGTTAGTACACCAACCACTTGTGAGGTTTTTTTCAACTTGCGAGGTGCGAAAAACCCACATGTCAGTTGCGCAATTTTCCCCATACCTAACACTAAAATCACCTCACAAGTACATCTGCTGTAGAACGTCTGTCCGACTGTGCGTCCGTCTGTCCGGAATTGTTTTCCGGACTTTATTTTCGTCATGGATGGACATATCGAGAATTTTTTTTGTATACAGCTTTGTTATGGATACTTACAGATTAAGTTCGAGGGGGCGCGGTGGCGTTGCGGTAACCGGTTCTCGTCACATCACCGAAATTAAGCAACGTCAACCCCGGTTAATCCTTGGATGGGTGACCGTCTGATCGATCGATAGGACTCCCGCGTTGTGTCCTTGGGCAAGGTACTTCACCCCGATTGTCCACATGGGGCACGATGACGCCGTGTACTAAGGCGTACTGCACGTCGATGGTGCGCATGTCTTCAACCAATCTAACCCTGCTTGTGCTGCAGTGCGGAGTTACGATGTTTGGGGAGCTGGCAGCTGCTCGTCGTTGCTCGGTGGTTCTCTCCGGGTACTCCGGCTTCCTCCACCCGTAAAACTGTCACCGACACGAAATGACCTTGGCTGTTAATGTGTCGTTAAACCCTGTTAATAAAGGAATAAATAAAGATGATCAAGTTCGAATTTCGTTCCGCTCAGTTGATTTTTGGCGGAGTTACTGCCCTTGAACTTAGTTACCGTTTTCCAGACTTTTTTGCGCTATGGATTGACATATTGAGAAAAAATATATCTGATGCTTTGTTATGGATACTTCCAGATCAAGTTTGAATTTCGTTCCACTCGGTTGATTTTTGGTGGAGTTACAGCTCTTGAACTTAGAATGTTTAGAGTTTTCCGAATTATTTTTTTTATTTTCCGGACTTTTTTCGTTATGGTTTGGACAAATTGAGAAAATTGTTGGTATATAGCTTTGTTGTGGATACTTACAAATCAATTTCGAATTTCATTTTGCTCGGTTGATTTTTGGTGCAGTTATTGCCTTTGTACTTAGACTTTTTACCATTTTCCACAACTTGTTTTTATCATATGCCTCGTCCGTTTTGTTCACTTTAAAACATTTGATATTTTGTTTTCATATTAATCAGTGATAAATAAAGCCTTCCGTCAATTTCATTGGTCAATTTCAAGACTAGACAATTTGATTGGCTGAACAAAATAAAACTGGGCCACATTTTCATAATTTGCATAATTAGAGCTGGGAGCTTTCAATGGTCAATTTCAAAACTGGACAATTTGATTGGCTAAATAAAATACAACTGGGTGACATTTGCATAATTTCAGTAGGGAGAATTTACGTTATCTATCCTATTTAGGGTGGGTTATATTGTATTAATCTTTTACCTACAAGAAAAACGCCATTCATTTTTTTATATTTTCACTTTTTGCTTCCAAAACATAGGTTATGACCCCTCATTGGAACGAGCTCGACGAGCTCGTTCCAATGAGGGGTCATAACCTATGTTTTGGAAGCAAAAAGTGAAAATGTTTAGTTATGCGAGGATGTTTTTTCCAAGTGCCGTCTGCAACTCAAGTTAGGTGATGTGTTAAAAAGTCATACTAAGTGGTTAATTTGTGCGTGTGTGCGTCATATGATAAGTAGAATATGAAATGAGGGTTTTTCTCATATAATATTTATGAAACTCGTCCGAATTTTCCGTTTGGGCTCGCCAGAGGCTCGCCAAAACGGAAAATTCTTAGACTCGTTTCATAAATATTATATGAGAAAAACACTCATTCCATATCCTCTATATATGCCCGCATAATGTTTTATAATTTCTGGAAGTGCGGACGTATTATGCACCGTCCAACGGTGTCCTCTGGTTTCATGTTGGTGTGGCTGCTTTGTCTGTATTTCCTTCCAGAGGAAACTAAGAATACAAAAGATCAAACACGACCAATAATAAAACATCGATTACAACTGAACAAGCGAACGATCTCTGAGTTCACTATAATTGAAATGGAAATGATTATGGCAAAAATAAAAAGTGCATCGGAGTTAATTAAAGATTGGTTAACATGGTTCACCAAATGCACCATAACATTTCAAAAGAGTTTTGCAGAGTGGAATAAAATACGCGTACAAAACGTTATTACATTTTCTCGGGTCGGAACAATAGAATCGATTCTTATTGCACGTAACTTCCTTTTACCACACTTTCATTCAAGATGCACAATTACTTCACATTTGTTAGTGTTAGAGCGGTCTGTAAACAACTGCTTGGATACCAATGCTATGTGAGACAGAAAGAACTTTTTTGTGATTAAGTGTAAACTTAACACGCATAGTTATTGAATGGTATTCATTCACACTACCATAATGCATTGATTAACCCCCTGCACTCTGATGTCGAGAATACTCGACACCTCCCCCACTCTAAGCCTCACCACACCTCCCTGTCATCCATGGTTATCCCCCCTGTGTTGTCAGAAATTCAGCAATTTAGATTTTGGTTGACAGAGCTCAATTGGAGCTCTGTCAACCAAAATCTAAATTGCTGAATTTCTGACAACACAGGGGGGATAACCATGGATGACAAACAGGCGTTTCGTCATCAGAGTGCAGGGGGTTAACCCTCTGTATATTGATGTCAAAGTACCAAACTTACAAGCAGCAGGTTTTCTCCCATAATGCAACTCTCGGATTCACTCTAATTTGACTGAGCCCAAGAACCTCTGTCAAACAAGACTGAATTTGTTACGTTCTTAAATTAAATCCATTTAGCGATTCTTGCGTTGTACATCAATGATCTGGGAGATGAGCTCCTTCGGGGCGACGATGGGGTGTCAGTTGGGAACAAGAAGATCACTGTTTACGCTGTCCGTGCCAATTGTGCCATTTGTATAGCATTTGGCATCAAAAGTATACTTTTGGTTGGTCTCAAAGGTTTTGTGTATTATTATTTCGATGTTGTTTTTTGATAAACCCGCTGTCTGACGACAAAAGCAAAACAGAATTCATACCTGTCAAATCATGTACAGTCAACGGTTAAAATTATGGCTCTTTGTTATGGGTGAACTGAATTAATAGTTTATCCATGTAATTCGATTCTTATTAAAACATTTCTTTGTTACTTCTATCTTGCTTAATCATTTTTGTCTACCGCTTTTTGAAAAAAACGGGAGATATTAACCCTTGGAGACTTTAATTATCCTGACGTTCAAACGTCACTGGAAATTCAATTTCTTCAACGTTTTTCAAAATGTGACGTCAAACGTCGGAAAGTACAAATAACAAGATATTTTTAACATTTTTGATTATCAGGTTGAGAGCTAGATTAGTTTTGGTGGTCTGAATTTGTTATTCTAAACTTGTTTTATTACAAATTATTGGAGAGTGCCCACAGGCACTCTCCAATAATTTGTAATAAAACAAATTAATATAAACAAAATATTATTTGTGTTTGACTGAATATGAAAATAAGCAAGGGAAGTGTTGGCTTTTGCTCTGGTATCCTCATTTTTTGAAAGCCCTGATAGTGGCTTCTTGCGCTTAACCAGTTAAGAAGTCTTGACAGCAGGATCATATTAGTATTTTAAGCTGCGATGACATTTGGCTCAACGGTTGTCACTGAGAAAATAGGAATTGAGGTTAAAACTTTAAAAAATCGTAAAATAATAACAAAACAAATGACCACAAAGTATCAAGGTGCGGTTTGATTTCGTACGTCATAAGACGTACAAAAGTATCAAAGGGTTAAATTCGGGGTGTCCCTCCGTCCTTCCGTGTTTTTCGTTTCCAGACGCTAACTTTCCTTTCAGTGATCGGATTTCGATGAAATTTGGATAGTAGATCACTTTCAATTGTGGGTCCAAGTTTGAATATGAGCATTTTTCATGCATATTTAATTAGGTTGCTGAAATTTGATTGGCTGACGGTTTTCGGACTCTAACTTTCCTTAAAATCAATCGATTTCGATGAAATTTCATATATGGATTACTTTTATCAATACCTAGGTCAAATTCGAATGTGGGAAATTTTTTATCGAAAATCTGTTCGTCTGCCTGTCCGTCTGCCCCATGGGTCAACGCACCTCGGACTAAAAGCCGTATTTATGAACCGATATTCACGAAACTTCTTGGATATTTTTGCTATCATTGTGAGACCAGCATATGTGTTTTGGGGTTTGGTCCAAAATTCAAGATGGCCGCCAGTGGCCATTTTGTTCCGAAATTGGGTGTACTCAGTTTTTTGTACAGAACTTCTATATGAAAGTTCGGATCTGAATAAATTTTTGTATGAATGTTTAGTAGCCTGCAATACATCACAGATAATACGGGTTTTGTACTCGTGCAAAAATTTTGCAAATTAGGGAAACTTTGATTTATTCAGTGCTACTACTAATACGCAGTAAGTGCACACCTTCCGTGTTTTTCGTTTCCAGACTCTAACTTTCCTTACAGTCAGTCGATTTCGATGGAATGTGGGTAGCAGATTACTTTTATCAATTGTGGGTCCATGTTCGAACATGAGCATTTTTTGCGCATATTTAATTAGGTTGCTTAAATTTGATTGGCTGGTGGTTTCCAGACTCTAACTTTCCTTAGAGTCAACCGATTTCAATGACATTTCATATATGGATTACTTTTATCAATACCTAGATCAAGTTCGAATGTGGGAAATTTTGTACCGAAAATCTGTCCGTCTGCCTGTGCGTCTGCCCATGCATCAACGCACCACGGACTAAAAGCCGTATTTATGAACCGATCTTCACGAAACCTCTTGTGTATCTTTGTTATCATTGTGAGACCAGAATATGTCTTCACCATTACTTCTTTTGCAACTCTACAAAGTCAGACTCTCGCAGTACCATATACAGACCACCATATTATCTGGACATCATTTCCAAGGTTTCATTAACTTCCAATCACAAGCTTTACAGGTTGGTTAACACTTTTCACATCAGTTTAATGTAATATGTCTTATCATACAGTCTTAATTGTTAGTGATTCTCACAGTTATACTCCACATCACTTTACTTGCTTTGGCAGTGACCTCCGTAAAAATAAATCTGATAACCACTGTCTGAAGCACCGTCTGTTCTGTCTCTTCTAAATAACTTCCACTTGCAACTCAACTATATTCCACTGGATGCATTAATTCCCCTTGAAACTGCTGCCCAGCGGGAGACATGAATTCTCTGAATTTGCTTGTTTTTAATACGTCAGGAAGATATAGAGGAAGTGGAATGCGTGTTTTATACACTCGATATTTATGAAACGAGTCCAGTAATTTTCCGTTTTGCCGAGCCTCTGGCTCGGCAAAACGGAAAATTCATTGACGAGTTTTATAAATATCGAGTGACCAAATCACGAATTTCATATTCTGTTTGTCATATGACACCACAGTTACCAAAAACACATCTTTTAGACAGAAAAGGGTTAAATAACGGAATTTCACTTTGAACATCACGCGTCATAAATCAGTATAACATAAGTACAAGATTAGTTTTGAAATAACATTAATTTAACCAATCAGAAAGCGTTCTTTTTTAAATTGACCAATCAAATCAACTGAAGGTGTTATGAAGCACTAATTAATATTTATTTAAAATATGGATTGGTAATAAACTGAGAAAACGGAGAAATCATATGATAAAATAAATTATTTGCTGTTAGTTTATTTGGAGTGAATAAACAGTGAGTAAATCATAATCATGAAATGATTTTGTAAGCGTTTATAATAGTCTTTTACTTTTTTATTATCCATATTTTATCAGGTGTGTTTTTTGGCAACTCATATATACTTATTACTCAATAAAAATATCGTACTTTGAGGGCAAGAAGGCAATGTCTGCAGTGCTTTAGCCTTGTTGGACTCAAAGGAGATATAGGTTTGATTTGTTTTCGTATAAAATTAAATTCCATTTGGCACTGAAATCTTTCATTTGGCACCAAAATATATATTTGGCTATGAATAAAAATTCCATTTGGCACCAAAATCTTTCTGGGCAGCATGAACACTGATGAAGATCCGAAAGCTGTATTTTGCAGATGATCCGCTAGTGAGCTCTAGAAATGCCGATAATTGTTTGGAAATATGGGATCAAATGGAGGCTCGAACTGAATGAAAACAAAAGCAATGTTATACTCGTGAACCCTAAACTGGAACGTACTCATAGGTGGGGACTGGGTCAGTATTCTATTTTGGAAGGTGAAAATAAACTGCTGCTAATTGTAGGAGAGACAGGTTACTACGGGTATTAGGGGGGTCAGTACTAACATAACGTGAAAGGCTTCTCCAGAAACGAAACGAAAAAAACAGGTATGAATTGGAAGCGAATTCTTAACGAGAGAAAACTTATAAGGGGGAATAGCTTTAATGAGGTTTTATAGAGAAAACCCTTTGGAAGAAAACGGGGGTACCAAGTATAACATACCGTACAGAAGTAATTCTATAAAAACTGTTTTAAAAAGTTTGAAAACTCTTCAGAACGATGCGGATAGATGGATAACAGTGTCGAGCAATGTAGCAAAACTTGAAGCTTCCAGGAGGGTGGTCTTGGGAGGATGAGGATCAAGAACAGGATAGACCTGAGGAAACTGTGTTACCGTGACTTTTTGATCAATCTCACCGACAGCTGGTGGTGTAAGCTAACATTTCAGAATATTTGGAATTTTAATATGGGATAGGTTGGGCAAGTGAGAGAGTTAGTGGAAAGCTATCGAGATCTCGTATATATAGGTTATTATAACCATGTGGATTTTCGAGATGGTCTATTGGAGTCGACACCTCGCCTCTGAGCATACAGTACGCGGGGAGAGGATTGTAACTAAATCATCCGCGGAGTGGAGTTATCACCCGAACTATAACTTTTAATTTTTGTATATATTGACTAAAAAACACAAGCAATGTTTCAGCCAATGGACCATTGGCTGAAACTTTGCTTGTGCCTGTTATGATTTGTAACAAATTAGCAATTATTGCTTGGGTGGAATCTCCACTCTGCGGGTGATTTAGTGATAATACACTCTCCACATACTATATATCGACGACTCCGTAAGACGGAGTTGATATATGACCCAGAAATGAGGTAGATATTTGACCCAGGGCGTCTGTTTTGACAATGATTCAGTGTCATAAATTGATCTTTCATAAATAAAGATAATGACTTCGTGGTATTGTGTTCTTGCGCTGTGCATGACATGATCCCCATTCATTGTTCTACTTTTACTATAATCATTGACGTTTATAGAAGTGCTTCAGTTGTGTGTTTCTTTGTTTTATTTTTCATGTTTAACGCTTAAGGGGCCTATATAAAAAATATCATCATAGCAAAAAATGATCTATACTTTATTTCGTTGAGCTGGTGATTTATTTATCCTTTAATTATAAAGATGACATCTACGTGTGTAATAACTGGATGTCAGTTGAGTGTAAGTAAAAATGTTCTCTTTCTGAATCGAATGATCGCACTTGTGGTTGCTACCCTCAATACAGATTTGTATTTTGTCTAGACGTGTACTGGGGGAAATGCTTTCTTATTGTAAGATAAATATACATTATCATGACCAGGTGCATGTCCAGGAATTTGTATCAGATCCGAGGTCGTGTTTACAATCGGATCGCAACGAGCCCGTCAGAGCTCGTTGCGATCCGATTGTAAACACGACCGAGAATCTGATACAAATTACAGGGCATACAATCCCGTTACATAAAGCCCGTTTCTCCCGTTTTTCAGTTTAAATTGGGTTGGAATTGGTCAAAATTTTGCATTTTATATTTTAATGCGTAAGCACAATGCATATTGCTTTCATGCTGTTGTGTAATGCAATAGTGCGGTGTTTACCTGAAGTTAAATCTGTCTGATGCTGGGGCTGATACAAAAGTTTTATCTGAGTCTTTGGGTGCAAAGTAAATTGATTCTTACCTAAATAACCATATGTCTTTCATTTCCTCATCATTCTTCCCTACTACACCCCCACTGAATAGTAAGTATTCTATAAGATTGATATTTTAGGAAGAATGAATGAATGATTTTATTCAGCAGTAAAGAATGCTTACAGATATAAAGAAGTGTTCCAGTGTCTCCCCCAAATTACGCTTCTTGTCTGTGTTCACGTTGGCCAGAAATACTTTAGTACGAAGTGGAATTTTTCTTCGGTGCCAAATGAATGTTTTTGCTACCAAATGGACAATTTTAGTGCCAATTGGAATCTAAGTGTTCCAAGTGAGAACAAATTAAAAATGTATAGTTCTTTGTGCGCAACAATGCGTCATCTACAATGCTAAAGCACTGCAGATGTCGCTTCATTGCATTCAGGATACGATATTTTAATTTAGTATTTAGTATATGAGTTGCCAAAAAATAAATATGATAAAAATACAGATAATAAAAAAGTGAATGACTTTTACAACGTTTACAAAACAATTCCATGATAATTATTTACTCACAGTTTATTCACGCCAAATAATTTAATTTATCATATGACTCGTCCGTTTTGTTCACTTTAAAACATTTGATATTTTGTTTTCATATTAATCAGTGTTAAATAAAGCCTTCCGTCAATCCCATTGGTCAGTTTCAAAACTTGACAATTTGATTGGCTGAATAAAATACAACTGGGCCACATTTTTATAATTTGCATAATTAGAGTTGGGAGCTTTCATTGGTCAATTTCAAAACTGGACAATTTGATTGGCTAAACAAAATACAACTGGGTGATATTTACATAATTTCAGTAGGGAGAATTTACGTTATCTGTCCTATGTAGGTAATAGATATACCACACTTTTGGTGATGTATGGCGAGATAATTGTACAGTTTGCAGGTGTCCTGTGGTATTGGACGAGGCCGTAGGCCGAGTCCAATAACACAGGACTCCTGCAAACTGTACAATTATCTCGCCATACATCACAAAAAGTGTGGTATATCTATTTTAATCCACAGCCCTTTCCTATTAAGGAATGTCAACAAAAAAAATTGGCTTAATTTATTTTAAGTGAAAATATGGTCAAAATGCGTTTTACAATTACTTATCGCCCCCCAAAATTAAATGGATATATCTCATTGTTACTTATCTGAAACCTCCACTGAATATACAATAGATATGTTAAGTATAAGTGTGACAGTACGATTGATATAAACTGAACGCGCATCACATCGTCATCCGTGCGAGTGATTGTGTGAGCAATGTGATATCCCAATTGCAAATTTAATAATATTCGCGAGTTAACGACTGTGTACACACAAATTTTAAAGTATCTATTTCTAAACCCATATTTTTAACAAATATTCGATATCTGAAGAGTGGAATCATGTGGAATGGTGATGACGGGGGAGATGTTTTATTGAGTCAGGCAGTAGAAGATGCTGAAAACAAAACAGTTTGGCATACCGATGAAATAGACGATTTAACATTTTCGCAAATACAAGTTCAACAATTGCCAGATCGACAAAAGAGAGAGAGACACACACAGAAACAAAGGGAACGAGAGGGAGAGAGAGAGAGATATATATATATACCATGCCAAAATAATATTTAAGGGTTTTGAGTGGAAGGGGTGGGAGGGGGCGGGCTTACAATGCTCTTGGGTAGTGGAAGAAATAGGGTACACATGCTGTTTACTCCTAAAGTATGATCAAAGATACCTCGTATGACGTATTTAAAAAGTGCAAACAATTCACAAAATAATTAACCCTTTACCCAACGCGGTTAGAAGATGTTTAAACAAATTCTCAAATTTTGTCTGAAAAACATAACTTATTGCCCCTCATTGGAACGAGCTCAATAAGGTCGTTCGAATGATGGACCATAATCTATATTTCTAAGACAACAATTCAAAACATAATAACAGTTTAATTAAGATGTAATGGATATAGCGCTGTGTGGTGTTTGGCGTTAAGTTGGGTAAAGAGTTAACATGTTTCTTCACCGGGACGAAACAATCTGCACCTGTTTGGTGAATTGGTCAGAAAAGTAGCAAACAATGCGTTTTCTTTCTCAGAGTAGAATGTTTTAGTTCCAAAAATAGCTTTGGGCACCATGTCAGACGCGGAGGTTCATAGGCCACCAATAACAAATATCAGTGTGCTAGTTCCCTTCTATGGCCGTTCCTCCGAGTGCACAATGCTTCTCACACGCCTATTGTAAACAATCATTCCCCACCCCATCCCCCCCCACCCCCACCCCCACCACACGCACACTCCCATAACCGAGCGAATCAAATATTTTCTGAATGTGTGAAAATTAACGATAAAGCGATATAAACAGGACTGGAAGAGTTTCCTCTCTTCAATGTTTGCAACACTCGCGACAATGTCTTTCTGTGTTAATCAATCTCACTTTACTCAACAAACAATGGTCTTTTGTCCAGATATTTGTACCGTCCAAATATCTGAAACGATACAAATATCTGGGCTTATCACCTTTTACAGTACATTATGCCGATATATTTGTACGATAAAACATCAACAGAACAAAGGAAAAGTGACGTAGCTGTGGATTAAGATGGGTTATTTTGTATTAATATTTTACCTACAAGAAAAACGCCATTCATTTTTTTTATATTTTCACTTTTTGCTTCCAAAACATAGGTTATGACCTCTCATTGGAACTAGCGTGTCGCGCTGGTTCCAGCGAGGGGTCATAACTTATGTTTTGGAAGCAACAAATGAAAATTTTTAGTTATACGAGGATGTTTTTTCCAAGTGCCGTCAGCAACTCAAGTTAGGTGATGGGTTAAAAAGTCATACTAAGTGGCTAATTTGTACGTGTGTGTGTCATATGATAAATAGAATATGAAATGAGTGTTTTTCTCATATAATATTTATGAAACTCGTCCGAATTTTCCGTTTGGGCTCGCCTGAGGTTCGCCCAAACGGAAAATTCTTTGACTCGTTTCATAAATATTATATGAGAAAATCACTCATTCCATATCCTCTATTTATTAAACGCCTGTTCTATAAAATCAACATCTACAGCAACACTAATCCATGCGGAAAATGAAAATCTGCATGTGCGAAACGGAAATCATTGACGGACTATTTTTAAAAAGAAGCGAAATTTCACTGGAATGTTCCACAAACCGTGCACCGTAATTACAGTTTGAATCGCTAGAGACCGCTAAACATCGTCCCTTGAGTCCCAATGTGTTCTGTGTGCCAGTAGGCGCGCCAGTAGGCACGCCAGTAGGCACATAGAATACATTGGAACTCAGGGGACGAAATAGTAATAGGGGTTCCCCTCGCAAATTTGGTTGGCGATAAAATGTGTTCTTTTTGTAGATAGTTGTCAAATGAATTGCTGAGTGTCCTTCTAGTAATGTTTTTTTATAGACGTGAAGGCGTTTAATAAACGCAGAACGACACGCGTGTGTGAATGGGTTAATCGATATGACATTTGTGCCATCGTGGGAGGCCTCTCTTTCTATCCTTCCGCGTTGGCACTTGTGCATATAGATTAACTCAATCACACATGCGTGTCGTTCTATGTATATCTTTTTGGGGGACGCAGGATAAAAGTAACAAAGACATGCTTTGATAAGAATCAGATTAAATGGATCAACTATTAAAACCCTTTACCCAACGAATCGCCAGCATCCGCCCGCGTAATATGCAAATTCAGCAGTTGAAAAAATATTATTTTTCAAAAAATTTCAACAAAACCATATCATGTGACCCCTCGTTGGAACGAGCTCGTCGAAACCATATCATGTGACCCCTCGTCGGAACGAGCTCGTCGAGCTCGTTCCAACGAGGGGTCACATGATATGGTTTTGTTGAAATTTTTTGAAAAAGTTTAAAAAATGATATTTAAAATAATAAATTTTGATATCGTCTGCGTTGGGTAGAGGGTTAATTCAGTTCGTCCATAAGACAGAATCAAGATTATTCTAGTTGTACATGTATTTTGTGACAGCGATTTTATCGAAAACGACGCATGGAAATAATAAACCACAAAACCTTTGAGTCCAACAAAAAGTATATTTCTGGTGCCAAATTTTGGTGACAAACGCTGAATTTGGAGCTAAACAAGTATGTTTTGTGCAACTGGCACCATTGACACCCGACAGCTTGAACACTGCCAAGGATATAGTTTCTGCTATGTCACCTTATCTTATATTTAGGCCTAAAAAGGTTAAAAATCTGTTTCTCATACCCTCCCGCATGGTCCTTTTGGCTGCTGCATACTCTCTTTTTATAATCAATGCAAACTTAAAAAATAAAAATAAATGGTTTATGTCTGATATTTTACCCAAATTAATAAAATTGATATATTTGTCCATTGAGTGCAACAAGGCTTTGCAATGCTTTAGCATTGCATAGCCTTCTTGCACTCGAGGAATGAAATAGACCACCACCAATGCTATTCTGTAGATTATGAGGCCTGAAACATAAAACAAACCAAGAACATGAACGAAGGGTATTATGAAAACGAATGAGTGGGGCGTTAGTGTTAGGTTTAGTGTTCAGGCTGTCGGGTGCCATTTTAGCCAGCTGCACTACAAAGTTTAATTTGGCATCAGTAAATATTCATTGGCTAAATTTTGGCATCATAAAGTTTGTTTCACTTGTGAAGGAAAACCATTATAGTTGTGAAGAGCTCGATCAATAGCGAAACCAAATACGCTGTTACTTCTTTTGTCAATTGGAAATAATTGTGTTTGGGCAAACTTCCAAAGTTAATTGTCAGTGAGTGGTAATAAGGTATTTTATCATATGACTCGTCCATTTTGTTCACTTTAAAACATTTGATACTTTGTTTTCATATTAATCAGTGATAAATAAAGCCTTCCGTCAATTTCATTGGTCAATTTCAAAACTAGACAATTCCATTGGCTGAATAAAATACAACTGGGCCACAGTTTCATAATTTGCATAATTAGAGTTGGGGGCTTTCTTTGGTCAATTTCAAAACTGGACAATTTGATTGGCTAAACAAAATACAACTGGGTGACATTTGCATAATTTCAGTAGGGAGAATTTTCGTTATCTGTCCTGTTTTGGGTGGGTTATATTGTTTTCATCTTTTACCTACAAGAAACACGCCATTCATTTTTTTATATTTTCACTTTTTGCTTCCAAAACATAGGTTATGACCCCTCATTGGAACGACCTCGACGAGCCCGTTCCAATGAGGGGTCATAACCTATGTTTTGGAAGCCAAAAATGAAAATTTTTAGTTATACGGGGATGTTTTTTCCAAGTGTCGTCTGCAACTCAAGTTAGGTGATGGGTTAAAATGTCCTACTAAGTGGCGAATTTGTGCGTGTGTGTGTCATATGATAAATAGAATATGAAATGAGTGTTTTTCTCATATAATATTTATGAAACTCGACCGAATTTTCCGTTTGGGCTCGCCAGAGGCTCGCCAAAACGGAAAATTCTTAGACTCGTTTCATAAATATTATATGAGAAAAACACTCATTCCATATCATCTATGTTGTTTCTTCAATAAAACATTGGAGGTTATCAACTTTATAACAAACAACACTTAATTAGATAAATTCTTCATACCGTCGCGAAACATTATCTGTATAAATGGGTGTGTGGTTTACGGATCTGCAAGAAAGGCGTACTTCCAACCACTTGATACAACTCATAATAGTGGTATTAGAATTAGCTAGTAGAGCATCACCAATGGATTCAACGCTTGTTGAATCAGAGTTGTCTTCTCTTGAGAAGCGCAGAATTAAACTATCACTCCAACCTGTTTCACATTGCTTGCTGATCCATCGAACCTTGCTTATGACTGTGTCTCAGACCCTCAATTTTTTTTTTTTAACTGATACCATAAACATGTCACTGGAGCACATTATGTTACATTGCACTGATATTAGTTATATCAGGGGGGCAGTATTTCATTCAGTCTGAAAGTGATCATCTTTTTTAACTCTTTTGGCGCGACAGGCGACTAAAGTCGACAGACGGCAGACCGTGGAAAGGTACTGCAGTGGTCATTTTAGCCAACTGGGCGTGTCCATTTCTAAGTGCTTTTAACCCTTTACCCAACGCAGACGATATCAAAATTTATTATTTCAAATATCATTTATACAAATTTTGTTTTTAAATTTTAACAAAACCATATCATGTGACTCCTCGTTGGAATTTTTTGAAAAATAATATTTTTTCAACTGCTGAAGTTGAAGTTGCATAGTTCGCGGGCGGATGCGGCGGATTCGTTGTGTAAAGGGTTAAACACAGATACGTATTCCTATGTTTCATGCACCATTTATGTCCTATCCATGAACAACGATATCGTCCCTTGAAAGTATAAAGATGCCATTTAAAAAAACACAGGAAATCATTTGAAAAAACTGTCAATGAGATCATAAGAACATCTTTTAAAATAATAACGTTTTAGTCTAACAACCTATACTTCTCCATATACCCTCACCTGCATTTCAGTACACCGACGTAAAACAAACGAAAAACACTGATATAGGATAGCTGGCGATACGACAACGACTCTTTTATTTACACCTTTTTACACCATACCCTCTAGTATTCTAATGGCTCTGCAGCCAGAAATGTTCATTCATTTCTTTCAAGTCACTCTTCCACTTCGAAGGTGTTAACATCTCCTGAACACTTTTCCAGGCAGCAATAGTTTATGCCAACTAACTTCAACATCTGTAAATATATAAAGACACGAGATATCATAGATGTAAATAAATCATCTTTTGCCTAACAAGAAAATATATATACATATATATATATAAGATGGCTGTTTGCGTCTTGCCGTATCGCCCCAAGATGACTAACATTTACGTCACCAACCCATTGTTACTAGAATTAAGCCCCTTGATTTCCACAGTTATGACCCTTGATGCCCATATGCCATCCTACCGAAATGCATATACCCCCATGGAGAAAATAATTTCTGTCTATATCGTTCCTCAACCGACAGAAATAATATTTCTCCATATACCCTCACCTGCATTTCAGTACACCGACGTAAAACAAACGAAAAACACTGATATAGGATAGCTGGCGATACGACAAGAATGCCCAAGACGATCATAAGCCCAAAGACAAGGACACAAGCAGGTGACCTTCAAGATTATCCTTCACGTATCCATCTTTCGTCGATTCACTACGCCACCTCCCGTGCCTTTTGAACAGACGATCAGGAATGCCATTATTCGCCGCGGCGGTGGCTCCACCGGCTCTCAAACTATGAAGCCCATAACGATTAATGTCTTCGACAAAAGGTGAAAAGGCCTCCCGAAATATTTCACGAACCCTAGAGTAAGAAATGGGAGTGCTTCTGTTTGTCAATTTATATCCAGTAGCTGTTTTGGTAAGCATGCGGAAAATGCATTCGGTGGAATCATCATCGATATGAGCCATTTGCAAATAAAGTGTCAAAGCATTTACTGGACATAATTGTGAACCAGTCTTAGCAATAATCAATTGAATGCCGTCCCTGTAAATATCCGTCTTGGACTTTTCGAGAAATATTGACATATAACGTTGATGAAATACAATGTCGCTTCTTTTAATGTGACGTAATTCTTCATTTCTAAGAAAGCCAGAAAATGCTACAAGACACATAACCAATGTTCTTTGTGAATATAAAGTTAAATGATCTGAAGTATAAAGGTAGAGTTTAGTCAATAAATCAATTGTAATGGGTTCCTTTTTAGTAACCCTCTTAGCTAACCTACGCTTGGCACCTTCTAACACGTTAGTAACAAGTGGATGATCTGTTGGACTGTCTTGACCTATCAAACGATGTATATGTCTGACACTATAAAATGCGGTAATAACCGGCGATGCTGACTCACACTGTTGAGTTAAAGCGAGTAAATAAATTGCAAAAGGAAATGGTGGAGCAGGTAAGCTAACCACAGAATTGTCATTAGCCCAGCGTTGCCAACGTTTGAATCCTAAGAAATAACTTCTGAAAGTGGTTTCGGCTCTGCAGCCTCGTAATAAAGAAACAAGATCAGGCACTTTGGATTGTAAATGATCTGGTAATGAGATTACATCTTGTCGGTAAAATTCAGAAATAAAGCCTGAAAAAATAAATACAAACATTTATAAAAATAGATGCTGTCCCTAGCTAAACTGACTCTTGACACAAAAGACTAGGTTCAATAACAGCTGTCAATTTATAACGATGTCAACTAAATGCGCCCGGAACCCAATTTTTTTTTTTTTTTTTTTTTTTTTTTTTTTCTTTTTTTTGTAACAGAGTTTCTGTGAATTGTATCAAAGCGAACCGCACCCAAAACATTTGAAAATAACATCTGGTTGCCTTGAAATTTATAAGAGAATGAATGTGAGGGTGAAGGTGGGTGTTAGTGGGGTTGGGATGGTCTGTCTATGTTGAATTGGAATAATTATTTATTTTTAAAGCTATCATTTGAAAATTTAAATTTCGTTCACCAAAGATGCCTCCTGCAATTCTACTTGGAATATAGTACTGTTTGAGTGTGGGTAAATATACCCAATCCTTTACAAAAGGCGCCCATTTTCCGCATGGGCATAATAACGGCCAGAAATTTGACGAAACCCAAAAGGGCACAACCAAAGTGCCTCTTGCGGAATCTTCAATTAATTTTTTCAAAACTTGTGCGATTAAATGAACAGGGGGAACAATCCAATTGACATCAGAAGCCCAATCTGTGGTAAAGGAATCCACTGCAGCACAACTCGGATTCCAGTAACGGGAATTATAAACGTTAACTTTTGCATTGTAGGATGAAGCAAAGAGATCTCTGGTGTGAGGACCCCACAGCTGATCTAGCCAGTGAAACAAATTGTCTATTATTCCCCAATCATCTCTATCAGTAATTTTACTTAGATAATCAGCTTTCTCGTTAAGCGACCGCGGTATCCATTGTGGCTCAATGTTGATATGATTGTCAAAACATAATTTGTAAATATCGAAAGCAATATCCTGTAAAGATTGATTCATGCTACCTTTGCTAATAATTAATGCCACATTTTGATTGTCCGTGAACCACTTGATATTACACGCAGTCAACGCTCCAATCAAACTGTGTAGAACATAATAGACTGCCTTCAGCTCTTTCCACGTAGAACTTTTACTTGCTTCAGACTCGTCCCACTGACCGTGTGACACTGACTTACTCATTTCGACACAATAACCACCAAATCCCGTTCCACTAGCATCTGAAAACACCACCCTGTCAACAGAAACGCGTGCACACAACTTTTTCTTGTTCAAATGATCAATGTTATTCAGCCAAAAACGTAACTGAGTACAACTGTTGTCGGATAATGTAATGAACGAATTTCATGACACAGAATGCGTAATGTCAATACTCAAATACCGGGTCATGAACTGTACAAAAGAACCAAGAACGAGCTTCATGGATAATAATTGACCCACCACACAGGCTATTCGTTTAACATGACAACATGAACGATATGATAGAATGGCGTGAATATGCTGTTTTAATTTCTGGATTTTCGGATTAGGAATGTACAAAGTCATTTCGGCAGTATTAATAAATATGCCTAGAAATTCCAAACTTTGAGATGGTACCCAGAAACATTTTTCATGCTTAAGTACGAAACCACTGTCTATCAGATCTTGTTTAACTCCTGCAACTCTGTTACGAGATTCACTATTTACTGCCAATAAACCGTCGTCCAAAAACATCAAAATTTTTAAACCTTCTGAACGCCACTTTTTTACGAGCTGGCGGACAACTTTTGTAAAAATAAATCCAGCAGATTTTATACCAAATGGGAGGACAGCAAATGTATAAAATTGGCGGGTCCCCGCCTTATCTATCCAGGAAAAACCTAAATATTTTTGATCGCATTCTTGAATACTAATGTGATGATATGCCGCATGGATATCATATTTAACTAAATAATCATTCTGTTCGATAAAGGACAAAGCTGTTTTCCAATCGTCATACCGTACATGTTGTGTGGCGATAAAAGGATTTACATGCCGCAAATCTAAAACCAAACGTTTTTTACCGTTAGCTCGCACAGATACCGTTATCGGATTGACAACAAAAGGACGATTGACACATTTCGTGATTAAACCCTTTGCCAATAATTCGTGCACAGCTGCATTCACGAATTCACAATTCCTCAGCGCCGAACGATTATTAGCTGCATAACTAGCTGTAGGCTCATGAACAAAAGGGATCTTGTAACCATTTCGTATAGTATCAATGACCAAATCAGTGGCCCCAATGCCAAGCCAAAATGAAATATTGTTTTTTAGCCTATCTTTAACTAGAATGTGAGCTTTCCCCTGCTCATACTCAGCTAAATTATCTGTCACAAGAAATGGTTCCACCACACTATCAGAATAGTTTATATAACGTTTGTATGCTAAAAAGTACTTATCTATGAACTCGTCGTCAAACTGATCAGCGTGTGGAAGACTGTGTGGAATCCCAGTGGCTTTGCCTTCCTCCGTCTCTATTGATCCTGTTGAAAGGACATTCTCTCCTCCAATGGGAAAATGATCCGCAGGTGAAACATCCTGGACTTGTGCCTTTGCTCCGAAAGGAATGAGCACTATTAACAGTAGAAAAGTCAGAAACATGATGATCACTGGGTGGTTTACTAATGGTGGAAGCAGGTGCAACTCTGGACTTCTGAAATTTTGCTTGTTTGGCCTTAATCTTTCTACAAGCCCTACTTTCGGCCCGATCGATCTTCTTTTCGTCATCAGAGTCCTCAGCCAAATCATGCGTAGCGTACTGCCTAACGGTTTCCCAACCGCCCTCTGAAGAATCAGCAAGCTTTATATGCTTATTCCTTTGCTGAACCGATGCGATAAGACTTGCCACTAATTCTGTTGCATATTCTGTTTTCCCGTGATGAAGAGCCCACTGAACTTGTTGCAACGAATCCAGACTCTCTGAATTAAACTTAAATTGTATCTTGTTCCCCTCTCTTTTCCACTGATATTCGCTGTCAATTTTTAATCGTTTCACGTCACTTGCTGTAGCACGAAATTCCTGCGTAAGGTCCAGAATTTTCCTATCAAATGAATACTCCAGGTCACGTTTGGTATTGTCAAATCTTTCCAATAACGCATCCAACTTCTCATTTATTCCATCTGCATTAGCCATTTGTCAGCAGGGGAATTGGAAAACGGAATTGAGCAATTTTGTAAAGTTGATAAGCAGAAAAATATAAGATGGCTGTTTGCGTCTTGCCGTATCGCCCCAAGATGACTAACATTTACGTCACCAACCCATTGTTACTAGAATTAAGCCCCTTGATTTCCACAGTTATGACCCTTGATGCCCATATGCCATCCTACCGAAATGCATATACCCCCATGGAGAAAATAATTTCTGTCTATATCGTTCCTCAACCGACAGAAATAATATTTTCTGTAAAATTCCTGATGAATATTAGGCGCTAAGAATTTTGTTTCTCAGATTATTCCACGCCAAAAGAGTTAATAAATTTTAAAACTGGTTTTATTCTTTTAAACTTGACTCTTCAAGTCTCAGATCATCAGGTGGATTTATATAGAAATCACTTTTCTTGTGTCATCACTGATCACTGTTGACACCACTCTTTTCTTTGACATTTTTAGTGTATTCATTTTCTATTTGTATTTAATCCTTTTATTCATAATTTTACGGTTTTCTCGCCACGACATAGTCTTAGCTGCTGATGCGGCAGTGAGCACCAATAAATTAATAAATACCGTCGCGAGTCACTCGCTTCGGTATGAAGTATTTTTCTGATTAATACTGCCTTTTGTAAAAATATACTAAAAAAACTCATTGTATTAAGCCGTATTAAGCCCAGTAAATTAACTATAATAAGTCGATTAATCTGTTTTTATCTTCGTGTAACAACAGGTATCTATCTACATGTACCAACATCATTAACCCTTTGCACCCTGGTGGTATCTTCCATGTCAGTTTCATGGTAGCAATAGGAAGAGCCCATATTTATTATTTGGAGGTAGGCCAATTAATATTTTCAACGTGCAGCCTCAGGGCTGCACGTTGAAAAAAAATGATTGAACTACACCACACATTTACCTTGCAGTCACCCCCCCCCCCCCCCTCTTAATGACATTATGACGTAGCTTGTGACCCAGCCGGAAAAATGGCCCCTGGAGTTCAAAGGGTTAAGCCTAACCATTAATTGAATATATCTAAGGTGACCGTCCTTTTCGCCTACCGATTATTTCGTCAGAACGTTTGTTTTGTCGGATTCTTTTCGTTCATTCTTGAAATAAACGAAAGTTTATTTTTCAAAACTCAGTCAATTTATTTGGATCAGACGGGGATGTACACCTGTCCCCCATTAGCGTTTTTGGCACGAAAACACTTTGTTTGGTACCAAAAATATCCAGAATGGGTGAAAATTTGGCACCGAATAGTTTTCGATCCATCGTGAACACTAGTTAGGCTTGTGAATTTGGGGCAAAAATACTACACATAGTGGTTGGCCTAGTCGCAGTCCTGTCGAAAGGATCTCTCCTCTTTCTGCTTCACGGAACTATACACTGCGAAACAAATGGTTCTATATAGAACCAAAACTGGTTCTAAACCTTGCCTCTGAGATGGAACCGGCTTCGGTTCTGAATTGAACCAGTTTTGGTTTCATAAATGGAACCAAAATTGGTTCTGTATAAAGAACCAAAGCTGGTTTTATTTAGAACCGAAACTGGTTCCATCTCAGGGACAAGGTTTAGAACCAGTTTTGGTTCCATAATAGAACCCGTTTTGGTTCAATATAGAACCATTGTCCTGAGTTTGTTTCCATCTCAGGAACAATGTTTAGAACCAGTTTGTTTCAATATCGAACCAGGTTTGGTTCTATGGATGGAACTAGTGTTTTGTTCCATATTTTGAACCATTTCTGGTTCCTTAAAAAGAACTAGTTTTCGTTCCAAACATCGAACCAATTTTGATGATTACCTGATGTCTTCGTAGCATGCTGTATGAATATTGTAAAGCTTCTGCCGAGGTGTGTAAATTCAACTATTTTACTGGAGGATAATTTATATTATTCATTAACCCTTTACCCAACGCAGACGATTTCAAAATTTATTATTTTAAATATCATTTTTAAAATTTTTAAAAAGAATTCAACAAAACCATATCATGTGACCCCTCTTTGGAACGAGCTCGATGAGCTCGTTCCAAAGAGGGGTCACATGATATGGTTTTGTTGAAATTTTTCGAAAAGTAATTAATGTTTTTTCAGCTGCTGAATTTTCATATTACGCGGGCGGATGCGGGCGATTCGTTGTGCAAAGGGTTAAAAAAATTCTGGGGAGTTAGTAAATGGGGAAATATAACATCTTAACGTAAATTAATATAAACATTAAAATTAACAGAACCAAATTACCTTTATTGGTTCTGCAACGCAAGTGGGCGCGATGGTTCAGTAGGTAGAGGTGCAGGCTGCAAGCCGAGAGGTCCTCGGTTCGAATCCCACCTGCGGCAACCGCGTTGTGTCCTTGGGCAAGACACTTCACCCCATTGCCCACGTGGGGGCACGGTGATATTGTGTACTAAGGCGTACTGCACCTGTCTTCAGCCAAATGCTAACCCTGCTTCTGTGGAGTAAGTATGTTGGGGAGCTGACAGTTGCTCGCCGTTGCTCGGTGGTTCTCTCCGGGTACTCCGGTTTCCTCCACCCGTAAAACTGTCGAGGTCATGATTAGCCATTGTGCAAAAATATGTGACCTTAAACACCAATAAATTAATAAATAAATCATATTCTGCAAAGGACCCAATATATTTCAATTTATAAATTATCAAATCACGTTCATAATTTAGAACCAATGTTAAGGAGTTTGTTCAATATAGAACCATTTTAATGCTTTTGGTTCTACAGTACGTGGAGAGTGGATTGTAACTAAATCACCCGCGGAGTGGAGTTATAACCCAAGCTATAACTTTCAAATTTTGTACATATCGACAAAAAATAAAAGCAATGTTTCAGCCAATGGACCTCCGGGTTTAACCCGGAGGTCCATTGGCTGAAACTTAGCTTGTGCTGCTTATGCTTTGCCACAAATTTGCAATTATTGCTTGGGTGGAGTCTCCACTCTGCGGGTGATTTAGTGATAATACACTCTCCACGTACTGTATATACATGTAGAAGCAATATGAACAAATTGGTTCTAAATATAACCTAAAGTAATACTTTTGGTTCTGTATAGAACCAAAAATGTATCAATTTAGAAATTATCGAAGCAATTTTATCATATGAAATGTCCGTTTTGTCGGCTCAGGGACAAGGTTTAGAACCAGTTTGGGTTCCATAATAGAATCCGTAATAACTTAGTTTGAACTGTCCTTGAAAAATATTGTTGTAGCACTTTAGACATTATCGATGTCCGTACAGTTTGAACTGGACATTTTATTACCTATTTTTGTCAAACGAACAGATAATTGATTACAGAATTTCGGAAACTTGACGCGTGATTAACTCTGCTCTTGCCTGAATACCAGCGTTGAGGTTCCCGTTATGTATTATCCCCATCGTACGGTCGTACGGTCCTTTAAATGTATCATTAGGGTCGTACGGTCCTTGAAAAATATTGTTGTAGCACTTTAGGCATTATCCTGTACAACCTTTTCCTGTATCATTTCCTGTATTTTCCTGTATCCTTTTCTTTACTTTCGTGCACATTAAACACGCTATATCCTTCAATTTAAGACATTTTATTTAGTTATTTCGCAGTCGGTTTAGTTTCGTGTGCTCAATCGTTGGCTCAACGATTTCCGTTCAGCACATGTTTGCGGAACGGATTTTCATTTGCCGCATGGTTTAGTGTTGATGTAGATGGGAATTTCATAGAACAGGCGTGTAATAAAGAGACAACCGTTTCATTTTTTTTCAATAAATGTTAATTTGTGCTTCATAACACCTTCAGTTGATTTGATTGGTCAATGTCAAAGGAACGCTTTCTGACTGATTATCACCGAAAAGATCTGTGTTAAATTAATGCGCGTGTAAATAGAACTATTTCAAAACATCAACAAAGCTACGATGACTGATTTTATTTGTTAAACATTCACTAAAATCCCAATGATAAGAAATATATAAATACTCAAAAATTAGTATTTATAACGCCGAATTGTGGAACTATAACTTGTTGCAGTTATGACGTATTCAAAATGCATGATGTTCAAGGTGAAATTCCATTCTTTTCTATCTAAAAGGTGTGTTTTTGGTAACTGTGGTGTCATATCATCAACAGAATATGAAATTCGAGTTTTCATCATACGATATTTATGAAATTTGTCTACGAATTTGCAGTTTTGCCTCACCAGAGGCTCGACAAAACGGAAAATTCTTAGAGTCGATTCATAAATAGAGTATGACCAAAACACTCATTCCATATCCTCTATTTATGCGTTAGAACCAATATGAACAAATTGGTTCCATATACATGTAGAACTATAAAGATAATTTTTGGTTCTCTATGGAACCCCAAAGACCCAAACTTATTTGCAATGTAGAATCTCTCCCGTAAGTAAAGAAATACAAGAACATTGAACTTGGGATTCTTCTCGTGATTCGGTCTTGGTTTTGTAATTGTTTATTGATGAAATCAGGATTCACTGAAGGAAAAGTGTATCGCCACACGATCAAGATCTGATTGAGAAAATATCACTTATGTAATCACAATACAAAAGGACACGCGCGTATGAATGGGTTAATCTCGATGGCACAAGTGCCATATCGATTAACCAATTCACACCCCGTGTGTCCTGTGTTTATTACACGTCTTCGCCTCTATAAAAACAGTTATTGAAAAGACACTCAGCAATTCATTAGATAACTATCAACAAAAAGAACACATTTTATCGCCAACCAAATTTATGTACTCATTCTCTTCTTCTTCTTCTTCTTCTTCTTCTGGATATTCATTATCCCCTTCATATATCGACTCTATTTCGTTTTCTTTACTTTCGTGAACATTAAACTCGCCATATCCTTCAATTTAAGACATTTTATTTAGTTATTTCGCAGTCGGTTCAGTTTCGTGTGCTCAATCGTCTGCTCAACGATTTCCGTTCAGCGAATGTGTACGAAACGGATTTTCATTTGCCGCATGGTTTAGTGTTGATGTAGATGGGGATTTCATAGAACAGGTGTGTAATAAAGAGACAAAGAACAAATGGAAAGGGTCAATAAACATCGCTTAACCTTTTACCTAACATGAAAAGCAGACGACACTTACAAAAATAATTCTTGAATAACTAAAGTTTTTCATTTTTTGTCTCAAAAACATAGGTTATGACCCCTCGTTGGAACGAGCTCGACGAGCTCGTTCCAACGAGGGGTCATAACCTATGTTTTTGAGACAAAAAAATGAAAAAAATAATGAAAATTAATTGGCGATTTTTGAGAATAACGCTGGCCGGTTTTGGCCGTTACGTTAGGTAAAGGGTTAAGTAATATGACGAAATCATGCGAGAAAATTATCGACTTTTTGTCGTCTAACAGTGAAATAATTTCGTTATTCACTCAAAAAGTGTAGATTTGCTATTTGTACCGTGAAAGTGACTTTTTCTTATTCCGATAGTACCGACTGCCCACGTGGGGGGGGCGGTGGCACTGTATACTGAGGCTACAGCACGTCGATGGTACACTTGTCTTCAACCAATGCTAACCCTGTTTGCGCACAGTTAGTACGTTGGAGAGTCTGACAGTTGCTCGCCATTTCTCGGTGGTTCTCTCCGGGTATTTAGGCTTCCTCCACCCGTAAAACTGTCCGACTCAATGTGACCAGGCTGTAGAATGTGTCGTTAAACCCCAATAAATGAATAATTAAATCTCGATAGTATTCGCTAAAACAGTTGATCGTGGACTTGAAAACGAAGTTGAACAATAGTTACCACACTGACTTCTTTTGACCTTAGCTGTCAAACATAGTTTGTACCTGATTGTAAATAATGAATCCCCTGAATCCAAATTTTTTCCGTTTATCATATACTGTTCATAAAATAATTTCGCTAAACAATGTGAACACACAATAGATTAATGCAAGCCGAAAATTAGTCCACACGTATTGTGTGTCGTGTTCTACGGTGACGGATTGAGGCCACCCTTAATACTTTTTTTCTCGAGATCTCGAGATAATATCTCAAGATCTCGAGATCTTGAGATATGCATCTCGAGATCTAGAGAAACTCTCTCAAGATCTTGAGAAAATATCTCAAGATCTCGAGAAACCATGTCGACATCTCGAGAAAATATCTCAAGATCTCGAGATAATATCTCAAGATCTCGAGATAATATCTCAAGATCTCGAGATAATATCTCATGATCTCGAGATAATATCTCGAGATAATAAATCCAGCAGATCTCGAGATATTATCTCGAGATCTTGAGATATTATCTCAAGATCTCGAGATAAAAAAGTATTGAGGGTGGCCTAAATCAACCACTGTAGTGTTCTAATGAATATAAAGGCTTTATTATCAATCAGTGAAGATAAGACCCTCGTCGCGCGGATATTTCATCTGGTTTTATTGTTCTTTATCGGAGGGCATACCATAAAACTTTGCATATATATCTGTCCATGATCTGATATATTTTTCGGCAATCGAATCTTGATCGCTGGAACCCACTTAAGCGTTTACTGAATTCGGCGTTAGATGGGTGATATCAGAACGAGGCCATCAAAGGGGTCCACGCAAGTCACCTTTTTATTGGGGTTGAACGACAATTTAGACAGCCATGTGCGTAGGAATTGCGCGAAATTGCCATATCGAATGACATCCAAAACATGGCAGGTTCTCCTGGTTACTCATAGCAAACACAGGCAATGTTTCTGCCAATGGACCTCCGGGTTACCCGGAGGTCCATTGGCTGAAACATTGCTTGTGCACAGGCTATATGTACAGAATTTGATAGCCTTACTATGGTCATAGCGCGTGGATTAACGCGCAGATCGACGTGCTATTTGTGCGCATTTCATGACAGGACTTCTAGTTTTAACTTGCAATTAGCCACGGATTACCTGCCTAGGAAAAGCAGGGACACTTTGCTGGTGTTGGACGCCAGCTCACTTCTCAGCTGGGATCTCCATGTTGAGAGTGGCTGCGACCAGCTTACCGTCAAGTACAAGATGAAGCCCACCTCTGGGAGTGGGAGCACCTTTCGCGGGCCCGCCCGTACTGGTCCACCCCAGAGGAAGGGAAAGAAGACTGCCACCGAGTCCATAAAAATACCTGTGGAAGACAAGAAGAATTAAAGAAGAAGAAGTCACCATCCACCAAACGCCGGGACGCCAGGCAAATGGATGTGTGGACCGAGAGGAAAGGGGTTGATACCGGGAAATAGAAGACGGAGAGGGTGACAGCTGTCGACTCGCCTCCACGATCTGCATCTCCAACTCCAAATCATACCGCTACACCAAAGAGGTTGGAGGGAGGAGAGAAGTAGGAATTGGAGGCTGGCGAGATGGAAGTCGTCCAAACCGGACCTGTATCTCATATCAAGAATGCCTAGACGAAATTGACCATGGAACGCTTCGGCGAGCTCAAGTTGGATTTCAACGGAACCACGGAGGACTACCTGGCGTACTTAAAACACAGAAAGGATGGGTTGAAGGAAAACGCAACTTCCTTCTCAACAAACCCGGACACTTGGAAGCATCCAAGGTCCGCAACGGCTTATTCTGTAAATGGCCGCAAAGGAAAACAGCAGAAACATCGGTAACATCAACTGCCACGACCTCTCTCTCAGAAACACATTCTAAAAAAGCACAAAAGGAACAAGCGCCACTGAGTACCTTAACCCTCTCCTCCTTTACCACGCCCAGACATAAAAAACAAAACTAATATACAACTATCAACGGTCGAAAGGGGTTCGTCTCACATCGTACCTGCGCTCCTTCGGCGCTCGAAACCATTCGTCTTGCAACAGTAAGGTGTTCTGATTTGTCGCACTGTGCCTCGATGACGTGATCAGTTCGCCGTATCAAACTCGCCGCTCCAGGCGGCGAGCTTGCTTCGGTGAACTGACCTTGTCAATAAGACATCTGCTGTTTTAATATGAGGCCTGTACATTCCAAATAATGGGTAGAATAGAGCCTTGTTGAGGTTGCGTCCTGACTGAAATACCGAAACTCTCACGAAAACAAATAGAGTGTACTCGTCCCGCTAGCAGAATTGATTGATATTTACAAATACGTCATACTTGACATTTGTCCATGAGTAATTATGGTTACAACTTATGTTTTTGAAACAGTCAAATAATTTGTTCGAATAACTGAAGGAGCGGATAATACACTTGGTTTTAGTCTGGTCGGAAATTTTGTGAGTTTTATTTTATATGTCTTAGTTTTTTTTCCCTGGTATTTCAATAATTGCAATGTAAGCAAATCGATGTAGCAATAGTTCTCAATGATCTTTGGGTTTTGGTATATTATGTTTTCACACGTACTCTGTGCATCCGTTCTTTAGTTCGAGTGATTATATATTGAAATAACGTCCGATACACAGATGAGAACTAAGTGTTTTGCGCAAATTCCAGTGCTTTCAGTATGCACAATAAGCGATAATGATCTACTGTTGAAACATAGTGGGGAGAATTTACCACCAGAAGAACATTATACGCTGTGTTTGTAAATTCATATGTCTGCTGTATAGTCAAAGAATGGGACAATTTATGCAGCTGTTCCCTCTATGCAACTAACTGATACACTCTAATTCGGTTGGGTTAAAAATCAACCCAAATCGACTGGGTTGAGTGAATATGAACCCAATTTGGGTTCATATTCACTCAACCCAGTCGATTTGGGTTGATTTTTAACCCAACCAATTTTAGAGTGTAGGTTATGATTTCAGAATACCTAAAAATTCTTGTTTATAAACAACGGTCGTCTATTCTCTTGACAGAATCCCCCTTTGTTACTCCTCCCATGTCCACAGCCGAAAGGAATCGAGGGATATGCCGAGCAGTCTTGCGTTCGTCCGTCAATCCGTCCGTTCATTTGAACACGAAAAACAAAGATTTCTCTAACTCGAAAAATTCGAGGCCAATAGCTATTCAACTTAATATAACGACGCATGTTGAGAAGAGGAAGTGCATATATACTATTCAAAAAAGTAATGGATATCCAAACAGATGTTTATATTTGCGGAAAATGGTATTGATACGTGTGATTGGATACATCAATATGTTACAAAGTTTAGTGTGGCTCATGAATGTCAAAGGCCCACGAAAACTTCGTGCAGGTTTTTCGCACGAGCGCCGCGTTAATGTCTGTGGGGTACGTTTTGAAATTTTCATTTGTACTGGACGGGCTTTTTTCGAGGTCTCATCGTTCTTTTCTTGGTATAAACTCGTTCATCAATAGTTTCTGGCGGAAACGTAACTTTTGAGGTATGCGAAGACTGACACGTGACGAACGTGACGAAGCTGGCAACAGACGGACTGCAGTGACACAAATTCTCAATATTACTCAGTCAGTGATTAGCAGACAGGCAATATTGATGACATACGCCGGTCAGGTCGTCCAAAGGCGACAACTTCTAACCAGGATCGTTTCATCCGAACCACAACATTACGTAACCGCCATCAAAGTGTCTCAGAAATTGGACAGCAGCTGCACCGAGTGACAGTTGGATCCGCGCTAGTCTCGCGAACCGAGAAGGATTTGCAAGGTAGTGAAGTTTTGAAGTGAATGTGGTAAATTACCTCACTGACCGCCACGTCTCAGTGCGTGGACTGTGTGCTTGTCAGACACCCAACTATCGCTGAAATCATTCACCAGATGTCACAGAGCAATGCCTCTACTGTCTTTTTGATGAAAATCTAAATATAGTTGGCTGCTTGTGATCATAAGTGTTTCCAAAATAGTCTTCCTGCATTATTCGTAAGAAACATATGGCGCTCCAAAAGTAGTCTTTCTGCATTATTCGTAGCAAACACAAGGCACTCGTTATACGTAAGGGAGATAACTGCATTTGCAGATACTGTGACGAATCCACTATCCCCAACCCAACACGAGTCTAGATTCAATTTCTCCCTCCCAAAAACAGTTCGATCAGCCGAGGCGGTGCGGTTTCTAAAACCACATCACCCCAGATGGTCGAACTATTTTATAAGAGATATTTAACATTTGCGTTTCCGACCGGGCTTTAAAATAAGGAAAAGGGATCGCAGTTATAATGGGTAGGTCGGAGCCCCACATAAAGTTCTCGGGTAGATGACCCACCTTTAGACTGAAATTAAAAACTACAAACCATCAAGATGTAGCAAGGTAACAATAATTCAACACTAAGAAATGTTATGGTATAATTTATTGAATGAAATTAAACATTATTACATATCCAAAAAGCGTTTGTTTCACTATCTTAAATTGGGCTGAAATTCGGAGGCTAGAGAAAAAAAAATATCAAGAATCCGATAAACAAGGCCCTTTTTATTATGTCCAGGCCACCCAGATTTTCTAATATAATATTAGGAGACTACTATTCTCCCATAGAGGACGTACCAATGACCAAGGGGAACTGTCATAAGAAGCTTCCACCCTCAAAGAACCAGAGTTCGTCGAGTGTGAAGTCTTCCAAATATAAATGAGGAATCACCTACATTCCTCCATAGATGTCATCTCCCAATAGTAATGGTCAGGACTACACAGGTAAGAAGCTTTCACCCTCGAAGAGCCAAAGTTCGTCGAGTGTGAAGTCTTCCACATATAAATAAGGAGTCACCTCTGCTCCTCCATAGGTGTCATACCAAATATCAATAATCAGGCCTCAATCAAGTAAGAAGCTTTCACCCTCGAAGAACCAGAGTTCGTCGAGTGTGAAGTCTTCCAATATAAATGAGGAGTTACCGCTGCTCCTCCATAGGTGTCATACCAAATATCAATAATCAGGCCTCAATCAAGTAAGAAGCTTTCACCCTCGAAGAACCAGAGTTCGTCGAGTGTGAAGTCTTCCAAATATAAATGAGGAATCACCTACATTCCTCCATAGATGTCATCTCCCAATAGTAATGGTCAGGACTACACAGGTAAGAAGCTTTCACCCTCGAAGAGCCAAAGTTCGTCGAGTGTGAAGTCTTCCACATATAAATAAGGAGTCACCTCTGCTCCTCCATAGGTGTCATACCAAATATCAATAATCAGGCCTCAATCAAGTAAGAAGCTTTCACCCTCGAAGAACCAGAGTTCGTCGAGTGTGAAGTCTTCCAAATATAAATGAGGAGTCACCGCTGCTCCTCCATAGGTGTCATACCAAATATCAATAATCAGGCCTCAATCAAGTAAGAAGCTTTCACCCTCGAAGAACCAGAGTTCGTCGAGTGTGAAGTCTTCCAATATAAAAGAGGAGTTACCGCTGCTCCTCCATAGGTGTCATACCAAATATTAATAATCAGGCCTCAATCAAGTAAGAAGCTTTCACCCTCGAAGAACCAGAGTTCGTCGAGTGTGAAGTCTTCCAAATATAAATGAGGAGTCACCGCTGCTCCTCCATAGGTGTCATACCAAATATCAATAATCAGGCCTCAATCAAGTAAGAAGCTTTCACCCTCGAAGAACCAGAGTTCGTCGAGTGTGAAGTCTTCCAATATAAATGAGGAGTTACCGCTGCTCCTCCATAGATGTCATACCAAATATCAATAATCAGGCCTCAATCAAGTAAGAAGCTTTCACCCTCGAAGAACCAGAGTTCGTCGAGTGTGAAGTCTTCCAAATATAAATGAGGAGTCACCGCTGCTCCTCCATAGATGTCATACCAAATATCAATAATCAGGCCTCAATCAAGTAAGAAGCTTTCACCCTCGAAGAACCAGAGTTCGTCGAGTGTGAAGTCTTCCAATATAAATGAGGAGTTACCGCTGCTCCTCCATAGATGTCATACCAAATATCAATAATCAGGCCTCAATCAAGTAAGAAGCTTTCACCCTCGAAGAACCAAAGTTCGTCGAGTGTGAAGTCTTCCACATATAACTAAGGAGTCACCTCCGCGCTGCCATCTCTGACACCCCGCACACTCGGTGACTACCCAACAAGAAGAACTCACACTCGACAAAAGTTTGTCGAAGGCGAAATTCTTCAAAAAAAATATTCCCGGAGTTCCAGAGAAAAAAAACTACTCTAAAACTTACTTAACTCTGATTCCATTGATCCGACAAACGGAGAAAAAAAGAATACCAAATAAATTCCTAAATAACTATCCCAGTCTCACCAATGGCACAGAGAATTCGGTGTTTAGTTTCTCATTCCGGAACTCCAAGGAATTACTATTTAAACTCATGACCAGCCGGCTCTTACCAAACCTTCCAGAGAAAAGCTAAACAACCTACCCCAGTGAAATCCTACCTTGAACTGACTTTTTCGACGGTCCAGATCACCCACTTCAATTCATACACAACACGAAAAAATCATGCAACCTCTGAAATCTTGTATCGATTCAGGAAATCGCTGGTGTGTGCATTTCCCTCAGTGAAACTTGACAACAATTCAATCAACCGTTACTAGATCTCGTGCTACCTGACACTCTAATCACTGGTGGAGACAACCACCACAGAGAGAGCAAATAAGTAATATGGAATTAACCCCTGTTGGACGACAAACCCCCGACTCCATTTATCAAAAAACAGCACACTACCCCCACCCCAAGGTAAACGTCCTCGTTTTTGGATGGCTCAGATAGTGTTTTTGATTTCTTATTAATAAAGATAAAAATAAAAAAAAAATAATTAATGATTTATAATGACTATATTTACACAAAAAAAAATGGGTCCGAAAAAAAAAATTGAGTACGATCTGTTCATACCTACTATCTAGATTAAATCTTTAGGCATGGGAAGTGCTACATCTGACGGAATAATCCGCCATCACATTTTATGTTTTATACAGCGGTAGGCAGGCCTGGGATACAGAAATCCAACCACCGACCAATTTCAATAAAAATTGAAACCGCTTACCGCCACGATCACTGACATGCGATAAGAGATGTTACCGCCTGGATTAGTTAAATCCCTGATCCGAAGAAAGCCACCACTATAACTTATATATTTATAAAACAATTAAACGGACCATACTTCATTGGAACACTACCCATAATTTACTACATATGAATTTTATCATCGTCCAGATGATGCTGCTCGCAGCGCCAAAAACTATCTTGGAAACCCTGCACACTACTGTATCCTTTTCATCACGACAACCCAGACAACAGCCACAAGATCCATTTATTGTTGGCGCGCTTGAATCATTCTAGATTAGAAAACAATTATCCAATATTTTTATGAATCCCGGAACTCTATTTCTCAATCGCCAACTCCATATTTCCAATTCAAAACAGTAGCAATTAATGCTTCGCTTGGGCAGCATAGTGAGCCCAACAAGGAATCACCATACCATGCCCAATCGAACCATCAACAGAGCCAACAATTGCCATCAAGGTCAATGTGAAATATCTCCAACTTTCACATTAATCACTTCTTTCCCACTTAATAAACCATCAACACATTCCCAATCACCCTGACTAGGGGGTTTTAAATTACAACATCTGGTGAATTTTCCTTTTTATTCTATCCCAAAAATTCTTTTGTGCATTCGGCCGGAGATGTACACCATCTGACAGAAAATGATGAGGATAAACCTGTCGATGGTGAAAATATAAAATATCTTCATCACCTACAGCCTTAAAAGCATCATTGACAGCCATACGTCTAAACTCATAAATCTCATAAGATACATTTCGGGGCTTTACTCTAGGAAATATACTACCTAATGTTATTTTCTTCACCCCAGCAAGCTTCCATTTCTTTAGCAATTCTCGGAGGTCCCGCAGGAAACATTCAAAAGAGAATGTAACGCAATCAATATCATTACCCCCAATCTGAAGAACTATCCATCTAGCCCCTCTGACATTAATATTTTGCAAATGGCTAATCTTTCCCCCAGGTATCCCAACAAATTTCACGGAGGCAAACGGTATGGTACAATGCCATACTTCTGGGCACAATAATAAAAATCGGTACAATCTCGCCACAAAACTGTGTCCAATCACCAGACCCTCCATTTTAAGGAGTCAAAATTAAATCCTAAAAAGCAAAGTTAAATTAGGAAGGTTTACAAGAACCAATTCACATTCAAGAGTCAATGTTAATGGACAACTGTCAATATCGTCTGAACTCATAACCATCAAATACCATGATACACCTACACAACTTCACTGTCACTGGACAACCATCAATATCGTCTGGTTTCATCACCATCAAATACCATGATACACACACATAATTTCAATGTCAATGGACAAATATCAGTATCATCTGGATTCATCGCCATTAAATACCATGACTCACATACATAATTTCAATGTCAATGGACAACATCAGTACCGCCCGGACTCATCGCCATCAAATACCATGATACACATACATAATTTCAATGTCAATGGACAACATCAGTATCGTCTGGATTCATCGCCATCAAATACCATGATACACATACATAATTTCACTGTCACTGGACAACTACCAGTATCGTCTGGATTCATCGCCATCAAATACCATGATACACATACATAATTTCACCGTCAATGGACAAACATCAGTATCATCTGGATTCATCGCCATCAAATACCATGATACACATACATAATTTCAATGTCAATGGATAACATCAGTATCGTCTGGATTCATCGCCATCAAATACCATGATACACATACATAATTTCACTGTCACTGGACAACTACCAGTATCGTCTGGATTCATCGCCATCAAATACCATGATACACATACATAATTTCACCGTCAATGGACAAACATCAGTATCATCTGGATTCACCGCCATCAAATACCATGATACACATACATAATTTCAATGTCAATGGATAACATCAGTATCGTCTGGATTCATCGCCATCAAATACCATGATACACATACATAATTTCACTGTCACTGGACAACTACCAGTATCGTCTGGATTCATCGCCATCAAATACCATGATACACATACATAATTTCAATGTCAATGGACAACATCAGTATCGTCTGGATTCATCGCCATCAAATACCATGATACACATACATAATTTCACTGTCACTGGATAACATCAGTATCGTCTGGATTCATCGCCATCAAATACCATGATACACATACATAATTTCAATGTCAATGGACAACATCAGTATCGTCTGGATTCATCGCCATCAAATACCATGATACACATACATAATTTCACTGTCACTGGACAACTACCAGTATCGTCTGGATTCATCGCCATCAAATACCATGATACACATACATAATTTCACCGTCAATAGACAAACATCAGTATCATCTGGATTCATCGCCATCAAATACCATGATACACATACATAATTTCAATGTCAATGGATAACATCAGTATCGTCTGGATTCATCGCCATCAAATACCATGATACACATACATAATTTCACTGTCACTGGACAACTACCAGTATCGTCTGGATTCATCGCCATCAAATACCATGATACACATACATAATTTCACCGTCAATGGACAAACATCAGTATCATCTGGATTCACCGCCATCAAATACCATGATTCACATACATAATTTCAATGTCAATGGATAACATCAGTATCGTCTGGATTCATCGCCATCAAATACCATGATACACATACATAATTTCACTGTCACTGGACAACATCAGTATCGTCTGGATTCATCGCCATCAAATACCATGATACACATACATAATTTCACTGTCACTGGACAACTACCAGTATCGTCTGGATTCATCGCCATCAAATACCATGATACACATACATAATTTCAATGTCAATGGATAACATCAGTATCGTCTGGATTCATCGCCATCAAATACCATGATACACATACATAATTTCACTGTCACTGGACAACTACCAGTATCGTCTGGATTCATCGCCATCAAATACCATGATACACATACATAATTTCACCGTCAATGGACAAACATCAGTATCATATGGATTCACCGCCATCAAATACCATGATACACATACATAATTTCAATGTCAATGGATAACATCAGTATCGTCTGGATTCATCGCCATCAAATACCATGATACACATACATAATTTCACTGTCACTGGACAACTACCAGTATCGTCTGGATTCATCGCCATCAAATACCATGATACACATACATAATTTCAATGTCAATGGATAACATCAGTATCGTCTGGATTCATCGCCATCAAATACCATGATACACATACATAATTTCAATGTCAATGGACAACATCAGTATCATCTGGATTCATCGCCACCAAATACCTCCCTCAACCTAAAACAAAAAAAAGGAACACCACAGCAGTATACAAAATTTCGCAATTTTCTGTTTCCAACAGCTGAAATTAATTTATGTAATTTATTAGTTACATTACATGAAAGGAATGACCTCCAGTATTAAAAAAAAAAAAAAAAAACAATCTTTCTGTGACTCAGTCAAACTGCAACCAATAGGTTTCCAAGCAATCCAAATTTTTAAGTCGTAAATTTCTGGTGGTCTTGCATATTTACCACGGACACATCACTTACGAAAAGTTACATACTGGCGACGCCATCATAAATTACTTACGAAACCCATTCTTACCCTAGCAACATCAACCACCACCCATCAGACACAATCATACCTAACCCCCACCCCAAATGCCCATCCCACATGCGCGCCATGCAAATCACACCAAAATAAACGACGTATTTGGAATCACTCTTCTACTGGCTCAATTTCACTAGCGTATAATGCTCCCGCTCACGAGCATTTCCAAGTGTAATTCCCAGGGGTCACATTTACAAAACACAAATAGCGCTAGTATTTTTGAGATTACTAAGGTAATTTTTTTACATTTTTAGAATTGCGCTGAGTTAGGGTGTTCGTTTACACAATTTTTCCTAATGGAACACCTCCATTACGACACCCCGTAAGGGAAACCATGGAATCAATTGATTTCCATCCTTTCCCTACATTATGTGACCCATGAGAATACTATATCATTTATCAATCTTTACTTTATCCAATCCACTACCATAGGACATAACCACCGGTCCAATGACCCTACAACTTGTCCTATATATGACTGTTTGAAAGTCAAAATTAAACAATTCTGATTCAAAAGTTTCCAAATGAATCGAACAGCAAATTCAAATGAATTTGCAGTTTATTTTGTCTCCGCCCATTAACCCTTCCTTGGATCCCCAGCACCATTCCTCCTTGCCTATTAATTACAACTTCCAAATGGAAGACATAATTTAACCCTTGCATCGACATATAAGGCACACTCCGGGTAATTTAACAATTTTCCCATGATCACTGGGCACCACATCAAAAATTTAGCAAATCTTATCTTTGCTCGTGAGCTAGAGTTCTCGCCAAATGAATTCATTAAGCCAAATCTTAAATCATAAAATCACCGAATTTAGACCGGGGTCATTCCAGAATAATAAATACAAATCTTTTTTTTTTTTTTTAAGACAGATCGTACTCATTTGAGTTCAACCAGCGGGGACGACGGACCCTTCGCCCCCGGTGGGTGACAGGATCTCCGCTAGGGGCAGGATTGTTTAAGTTGCTGGAACTGCCCTGAGCCGACTGGTCAGAATCTTCCTCCCGATCAATGAGTTCCGAAAAAGGTAACCTACCAGAATCTCCTGAATTATCTACACTTGTTCCCATATTACGTCGTTCAAAACATTTTTTTAATCTATTAAAGTGGACCACCTGCAGCCGACCACCATGCTCTCTACAAATAACATAATTTGCATCAGAGAGTCGCTTTTTAACCACAAATGGCCCAAACCAATATTTAGCAAATTTGGGGGTTTGACCTTGCTTTATTTTTGAAATATATAGCCACACTTTATCACCAACCTCATAAGGTCTTCCATGAACTCTACGGTCGTACAACCTTTTCCTATGTTTAATAGCAGTTTCACACTTACTGCTCACAAACTGGAAAATGGTTGCCATTCTATTTTCCAAATCCATCACATATTGAACTCGACTAAGATCCTTATCAGGAACTTTACCAGCCATAAATTCAATAGGTAATCGGATTTCTTTCCCAAAAAGGATCATATTTGGAGTAAGGCCCGTGGTCTCATGAACAGCACTACGATAAGCCATCATAACAAAAGGTAGATAGTATTCCCAGTCGTTATGATTATCTTCAACAAAACATGCTAGCATAGCTATCAATGTTCTGTTGAAGCGCTCAACCTGGCCATCAGACTGAGGGTGATATGGAGATGTTCTTGTCTTGGAAATCTCAAAATATTTACAGATTCCCAAAAACAATTCAGACTCAAAGTTGGCCCCTTGATCAGAATGGATAAACTTAGGCATACCAAAACGGGATATCCACTCTTTAACCAATATTTCTCCAATTGTACTTGCACGCTGATTAGGCATGGCATAGGCTTCAGTCCATTTAGAGAAATAGTCAGAAACAACCAGAATGTAAATGTTTCCACTCACAGATTCCGGTAGGGGACCCAATACATCAAGTGCAACCCTCTCCATCGGTTCCGAAACACGGTCGGTAACCAGGGGGGCCTTTAACGCTTTGTTGGGACTTTTCCGACGTTGACACACCTCACAAGTCTGCACCCACTGTTCTACATCCTTCTTTAGACCAATCCAAAAAAATCTTTGCCTAATTTTCAAATAGGTTTTCATCATACCTAAATGGCCTCCCACCACGGAATCATGGCAATGTTTTAAAATTTCAGGTTTTAGTTTCCCAGGAACAATCCACAAAAATTTATTTTCCTTTCCAAATTCCAACCATTCTCGATAAAGCATACCTTGCCTAACAACAATTTGTTCCCATTGGGCTACATATTTTTTAAATATTAATTCTTCACCCTTCATTTGCTCAGCCGACGGCTTAGAATCATTTGTTTTATTTTCAAACAATTTCTTTAATATTGGATCACTCATCTGATCATCAACCGAAACTACACCTCCTGGAGACAAATCAATAGCATTAGTCTCCAAAGATATCCTACTCAAGGCGTCGGCATTCTTATGTTGCTCTCCTCTACGATGGATGATAGAAAAGTCAAATCCACTCAAATATTCCAGCCAACGAGCCACTTGCCCCGTTGGTTCTTTAAAATTAAACAACCACCTCAAAGATCCATGATCGGTGCGCAGAGTAAAGTGTTTTCCTATCAAATAATGGCGAAAATTTTTAATGCTTTTAATAACTGCCAATAGCTCTTTCCGAGTGACACTATAATTACGTTCTGGAGGAGAATGCACTTTACTAAAATATGCAATTACCTTCTCCTGTCCGTTAACTAACTGAGACAACACAGCCCCACTAGCCTGATCACTCGCATCTGTGTCCAAAATAAACTCTTGCTCAAAATTTGGAAATCCCAAGATTGGACTCTCACATAGTTTATTCTTTAAAATTTCAAAAGATTCTTTTCTAGCCTTATTCCACTCAAATTTTACATTCTTTCTAGTTAATTCCAACAGGGGACCAGCCAAATCTGAGAAGTTCAAAATAAATTTTCTGTAATAAGAACACAAACCGACAAAACTGCGTATATCTCTGACACATCTTGGAATCGGCCAATCCTTAATCCTAGCTATCTTTTCTGGGTCAGCCCGTATCCCCTCTGAGGACACGATATGGCCCAAAAAAGATACCTGTTTTCTAAAAAGAGCACATTTAGAAGGCTTGAGTTTCAAACCAGCTTCCTTAATTTTTGTGAACACCTCTTCCAACCTTTCTACATGTTCTTGGAAAGTTTTAGCATAAATAATTATGTCATCCAGATATATCAGACAGGTCTTCCAATGAAGGCCCTTCAAAACGAGCTCCATAAGCCTCTGAAAGGAATGGGGAGCCCCAGAAAGCCCGAAAGGGAGTACCTTGAACTCATAAAGCCCTTTACCTGTACTAAAGGCAGTTTTTTCTTGAGCTGAGGAAGCCATCTCCACCTGCCAATACCCTGAAGCCAAATCTAATGTAGAGAACCAACTGGCCCCCTGCATTCCTTCAAGGCTGTCATCAATGCGTGGCAAGGGATATGCATCCTTCCGAGTTACAGCATTTAACTTACGATAGTCTACACAAAAGCGTAGGCTACCGTCTTTTTTTTTAACCAGGACAATGGGGGCCGCCCACGGACTATCCGAGGGTTGTATTATCCCCTGTTCTAACATTTCTTGTAACTGCCTATCAACTTCCTGTCGCTTATGTACAGGAAGTCTATAGGCTCTTTGTTTTATGGGTGGATGTTTACCCGTGTCAATATCATGTTTTATAATACTTGTTCGACCTAAATCTTTATCATGGCGGATAAAAACCGACTCATTTCTATCAAGAAGCATTTTAACTTGAAATACCTGATCCGTAGTCAAAACAGTTTCATCAATTGTTTGCTGGAGAGAATACTTATCAACATTTTCTTGTTTTACATTTTCTTGAATTACACTATTTCCCAGAACCTCCCCTTGCTGGAATACTGCCACTGTTTCACCTTTTTTCAAGGACTGGGGTACCCCGGTGGTATTTACTAACCTCATTGGCACAACATCTCCATTTGAAGTACCCACAAAACTTCGCCCAACCATAATCCCATTATGTTTTTCTGAAAATTTTTGATCTACCTCACAAATTCCCTCTAAAAGAGAAACATTACTTACCTTACCATTAATTATAATCTCGGAAGATGGAGGTATAGTTACATTTTCAATAAGCATGACCTCATTACTATCGTTGTTATTGCCAAAATTTAGGGGAATTTCTTTTCCTGCTAATTTAACACAATTCCTCCCCAGATAAATGTCTAAGTCTAGGGCAGTCATCAGATCAACCCCCAATATTCCCTCAAATGATAACTCGGCAACATAAAACTCTTGATCAAAACTATTATTACCTATATTAATGGGAAGGTTGATAACTCCTGGCACCTGCAAGGGTTGTCCGCTAGCTCCACAAACCTCTCTAGGAGCTGCTTGTAATTCTGAAGAATCCTTTCCAAATACCTCTTCCAATACCTTAGTACTTAATATGCTAATGGCTGATCCAGTGTCCAGCAAAAATTTTACCTCTTTGTCACAAATGGTTAAGGGAAGAAAAAAATGACCAATCTTTTTCTCAGGGTGGGCCCCATTCTGTTGGAGCTGAGGTTTGACCCCAACCCCAGCTCTTATTCTTTTAAACCTTGCCTATTATTCCACCTTCCACCTCTTCGACCCCCATAATTCCGACGAACATTTCCTCGACCACGTCCACGAGAAAAATCTTCCCGAGTATTTTGTATTTCCGCTATTTTGTCAATTCCATCCTCCTTCCCCAATTGTTCTAAAAATTCGCGTCTCATTTCCCTTTGTTCTTTGCGCAAATCATCAATCTGAAACCGCAGATCAGTCAGCGTCTGAGTTAATAATTCCAATTGCTCGGAATTAACAGCTTCGTTGTCAGAAGGTTGGACAGTGGAAGCAACTTCCACTCTCCTATATGATTCTTCCTCTAATGCCAAACGAACCGCGGCATCCAACGTCTCGGGTTTTCCACGCAACACCTGCATCCGAACGTCTTTATCCGTTATGGCTTCAACAAAAGCTTCTTTTGCCAAATCGTCCCTTAAAATGGATGGGGCTGAAGGGTAAGCTTTCTTTACCAATCTAAGTATACTACTAGCCAGCTCGGGGAGTGTTTCTCGAGCGGTTCGCCTTCTTGAACGCAATTGTGACCTATAAATTGCCGTACCTCTAAAGGGATCAAATCGATCTATCAAACTTTTTAATATTTGCTTTAGGCCAATCTTATCATTACTATCTAGATCTTCGTAAAATTGCAATGCGGCCCCTCTTAATGAAACTACCAAAAATCTACAAGCCACCACCTCTGACCATTCATTGATTTCTACACATTTTTCAAAATGCGTCACCCAATCAACCACATTGGTGGACCCATTAAATGTTTCTGGTGTAACCACCGGTTTTCTGGGCCCGTTATATTGTTCACCACTTTTGGATGGACGTTCCTTAAGAGCAGGAAGGTCCGCACCCGGTGCCACTAACGCCCGATCACCCTTATCTTGATAGCTGACCCTCGCAAGAGGAGTTTTAACTTTCTTAGGAATGGCACCCGAAGCTCTTCTTCTACAAAATTCACGCGCAGAACTTCCTACCTGTTTATGAATTCCATTGTCCAAACCATTATGTTTTGGAATTTCACTCACTTGAATTTCTACATTTTCATTAAAAGACGTAGGAGTGGCCTCTGGTGTTTCTTGAAAAAAATCTAGAGCCTCAGCCATGGGGTATCTCCTTGGTGTGCTAATATCTGGATTTGTAGCCAAATCAGTTAACTTTTTAGATGCCCCCAAGTATTCATCCAGCCCTTCCGAAATTCCCGTAGCCATATTAAATTTGAACCAATACTAAACAATTTACCTGTATTAAATTTCTATACATCAGTCTTATGGTATCATAAAATATCCTGTCGGCGACGCCAATAACTGTGACGAATCCACTATCCCCAACCCAACACGAGTCTAGATTCAATTTCTCCCTCCCAAAAACAGTTCGATCAGCCGAGGCGGTGCGGTTTCTAAAACCACATCACCCCAGATGGTCGAACTATTTTATAAGAGATATTTAACATTTGCGTTTCCGACCGGGCTTTAAAATAAGGAAAAGGGATCGCAGTTATAATGGGTAGGTCGGAGCCCCACATAAAGTTCTCGGGTAGATGACCCACCTTTAGACTGAAATTAAAAACTACAAACCATCAAGATGTAGCAAGGTAACAATAATTCAACACTAAGAAATGTTATGGTATAATTTATTGAATGAAATTAAACATTATTACATATCCAAAAAGCGTTTGTTTCACTATCTTAAATTGGGCTGAAATTCGGAGGCTAGAGAAAAAAAAATATCAAGAATCCGATAAACAAGGCCCTTTTTATTATGTCCAGGCCACCCAGATTTTCTAATATAATATTAGGAGACTACTATTCTCCCATAGAGGACGTACCAATGACCAAGGGGAACTGTCATAAGAAGCTTCCACCCTCGAAGAACCAGAGTTCGTCGAGTGTGAAGTCTTCCAAATATAAATGAGGAATCACCTACATTCCTCCATAGATGTCATCTCCCAATAGTAATGGTCAGGACTACACAGGTAAGAAGCTTTCACCCTCGAAGAGCCAAAGTTCGTCGAGTGTGAAGTCTTCCACATATAAATAAGGAGTCACCTCTGCTCCTCCATAGGTGTCATACCAAATATCAATAATCAGGCCTCAATCAAGTAAGAAGCTTTCACCCTCGAAGAACCAAAGTTCGTCGAGTGTGAAGTCTTCCAATATAAATGAGGAGTTACCGCTGCTCCTCCATAGGTGTCATACCAAATATCAATAATCAGGCCTCAATCAAGTAAGAAGCTTTCACCCTCGAAGAGCCAAAGTTCGTCGAGTGTGAAGTCTTCCACATATAAATAAGGAGTCACCTCTGCTCCTCCATAGGTGTCATACCAAATATTAATAATCAGGCCTCAATCAAGTAAGAAGCTTTCACCCTCGAAGAACCAGAGTTCGTCGAGTGTGAAGTCTTCCAAATATAAATGAGGAGTCACCGCTGCTCCTCCATAGGTGTCATACCAAATATTAATAATCAGGCCTCAATCAAGTAAGAAGCTTTCACCCTCGAAGAACCAGAGTTCGTCGAGTGTGAAGTCTTCCAAATATAAATGAGGAGTCACCGCTGCTCCTCCATAGGTGTCATACCAAATATCAATAATCAGGCCTCAATCAAGTAAGAAGCTTTCACCCTCGAAGAACCAGAGTTCGTCGAGTGTGAAGTCTTCCAATATAAATGAGGAGTTACCGCTGCTCCTCCATAGATGTCATACCAAATATCAATAATCAGGCCTCAATCAAGTAAGAAGCTTTCACCCTCGAAGAACCAAAGTTCGTCGAGTGTGAAGTCTTCCACATATAACTAAGGAGTCACCTCCGCGCTGCCATCTCTGACACCCCGCACACTCGGTGACTACCCAACAAGAAGAACTCACACTCGACAAAAGTTTGTCGAAGGCGAAATTCTTCAAAAAAAATATTCCCGGAGTTCCAGAGAAAAAAAACTACTCTAAAACTTACTTAACTCTGATTCCATTGATCCGACAAACGGAGAAAAAAAGAATACCAAATAAATTCCTAAATAACTATCCCAGTCTCACCAATGGCACAGAGAATTCGGTGTTTAGTTTCTCATTCCGGAACTCCAAGGAATTACTATTTAAACTCATGACCAGCCGGCTCTTACCAAACCTTCCAGAGAAAAGCTAAACAACCTACCCCAGTGAAATCCTACCTTGAACTGACTTTTTCGACGGTCCAGATCACCCACTTCAATTCATACACAACACGAAAAAATCATGCAACCTCTGAAATCTTGTATCGATTCAGGAAATCGCTGGTGTGTGCATTTCCCTCAGTGAAACTTGACAACAATTCAATCAACCGTTACTAGATCTCGTGCTACCTGACACTCTAATCACTGGTGGAGACAACCACCACAGAGAGAGCAAATAAGTAATATGGAATTAACCCCTGTTGGACGACAAACCCCCGACTCCATTTATCAAAAAACAGCACAATACCTTCACTGATGACATATATTTATTGGGGTTTAACGACATTTTCTACAGCCAGGGTCATCTCGAGTCGGACGGTTTTATGGGTGGAGGAAGCTGGAGAGAACCACCGAGCAACGACGAGCAATTGTCAGTCTCCCCAACATACTAACTCCACACAAGCAGGGTTTTTGGTTGAAGACAAGTGCACCATCGACGTGCAGTATGCCTTAGTACACAACACCCCACGTGGGCAATTGAGGTGAAGTGTCTTGTCTGTTGACACAACGCGGTTGCCGCAGGTGGGATGCGAACCGAGGACCTTTCGGCTTGCAGCCTGCATCTCTACCTACTGATCCACCGCGGTCCCCTGATGACATATAGTTGAAGTTGAGGTAGAAGCCAACGGTAAGATAACTAGGAGATAGTTAGCGGAATATTTTGTGGTGCATTAATAAAAGACAGTTGCACAAGACTGTCAAGAAGTCAAGAGAATAGTGCTTAATGAAACCTTTTCAGAGAATCATTTTCTAGGAAATGGTTGTGGTTAGAGAAATTTATTTCCGATATGAATCGCCATGTCGTTCGAGGAGTCACTCTTTTTACTAGATACATTAGTTGCTTTGCGAAATATGATTCCTTCCAGGAATCCCCGTTTCTGTCACTGCTCAATAGACTTTCAGACATATTCGTGCAGTTGAAACTATAAGTCCTGTCACGAACTATGCGTATCTTGATATAATTTTGCGTAGGAATTGCGTGACATTTCCCCATCGAAATGAATCCAAAGTACGACAGATACTCTTGATTATTGATAACAAGCACAAGCCATGTTTCGGTCAATGGACCTTCGGTTCAATCCCGGAAGTCCATTGGCTGAAACATGGCTTTTGCATAGGGATATGTACATAATTTGATAGCCTTACCATCGCCATAACACACAGATCAACGTGCAGTGCGGCGTGTTATTAGTGGGCAACGCATAACAGGACTTCAAGTTTTAACTGAATAAACCAAACACGAACTTATTGAACACAAGGGAGATAACTCTGTATATGCACGTTCATTCACCAATGACATCACTGATAATGGTTAGTTGAAGTCATTATAGAAGCGCATGAGATCGTGAGAGGAATATATTAGGGCTGAAACGGTTGGCTCATTTTCGTAACCGACTAACCGAGAGCTATAACCGGATAAAATCCAGTTATCCGTGTCCATTATTTCACCGAATATGGGATCAAAACTGTAGGAATTGGAAAGCAGTATTCTCAAACTATTCCGTAGTGTGTATACAAACGAACGTTGTCGAGTACTCGACAACGTTCGTTTGTATACACACTACGGAATAGTTTCTGCGATTACTCATTACTCACGGAAACTGCCGAGCATTAACGAAATCTTGAACGCCAAAGTCGATTATTTCTCAATACACACCACGCGGCTTCGATGTGCAATCTTTCATAAAGGAGAAACGGCAGATTCGCTACGTTTTAAACGTGGAATGGCGATCACTATCGATATTTCGGATAACCGGTTGACGTTTTTTTCTAATCGGTTAGGTAGCTAACTGGTTTCAAACCGATTATCCGGTTAACCATTTCAGTACTAGAATATATACTACATGTTGTGCAATGGTAGGAGACAGTTGTACTAGAGACCAGGAGAATAGTACTTACAAAATCATATTCAGAGAATCCCTTTTCGGAAAGGCTATACCAATATTTCCAGTGAACTGTCAATAGCCAGATGAGGGTATAAGAAAGTTTAAGTTTGGCCACATTGAAATATTTGTTCACGGCCCTCCTCCCTTCATGTGACAAACTAGAAGACTGACCAGACGTTAGTAGGTTATGCAGTATGTCCAATGACCTTTTGATTCCCAGTTGAGGATATGCGGAACTTGAGGTTAGATTCCATTCAGCAATTTCGTCATGACCCCATATGATGGAAGACGAACAGATTTGTCTCGATCTAGACACAATATTACGGGAGGCCCATAGATAAATAGAGTGATGTGATTGGTAAGTCGTGGCAAAGCTATCTGATTGGACAGCCTTAGACTTGGACAATGGCAGAGACAGTGGGAGGTTTAGAAATAGATTGTGGTCTAGGGTGGTCAGGAATAGGCAGGAGCCAAGCCGAGGATTCTAGAAGAATCTAAGCCAGATAAACAGTTGGGTCATTTCCGGTAATTAGATACCCCCTCCCCCCCCCCCCCCCCCCACCTCCGCGAATCGAACACATTTTTGGTCCACACAGAGCACTACGTGCTACTCATGCCGGTAGGTGTCTGGGAAAAGTGTAGCTAAATAAAGTCCATTTCGTTACTTTTCGGGTTGTTTTCGGTAATTCGACTCACTCCCCTCGAAACGAACATAATTTTTTAAGGCTCCAGAGCACTACAATCTACAAGTACCAGAAGGATTCCCGAAGAATTCGAGTCAAATAAAGACCAGTTGGATGATATTTGGTAAATATCGGATAGTTATCGATAATTACATATACTCCCATAAAATAGAACGTCCCGTCCGAAATAACTCCCACTGTATGTTAGGACTTTGCGTTCCATAGTACCCACGTGCCACGCTCCACTAAACTACAGTGTTCCCTTTTCACGCTGGTCCAGATGCCACATGCTATAAGACCTGCAAAAAAGCCATTACAGGGATTTAAGTCACGCGCAGCTTTCTTTGCAGAATCAGGTTGGGCTTTTCTCATTTTGGTGAAATATGAACATTGGTATTTTTCGCACCATTAACTTCACGAGGAATTTCCTACCACTGGATGATTATTTATGTTCCTTTACTCATAAATATTATAAGTTATTGTGATGAATTGACTGTAACATGGTCTGAGGTTTGAGACTCGGAGGCTCGGAGCTTCGCGTCTCGGTTGAACATACGCTCCGATCCGCAAACCTCAGACCAGGTTACCTACAAGTCATCATAATAACGAATATGTTCCAATAAGACACTACCCATAGCACAAAACCAACATCGCTAAACACGAACGGCTTATTTACTAAACTTGTGATCGTTAAAAGTTGCCTTGTTCAAGGTAAGTTTTAACGATCACAGGTTTAGTAAATAAACCTCTCGTGTACCTCACGACAGCACTGGATAAATAACCAGTAAACCAGATAAACACATTCCATCTTACTTGAAATAGTAAATTGGCTTGTAATTTAAACAACACTTCATCCGGAACACCGTCTGCAGCACGTGTGAAAAATCCAGAAAAACGAAGCGGCTTGCTTGTCATTCCGTTGATGAAGCAATTACGAAACCGGCAACGTCATTTCAAATATTTCGCGGGGTGACGTCAGACAGTAACATTTGCTATTGGAGCCGTAAACATTAAAGAAACTACGCCAGCTCTCATCCAGGCAGAGGGTAAGAATTTTACTCTTATTGGAACATACACAAATATTGTTTCGTACCCTGGTTATAGATATTCCAATCAATAAGTATTGAATTCCAATTGAAAACATCAATAGATGGAACTATGCGGCGTAATTATAAAATTACAGCCGTGGTGAGTCTTCGATCATTCAAAAGTATTTGGTTTTCAAATATTTTTAATAGTATTGTAATGTTACAATAAGACTAAAATCCTCCTCCTCTGATTGGACGAGAGCTCGCTTTGTATATCCTATGTTTACGACTCAAGTGGCAAATGTTACCGTCTGACGTCACAGCGCGAAATATTTGAAATGACGTCGCCCGTTTCGTAACTGCTTCATCAACGGAGTGACGAGTAAGCTTCTTCATTTTTCTGGATGTTTCACGTGAGCAGCAGACGGTGTTCCGGAAGAAGTATTGTTTAAATTACAAACCGATTTACGATTTGAACTAAGATGGAATGAGTTTATCTGGTTTATTGATTATTTATCCAGTGCCGTCGTGGATACACGAGAGGTTTATTTATTAAACCTGTGATCGTTAAAAATTGCCTTGAACAAGGCAACTTTTAACGATAACAGGTTTAGTAAATAAGCCTGTCGTGTTTCACGACGTAGGGTTTGGGCTATGGGTAGTGTCTAATGGAACATATACGTTATTGTGATGTATTGGCGGCAACATGGTCTGAGGTTTGCGGCTCGGAGGGTATGTTCAACCTCGACGCTTCGCGTTTCGGTAGAACTTAAGCTCCGAGCCGCAAACCTCAGAGCATGTTACCATCAATTCATCACAAAAGCTTATAATGCGGCGTAATTATAAACTTACAGCCGTGGTGAGTCTTCGATCATTCAAAAGTATTTGGTTTACAAACATGTTTAATAGTATTGTATGGGGACGCGGTAGCTCAGCAGGTAGAGGTGCAGGCTGCAAACCGAGAGGTCCTCGGTTCGAATCTCACCTGCAGCAACCGCGTTGTGTCCTTGGGCAAGACACTTCACCCCCATTGCCCACATGGGGGGCACGGTGACGCTGTGTACTAAGGCGTACTGCACGTCGATGGTGCACTTGTCTTCAACCAATGCTAACCCTACTTGTGTGGAGTTAGTATGCTGGGGATCTGACAGTTGCTCGCTGTTGCTCGGTGGTTCTCTCCGGGTACTCCGGCTTCCTCCACCCGTAAAACTGTCGTGGTCATGATTAGCCATTGTGCAGAAATGTGTGACCTTAAACACCAATCAATAAATAAATAAATAACTAAATAAATAAATAATAGTATTGTAATGTCATTAAGGACTCGGTTTAATTAGTTCTCGATTGAGCAACATTTCTCTAATTGATTTCAAAGGAAATGAATGTTTTTGGTAGTTTTAGATTCAATCGTCCGGAATAACCGTAGGCTCGATTTTCCGGTCAACTGTAATATTCCAGGCGATTGAATCTAAAATAGTCGGAATAGCAAGCCGTAGTTTCGCTTTTTACAATCAACTGAAATATTCCAGGTGATTGAATCTGAAACAAAGGCGATGGATTATTTAACTGCGAGACTGGTTCCTGTCCATTACAGCATCGAATTTTACATATGACTTCTCCTCTTCCTCGGCTTATTACCGTTTCATATCTTCAATAAATATTAACTAGTGCTTCATGACACCTTGAGTTGGTTTGATTGGTCAATTTCAGAAGAACGCTTTCTGATTGGTTATAACCGAAAAGATCTGTGTCAAATTAATGTGCGTGTAAATAGAACTATTTCAAAACATCAACGAAACATCAACAAATCCATGACGCCTGATTTTATTTGTTATAAACATTCACTAAAATCCCAATGATAAGAAATGTATAAATGCTTGAAAATTAGTATTTATAACGCTGAATTGTTGAACTATAATTTGGCGTATGATTGCGTGTCGCTGTGACACGTCACAGTCAAATGAATGCCATTCAAGGTGAAATTCCATTCTTTAACCCTTCTTTTCTGTCTAAAAGATGTCTTTTGGTAACTGTGGTGTGATATGATGAACAGAATATGAAGTTCGTGTTTTGGTCAGACTCTATGAAACTCGTCTCCGAATTTCTTGTTTTGCCTCGCCAGAGTTTCGGAAAAACGGAACTTCTTACACTAGTATCATAAATATCGAGTGACCAAAACACTCATTCTATATCCTCTATACCTGGCTGTGAAACTGTTAGCCCTTTACTTAACATGAAAAGCAGACGACACTTGCAAAACAAATTCTTTAATAACTAATGTTTTTCATTTTTTGTCTCAAAAACATAGGTTATGGCCCCTCTTTGGAACGAGCTCGACAAGCTCGTTCCAAAGAGGGGCCATAACCTATGTTTTTGAGACAAAAAATGAAAAAATAATGAAAATTAATTGGCGATTTCTGTGAATAAAGCTGGCCAGTTTTGACAGTTCCTTTGGGTAAAGGGTTAATGGACAACTTACAAAAACACTCATTCCATATCCTCTATCTTTTATATAATTTGACCAGTGGCTTTAGAGGTTGGTGAGACGCATTCCTGACCAGTCATCCTTTTATCGCGAGCTTATTTTGTCGCATTTAAAAGAGTTCACGTGTGTTTCCTGATTACTGTGTAAACATAATCTTTTCAATCGCAAGCGGTAGCTCGGCGGCTTAGTGGTTACGGAATTAAACTTCAAACCGAAGGGTCCAAGGTTCGATCCCCGCCAGAGGTAGCCGTGTTGTGTCCTTGTGCAAGGCAGGTAATCCCGATTGCCTACGTGGGGGCACGGTGGCGTTGTGTACTAAGGTGTACTGCACGTCGAGGGTGCACTTGTCTTCAACCAATACTAACCCTGCTTCTTAGGAGTTAGTACGTTGGGGAGTCTGACAGTTGCTCGCCGTTGCTCGGTGATTCTCCACGGGTACTTCGGTTTCTTCCACTCGTAAAACTTTCCGACACGAGGGTGACCCTGGCTGCCAAATGTGTCGTTAACCCTTTACTCAACATAAAGGCCAATCCGGCCATCAGTGCTATATACAAAAATCACCATTTAATTTTCATTATTTTTTTCATTTTTTTTGTCTCAAAAACATAGCTTTTGAACCCTCGTTGGAACGAGCTCAACGAGCTCGTTCCAATGAGGGTGCATAACCTATATTTTGACGCAAAAAATGAAAAAAGTTTGTTATTTGAAAATTTTGTTTGCAAGTTTCGTCTGCCTTTCGTGTTAGGTAAATGGTTAACCCGAATAAATAAATAAATTCAATCGCAAGCTTACATAATTGACTGGACACATTTCTATATTGTTGATGTCCGTATAAAAAATGAATTGACCGTTTGATTAAGCTTTAAAGCGAACGAATCAAGATGCATAAAAACAGCATTTATAGAAAATCGTAAATCAATTGCTTACAATTAAAAGTAATGTATACTGTTTATCCGGGAAGTGTGATGAAACAGTAAGCAAACATTAGCCATGGAATTTTTCTGTCTTCGTCTGGTGACTTGTTTTAACATTATTGATGTCACATTCTCGATAAATCGATACCCAACACATTTATCGGAAAATATAGTCTCACAAAACGCATCGATAGTTCCACTTCATACGTCGGGAAATGGAGGGGACTGCCCGCCATTGGCCGGACTAATTATTTATCACGATTCTTCAAAACCAAAGCCTTAATCGTCAAACGCACTCTTAAAGCAGAAAAAACTGCGGACGTAATAATCGTTACTTAATCCCAGTTTCTTATTCAACATTCGTTATCAACCGATTTTATCGGGAAATGGAGGGGACTGCACGCCATTGGCCGGACTAATTATATAACACGATTCTTCAAAACCAAAGCCTTAATCGTGGAACGAACTCTTAAAGCAGAAAAATTACCGACGTGATAATCGTTACTTATTCCCAGTTTCTTATACGGCATTCGTTATCATCCGATCTCATCGGTTGATAACGAATGTCAAACAAGTAACTGGGAATAAGTAACGGTTGCCATGCCCGCAGAAAAACTAGCAAGAGAAGTTTCATGCTGAAGGCCTTTTCGGTAGTCACTCGGCAAGTGGAAAAGGCATGATTCCTTTCGATAAATACACTTGGGCATCGCGAAGATTACCGATTATCCTCCCTTTATCCAAAACATTTGCAACTTTTAATTTACCCGCCTCTATCAAACCTCCATCTTTCAAACGCTGAATATTCTCCACACCTCCGGTGACACTCCTACCCCATGAACAACAACACATAGCAACAAATTTAAATCACAGGCGACAAATAGACAGAACTGCATTCGCGTTCGAACTATCATTTTTTACCGCACGAGATCGATTTTGGCGGAGGGATAATATTGAACGAGAAGCCGAAAGTTCGATTGCGTATGCTGTTCTGTATTTATTGCACGATTACAGTTTACTAAAAAACTATTTAAAACACAAATTCTTGCCAAAAATAACCAAAACCTTAAAAAAGAAATATTATTCTGTGCCAGTTAGAGAGTCAATGTGTTAAATAGTCCGCGCACGTGATCCGTATTGTTCAAGAACAATATAAAAACAATTATTGTTCGTTTCGGTTTTTGGCAGAAAAGGCGTGTATTTTATGAAAATAAAAGCTTTGGCGTGCAATAAAAGGGATAATATTTTCGAGTGCATTGCCAACTATTTTTCAAATTGTTAACTCTATGACGTAAATTAAATGAAATTTCACATCACGAAATTGAAATCAAAATTAAATTCACTTCACGGACTTGAAATCTTAAGACCTATTAGTACTTGTGGTCCCGAACACAAAGTTGAATGAATTGTGAAAATCCGACACCAAACACTCGACTTATGACGTTAATACAATCTACTCTATTCGTCATTTAAGCCAGTTTGAAAGTTTTCATTAAAAACCCTATCTTGGTACTCACGTGGTTCAGTATTTAGAAATGACACAGCTATCAAACTTCACCCACTGTTTTCTGATTATTTGAAATTGTTCACTGTTATTTTTATAGTTCACATTTACGCAGCCGATGCCATCGATGCCAATTTAGCGTATTTTCTATATCTTTTATTTTCAACCTCATTTTCAACTCCCGTGTTACAACCAGTAGTGTATAAATTTACCAGTAATGTCGAAATCGACCAGTAATGTCGAAAAAAATAACCAGTAATGTCGAAATCAACCAGTAATGTCGAAAAAATCGACCAGTAATGTAAAAATCCGTAATGTCGAAAAATTAACCAGTAGTGTCAAAAAGGGTTAACCATATTTTTTTTCATTTCAGTTTAACACAACCGATCCCAGTGATCTTAGTCTTAGCCTTTCGAATTTTCGAGGATATAATCTCAGCGAAAAACCATATCTAAAAATTTGGTGCCGTCCTGGGACATTCTCACCCTTTACTCCCGTACGCCGAGGTGACGTCATAGAGGGTCATATGAACAAAGATTAAAATGCGTCGGCCTTTTTTTGAAATTTTAGTATGTTGTAGAGCTTAAAAAAATTAAGAGATAACTGACGTCATTTCGACGTTTTTACGTCACTTAAAAATTTAGCCTATTTTTGACAATTTTCATTAAAAACGCTGTCTTCTGATTCGTGTAACTCCATATTTATAAATGATACAGCTACCAATCTTCATACACTGTTTTTTACTTATTTGAAATTGTTCACTTTTATTTTTTGATTTCAAATTTATTCCCCCGATGCGATCGATGCCAATTTTATGTTTTATTCTGTATATTTTATTTTTAACCTTATTTTCAGTCCCAGTGTTTCGAAATTTGAGGACTGTAATATCCGCAAAAAAACATGTCTAAAATGTATTATCGCCGTCCTATGAAATTAATTATCAATCGTTATACCCAAACGCTGAGGTGATGTCATTCATGTACGTCGTATGGTCAAAAATTAAAATGCGTCGGATTTTCTGTAAATTTTAGTATGTTGTACAGCTAAAAAAATTAGGAGACAGCTGTTTTTTTTTAGTTTTTCGAATTATCCTCATCTTTGACGTTTTTACGTCGCTTCGAAAAACATCATTCTTTCCATACTCAGTAAAAACGCTAAACTTTTTCAAGGGTTTTTATGATTCAGGAGTTCAAAATGGTATGATTGCTTTCGGCACAGTTCATACAAATAACACTGAACGTTTTGAGAAGCTGCTCACTTTCGTCCCAACGTATGGTACTGTTGCTACGGCCAGAGATACATTACGCTTTCAAGCGACAGGAAGCGACGGGTGGCTATCCAGCAGCTTAGTGGGTTAAACGGCCGCATACACGTTTCGTTGGATGTGTTTCGTTGGATCACTTCTGGAAATTAGCTTGCGATTTCAAAATATTCGAGTTTAGATTTTTTGTTTTTATAGATAATTTGTATAGACGGAGTTTAATATTATCTTTCAGATGCCCCATTAGCAAAAACAAATTGTCAGGGGCAGACTGGGCCAAGAAAGTTACCGGGAAATGCACTAAGGGGGTCCCGGATTCGGAGATAGTTTTGATTTTTCGAACTGAAAGAACGCTGCTTCTCTGTATCTGAGCGTTCAATTGCAGTCCGAACAGAGGACATCTAATGGCATATTTATATCATCTCCGTCGCTCATTCGGAAAATTGGTTGCACCCGATGACGTGCGACCTAATAGTTCGACCTAATGGGAGAACATTTTGATTTTTCAAACTGACAGAACGCTGTTTTCTTGAAACTGAGCGATCAAATGCAGACTAAACTGGTAGTATATCGAAATGTCTCTGTGTGGACTGCCACTGACAGTCCACATAGACCGCATTTCGGTATACCGGCAGTTTATGCGATCAAATCCATTTCGTCTGTTCGTAATTTTCACAAAATGTCATGCCCCAACACGTGTTGAGCTGCATCAATTTTGGGGTCCCGGAAGACCCCCAATAAGGGGCCCGCCAGGAATTTTCGCAGTGGACCATATGGCCAGTCCGCTTCTGAAAATTGTTACAACCTTCGTGAGGATTTTTAGGTTTTGCTTTACGCTCGTAAATCCTACCGTAGGTATATCTTCCACACTCTTAAGTGAATTAGTTACAACGTTTCAAATGAAGAAGTGAAGAAAATCTGAATTTTGAACTTTATAAACATTTTTTTTGAAAATGAAGCAGAAACTTTAAACCTGTCAATCTCAACTCGGTAAGTGCATGAAGTCATGAAAATCGAAAGTTGTTAAACTAAAATAAGATTCGGACCCGTATACAAAACGAAATTCTGTCTCCACAATAGCATTCGACGGTGGTGAGGTTCATTCCCACTAGACCAATTCCCTTAAGACCAACTCCCACGAGGCCATTTCCCAAAAGACCAATTCCCCTTACACCAACTGGTGTGTTCTACTTTAAAAATAATTCTATATCAATAATTTGATATATTTATAAATATTTATAAATGTATTTAATGTTATTGATATTCAAGCCTGAAAATAAGCAGTCTGTCATTTGCAGAATGAGGTCCCCAGAGGGTTAATTTGCTGATGCTATCCCATACAGTGGGCCAGTTTATCCTCTGGTTACCCCTTTCTGTTTATTTTTGAGACCTTGATTCAGGTTGAGGTTCACAGAGGGTAAATTTAGTGATGCTACCCTGCTGTGCAGGGTATCATCACCAAATTCACCCTCTGGGGACCTCATTTTTCAAATGATAGTCTGCTCATGTTCTGGCTTGTCGATATTTTATAGATGTTGGGTAAATTTTTATAAATAAATGTTTTCCTAATTATCCTTAATCAACCCTTAATCAATAACACTATGTAGTTGGTCTAAGAGGAATGGGTCTTTTGGGAATTGGCCTAAAGGGAATTGGTCTAAAGGGAATTGGTCTAGTGGGAAGACACCGGTGGTGATACCCTCCGTTCATTTCCGAATTGTGGCATATTTGTTTATATGCACATAATTATTTCAAACAAAATTGGAACGTTTCTAATGTTTAATTGATTGCATCCTTTTTGTCTATTCTGTTAATTGGTTGCTTTTAACGGGTACATATTTATTGTCATATTCTCCTTAACAAATCGCTAAAAAGATGTGTTAATTTGATCCAACGGATTATTTCATGACGCAAACTGTTCATTTTGAATACATAACAGCCAGTTATCAATGACAGCCAGGTAGCGTAATTTCTTTTTTAAAATCGTACATTGGGAGTCTCTCTTTCAACTCTGCTAATGGGAAATGCAAAAATAAGATTAAACCGCATATTCGCCAAATATCCTAAACATCCAAATTTCAATTAATTTGAAGAAATTTGCGGCTTAATGCTATTGAGCTACCGTTTCTGCTGACTTGTAGCTGTGGTAAGGCTTGATAGCTATGTCTGACCGTTTTCGATCTCTGTTTCGGCCAATAGTCTCGTTCAGATCACTTCATTCGTCTAGATCTGTATCAGTCTGTACAATCCTTTGAACTAGTGCATACTAGAGTGCCTCACATATAAGAAACTGTCTGTTGGTCGTACCGAGATGTGCTTATGTGGTAGTTATCAATGTAAGCACAACGCATTCATGGACAGTATAAGATAAGATAAGACAAGATAAGATAAGATTTATTCAGCAAATACACCAGAACAAAGGCAGATTGCTACACACAAAATCAACATAAACAGAATCATAAAACACACTAATTCATATGACATACATAAATCATATTACAGATAAGTCCCTCTTGTGAAGGAAGAGCTGGACCATATTACAAATCGTCGCGTGAGAACCATAAGGTTCTATCTTCCAGCGGAAGATAGAACCTTATGGTTCTCACACGACGAAATAACATTGCATAGCACTGGATTATCATTAGTCATTATTATTTTTCAAATTTGTCCATTGTATCCATTAGATTGAAGTCCATTTTGTCCTCAGAAATTGCTCGAAATAATTTTTCTCTCAATGGTGCACAAAGCGGGCATTCCATTACGAAATGTCATTCCGATTCCACCCCCCCCCCCCCACCCCACCCCATTGTACAAGCTTTGCATATTCTGTGTTCCATCGGACGAGGAGGTTGTAAATACCTTCCACGTTCGATCCACAGTTTATGGTTGCTGGTGCGTAATCGCGTGAAATTGTTTCTAGCTTCAATGGGCGAAGTGTGAATGAGATACGCTTCCATTTGATAATCTACTTTGAATAATCGATAAGACCTAAGTTTGTTTTTTTCTCTTATTATCAGTGTGTATATCTTCTTTAAATAATTTAAATATGCATATGCACACATTTGAAATATTGTTGTAATAATTTGATTAATAATGTGAAAATAATGTGAAAATACGCAATGTGTCACAAGATATACTTATAGCACGCAGACACATACGATGAATCGGGGTACTGAAGGCAAGCCAAGTTTGTGATGTGGTGTAGGCAGGGATGCGGCGACAGGGGTGGGGGTGTGCCCTCCCCTCCCCCCTCCAGCAATCCTGGCCAAAATTTCCTACAGTTGGAAATTCAGAGGGCAAGTCATGAGTAGTTGGAAATTCCATCTATCTGGATTTTAGATCTTCTTTAGTGATGCTGATGTCTCCTTTACTTCCCAAAATCCCAACTCGGTTTCAAATCGGCAAAAATTCCTGCTATTACTATTTACAACTACAATGTACGTAATATCGAGCTTCATTAGTATGCATGATTTCAATATGTACGAGATTTCTATAGTACGTTTACTTATCGTAATAAAAAAAATCCTCGAAATGTACAACAAGAAAATCACTTCAAGAAAATCGTAATCCTGAGTTGATTCCATCATTCACAGTTAAACAATGATGAAACATCGAAAATTGATCATTCCTGCATAAGATCTAATTTAATTCTAGGACAGTATGACTTATTTTGATATTTCAATTTCACCTTTTAAAAGCCATGAAAGTGAAAGGTGTTCACTTCAGGCTTAATATTTGTCTCATATTCTTTAAATTTTCTATAAACAACAAACATGTAAAATGTGTTAACACCAGCTTTAATACCTGTTAGTAATGTGATTTTAAGAAAGCTGGCGTTCGGAGAATGCTTAATACATGATTAATTATTACTTTACCCCTTAGGGACCTCACTGTAACTGCTAAAACAACAATACTGCAGTATGTGATTTTAAGAAAGTTGACGTTCGGAGAACACACCCTCAAAGTTCTCAGCCTGAGCATTTGTTTAGCAGATATTCAATTCCCAGAATAATACCAAATAATAATAACCTGATAATTCTATCATAAATGTGTTGTCATTTCAGTAACTAGAAGCAATTTTATGCCCCTTTTCATGGCTTCAGTTTCAAATTTTTTCCCGTCCCTCTCCCTAGTTAGAAATTCACTACTCAACAGCCCCCCCCCCCAATCCGAAACCTCTAGCCATGCCCCTGCCCTGGGTGTAGGGTGGCGCAGGAACGTAACCAGAGCCTGTCTTTTGGGGGAGGGGCACCAAAAACATAAATAATTCTTCACACTTTACAACATTCATAACTTTAAGACACTTGCAAACAAAATTCTTGAATATATAATTTTTTGTCTCAAAAATATAGGTTATGACCCCTCATTGGAACGAGCTCGTCGAGCTCGTTCCAAAGAGGGGTCATAACCTATGTCTTTGAGAAAAAACGGAAAAAATTAGTTATGTTTTTGAGACAACAAATAAAAAAATAATAAAAATTTGCGATTTTTGTAAATAGCGCTGGCCGGTTTTGGTCGTTACGTTGGGTAAAGGGTTAAAGTCAGTATTAATTGTGTTTTTGGGCAGATTATACTTGTTATACCGGATATCAAAAAAGAACATAAACATTATAGGTGTAACATATCCCCATCGGCCACCTGGATTAAATTCATTATCAATGACCTTAATTAACTGCATACTCTATCGACATCAAGTGTACAAAATTGCATGCGAAACTTTATCCCCCTGGGACAGCTGAATTAAGTAACGTTATCAGTGACATTAATTTATTGGCATAACATAATAAACTCGACTTACAATAGTTAACTTAATGCGGTACCGGTACATCCGAACTTCACAATTTTTTTTTTTTTTTAGAAAAAATTGGGAGGGTGGCACGTGCCCCCCCCCCCCCCCCGTGCCCCCTCTCCTGGTTACGTCCTTGGGGTGGCGAGAAGTGTAGATGAGTATTTCATCAAATGGGCAAAATAGTCAATCGATCAGTGCTTGGAACAGGCATTGCTCGGACGACTCGAATCTAGTCGAGCAAAAGAGCTTTCGAGTAATTGCACGAACGAGTGTGACTCCACATACGACTCTTCGCCTCAACTCGGAAATTTGTGCCGTCAAGGTCCAGGCAATTGTAAGATAGGGGTGCCAAAAGTGGAGTGCCGAAACTTGGGTGCTGCGGGTGGAGTTTCACGAACATGGGACTGGTGTTTGATGGGCCGTGTTTTTGTGCTAGTGCACAGCACATGGAGCACATCGACTCATGTTGGATGTGCTGATATGTGCTTGTGTGCTTGTGAAAAATGTGCTAAAAACACATTCAGCATATAAGAGCACAATCGTAGTACACTGGTCATAATCCACGCGTGGGAAGTGATTTCTACGCATGTGTTTACCGGGTAATTAAAGTCACAATCATCAAAATTTTAATCAATGAAACTCCGGGTTGTACCCGGTGTTTCATTAATTAAATTTTTGATGATTATTCCTATAATTAGTGTTTTGAATCTAATATTATTGCGTCCGTGAAAATATTGCCCACCCGTGGAAAGCAACACGTCCACGGCGACCGCACTGTAGGCTCAAAAAAGCGGTGCCGACAGCTAGCTGCTTGTTAATCAGGGAATGTGGGACTGGTGTTTGATGGAATGCGCTTGTGTGGCATAAGCTATGTTTATGAGATAAACGGGGTCTTCCCGTCGGCATCCGGACATAATGTCCATAGGACAAAATTCCCACGGACATAATGTCCATGGACAAAATGCCCACGGACAAAATGTCCACGGTGGTTCTGCATAAGTGAACAAAATGTCCATATGACATAATGTCCTTGGCCAAAATGTCCATGAACAAAATGTACACGTGTATGTACACATAGTAGTACACCGTAAAATCAGTTGGGTTGAAAATTAACCCAAATCGACTCGGCTGAGTGAATATGAATCTTATTCACTCAACCCAGTCAATTTTGGTTAATTTTCAATCCAGCTGATTTAAGAGTGTAAAATAATATAACAAAAGACTGAATACCCATGAGACAAAATATCCTTGATAAATATCATTATCTATTGACTAAAGTGAATTTTTTGATTTGATTGGTTGATAGATACGTGGTATGAGACCATATTCATTGAAACCCACGATACGTTCGCCCAGCCACTGACAAATTTCCCATACTCAGTGGAAGCCTCGTTCCGAAATCTACAAATTGTCCATACCCCTTAGAAGACGCGTCATTCCAGTTTTACAGTGTACATGTATTATATTTTAATTTTTTATCTCCAAAAGATAGCTCATGACCCCTTATTGGAATGAGCTTGTCGAGTACCCTCCAATGTGGGGTTCATAAGCTATGTTTTTGAGACAAAAAAGAAAAAAAGAAATTCAATAATTTTTTTATACTAGTCATATCGGCATATTTTCACAAAAACTCTTTTGCACAAAAATTTCCACAGAAACCTGTATGGCTCAACAATGGAAGATAAAAGATCTCATGCTGTGTGTGTTCACACATGAAATAGATTGTACTTCTAAAACGGAAAGTCAATAGATAAATTCGTTACCCCGTGTCTGATCACGTGGTACGGGTTTTTACCTATCCGAAACCAGCCGTATCCCATTCGGCCGATACGGCTGGTTTCGGGTAGGTAAAAACCCGTACCACGTGATCAGACACGGGAGTAACTAATAATACTATGAATATAGTAGACTATAAAATCAGTTGGATTGAAAATTAACCAAAATCGACTGGGTTGAGTGAATATGAACCCAATTGGGTTCATTTTCACTCAACCCAGTCGGTTTGGGTTAGTTTTCAATCTAACTGATTTTAGAGTGTAAAATAACATAAAGAAACAATAGCACAGTTTACAGTCTAATGACATGGCCAAGGGAATTTAAAACTTCTGAGAGGTTTTGCCCACCATGCCAAATTAATCAAGGACATTGTGTCCATGGACATTATGTCCTATGGACATTATGTCCAAGGTGTATTTTTAGTGGACATTTTGTCCTTGGACATTTTGTCCTATGGACATTATGTCCCACAATCTTCACGTCTACCCGCCCGCTATTGTTCGGGTAGAGGTGTGAACCAGTTCTTGATTAAAGAGATGCCGACTATAGTTTTGTTCAATTTAGTTGGATGTTGTGTGGAAATTTGAACTTGTAATTGAGATTTACTGTTTATTGATCACACAAATTTTTTGTTACACAAATTAAAATTTATTTTTACAACTATTAAAGGAACTATGGATGTTACTATACAATAAATAATATAAATTAGACAAATTAGGCATTATTTTTACATCTTTTAAAGGAACTATGATTATTAAATAATAAAATATTTATAAAATTAACATTTTTACATCAAATAATAATTAAATAAAAGTTAAATGACAATTTTACAACAAATATAAACAATCTTACATGAATTTTTATATATACATTAAGAGTCTGTGCTGTAGGAAACACCGTCTAAATATTGTGGCAGGCTCATATTACCCTCTTGGAGGAGTCTCTGGAAATGTTGGATGGAATTGTCAATTTTTCTGTATTTCTTCTTCCTTGGCATCAATTTTCCACCTGCATTCAGCTGAATTATGGTTGCTTCCTGATAGGCCTGTTCTCTTTTTAAAAAGTCTACCATCTTGTAGATGTTGGTGTCGTAGGATTACGGGGTTGAGTGATGGAAAAAAATTTATGTTCTTATCGGTGCTCAGTCGACTGCCAGTGACTATCGTCTGAACCCCGGTTCGAACGTAAACCTTGCCACCTTATCAATGCCCTATCCGCTTGGGACTCTTAGGATTCCTGAAGGTGCCTGTGGCTTACAACGCCAAAGGGTGATCAACGATAATTCACTGAAAAAGATTATTTACGAAGAAATATAATATCAAAGAAATTACTCACAAAATTATCCATAAGGAAACACTAATTACGCGGATAAAAGTCTATTCTTTAGGGCCCTCGATGTCTCCCACAGATAGCTGTGTCCGATGGATCGACCTCACATCATCTTCATCTTCTCACGGTTTGTGATGAATACCAAGTGTCTATTCACTTCTCGTCGCTTCCTTCTCGCAGGGTTAACTTCACCGTCAGTCAGGCTTAACACATGTAATATTCAGCTTGTGCGAATCTATCAGCGTTCTCACAGATCAACCACAATTCAATCGGCGTCTACCAGAGTTCACGATCATCTTGCGATTTGTCTGGCTCTCACGGGTTAAGTTATTCTTCGCCTTCAGATATATACTTAACAAAGTTTACATTAAAATATTCTGCAAAGTGTTCTCAACATCACCAATTCTCGAACCGCCTAAAACTATCTTATCTCGCGAGCTACTCCAGCGCTTTCTCAAGCTCTTAATACGGTCTCTAGACCTCAAAGTTACAGCTTTTACTTCTTTGGCTACTATGCCACTACGGTTCGCAACCGTTAACAAACTACAATCGGTACCTTACATCCCTCACAGGTTACGACAATACGCGGACTTTCAATCTCGGTGCCTATGACCCTCGACGGCGAAGGCTAAATTCGGACCTTCTCTGAGTGCCCTCAGGCCAACTGCCTCGCAACGACCCACAGCCTTACACACCTTCTGACTGGAATTGGCTGGAATGAATTTTTCGAGAAATCCCCCGATTTTTATTTAGATTGCCAGAACATTTATTCTCAGTTAATCGCTTCTCTTGAACTTGGCCGCTAAGATCTATCTTAATTTAACACTCGCTTTAAAGTTCCTTTGAAAGGCTCGCATTTTGGTGTATTTTGACATTTCGTAGACAGGATAGATGCGTAATATGGGTGTGTGTCCAGAACATGTGTGATGCTCTGGTTTCTACCATTAAATATTAACTGACTGTAATTACGTGGCTAATGATTACATAGAAAAGAATATTGTCTCTCTTACTACACTCTAAATCGGTTTGGTTAAAAATCAACCCAAATCGACTGGGTTGAGTGAATATGAACCCAATTTGGGTTCATATTCACTCAACCCAGTCGATTTGGGTTGATTTTTAACCCAACTGATTTTAGAGTGTACACGCTAAAAACTAAAGTGTTAAAAACTACACTTGAAGTGCTGTATTTAACACTTACTAAGTGCTGAACTAGCACTTTTTTCAAGTGTAGATATCCCAGAACTTGACAGGTGTTACAATAATACCACTTGACAAGTGTAATGTCGCGACACTTAAAAGGAAACAACGCAGATGATGCGGATCAGGCTCGAACTCTCGAGTCTGATCCGTATCATCTGCGTTGTGTCCTGTTAATTATGTACCCATCAAGCGCAAATCAAATTATGGACGATTCGGGAAGAACCACCAATGCTAGACACATGGGAAGTGCCATCCATTCAAGTTTCAGATGTCTGACGATTGTAATGTCTAAGTGCTTAAAACATTGCACTTTGAGTGTTCAAATCAAACCCTAAGAGTTAGATTGGGTTTAACACCTTGAAAGTGTCAGTTTTAACACTTTAGTTTTTAGTGTGTATTGACCTGTTATCAGATACCCCATTTAGCCTTCAAGAAGTGCTCCATAATGGACATTAAACTTTCATACTTAATTACTGAGGTTTGAGTTATTGATTGCCTGTCTAGATGACAAATGGTTTTCGGGGTCCGTTTTATACATGTACCTATATATTTACGTTGTACATTATTTAACCCAGGCAGATATATTATCGAAAATATTTACACTTTTATACAACAAAATCGCAACTTTTAGCTATCACCTTGACAGTTGGGATGCGACCCAGTTATCACCAGCTGTAGTTTTCGGCGCCATCCTTCTAAATAGTTGGTAGTTCTGGGTCCATCGAAGTCATAATGATTCCACATTTCTACTCCACGATTGCCTTCTACCCAGGTCTCTGTAATATAGTCTGTAAATGATGCTAAATTTCTAGTGAGTGCTGTATCATCGCTTGTTGGGGCATCTTCTAAAGTGAAAAACCAGGCATCACTTACAATGTTAACTGGTACCAGTGGAAGGGCTATAGCACGACGAATTAGGGCCTTAGCTTCCTCGTTGTCTTGGTATTGTTGCTGGAGGTGACAGTTCTGTGCCTTTCGCCATACTGCTTGGCCATAGTGAAAAAAGCAACCTTTAAGTGAAGCCCGCGGAAAAGTTGTAGCCAAGGCATTTTGAGCCGCTGTCCCGTAGTCGTAAAAATAGTACTTGGGTCGACTCCAGAAACATTGCAAGTGTCAACTTATAGCTGTGTTCAGTAAAAAGTTAAAAGAGAGGAACATTTCGTCAATATACAAAATTAGTCACACATTATTCAATCACTGATATATGCTGACCCTGACCTGTCCTCGGAGAGACCCCGAACACGTTCCCGAAAGCATGCTGTTTTCAATTAACACCAGTCTCACATACGCTCCCTGTACGTGCGTGGGGCAGATGTTTCACGAAAACAACCAGATTCATACACATGTAAGGGATGTGTTTAAGACCTGTGTTTATTGCGAGGAAGGATGATAGTTTTGCGCTGGGATGATGTGGGGTTTCTTGAACCTCATGCAACCCCTTTTGAGTTTCAGTTTCTTGGTCCATGCTTGCTGCGGGTAGTGGGCTTCGGAGCCTTGGTGTCAGTATTTTTCCGGTCTGGGCTCGTCTGGTTGAAGGAGAGTGTCCGGAGTCTTGGAGGAGCTCTTCCATTTGTAGGTGGAATTGCTGGTCTCGAATTTGGAAGACCTCCAGTTGCCTGTAGCTGTATTGTTGAAGTACTTTCTTTTGTATGTCTTCAGTGTAATGGTGGTGATGAAGTGGACCTATTGTTCGATGGTGCCACTGAAGTCGAGTGTTAGACTGCCGTAGGACTCAATACTGTTTTTGTCTAGACGGTCAATGCAAATCTCTCCATTCCGTGTCGTCGTCTTGGCTTTCATCCTCGGTGTCCAGGGTGGAGCTGAGGCTCGATGGGTTCGAGTTGATGAGAGATCCAGGATCAGATTGGGCTACCTCCATCTCCCTAATTCCTCCTCTTCCATCTCCCTGACATCCGACCTATTTGGTGAAGAGGTGAAGGTGCGCATAGGAGGGGAGGGGAAGGTGGTGATGGTGGTTTGATAGCTGTCACCTTCTTCTTCTGATTCCCCGTCTCAGCTCTTCTCTCGTGCCGTGCCTCCAAATGTCTGGCTTCCACTTCTTTCGCTGTGGTTGCTGTCTCTGGCCCTTTTCATGTTTTCCTGACTATGGATATGGGCCCTTCCCCGGGTGTGGACCAGTGTGGGAGGCCCCGCAAAAGGTGCTACCACTACCTGGGGGGAGGGGTCTTGGTGATACCTGATGGTGAGCTGAAAGCAGCCCCATCAACGTGGACTGTCCAGTTGATATGTGAACTTGCGATCACTACCATCAAAGTTTGTTTAACTTGCGAAGGCAGGTAGCCCATTCTCTAATTAGGAAGATGCTAATTAGGAACTTTCAAACGTGCGTCTGATCACTTGGAAAGCCAATAGATAAATCAAAACAGAAATGAAAATGAAAAATGAAAATTTATTGCGAGGAGAATGCCGATGAAATATAAATGCTGGGTATTCAGAATTGAAACCCTTTGACATTTAAGCTCCTTCATTAGACAAATGATTAAACTAATCGACATTAAAGCACGACCCGATTCTTCCATCCCGGTGATTGATCTTCAAACAGCAAATCTTTTGATATACCAGTTTGAAAACTGTTGAAAACTTGAATACAATCGCGTAAATGTCATCATTACTTCACGCTGTGAAAATCAATGAGTGTATTAGTGTTATTAGAAATTCATTCCAGACTGAGTACGCCAAAGTTGTCTCATCTTTGTGAATCGCCAGCTCTTAACGAGCGGATTAAGTGGCATTATTTTGTTACTAAACACACACACACACGCGCGCGCAATCTTACCAAGGATAGACACTCAGTTCGTAATGGTAAAAGTTTCGAATTTTCTAATGTTATAAGTTACTGGTGCCGAACTTATCTCTCTGATTGCTATTTCCGAGAAGTGAATTATTAAATCTATTCGTTCATTGATTATGGGTACCGCATGCCAATGATCATTGGCTATTGAAACGGAGAAATAATACTTCATCGCGCATTGACTGTGGTTCATCACAGAAACACGGATTCTGTATTATTTGTGTACTGAAGACACGTCGTGACCCTCACGATGCTATATCACCACTGAGTGAGGACAAGGAGCCGGAGGCGATATATATATATATTATGGGTTAATTTGGTGTAAACCCTAATCTTGCATTTTTGGTTTTCAGCCTGGAAGAGGTAGTAGAGTGCATGGATGTAGGGCGCATCTCCTACTTGTAGAGGCGGGGTTGGCGTAGAATAACATCCATAAACACAGGCATAAACTAATTCTATCATTGAGGCCCCAGGTGCCTTTGTTGAGAGTAAAACCACAATACACAAATAAACGGTTGAGTCGAACCTACTCTAATCTGATATATAAATGTGAATGTCTGTATCTATATCTCTATCTTTCTCTCTCTCTATCTTTGTTCCGGGTGAACTCCTCCGTTTCTCGAACGATCGATCCCAAATTTTCTACACGGGGGTAATTCGTCCCTGCGAGTAACATGGGATGGATGCCATGCCCGTGCGGGGTGACCTTGACCTTGAAATTGATGACCTTGATTTCGAAAACGGCTGTGCTGATCGGGCTAAAATTTCATATGTGCGGGTATATTGACCCATCGATCATTTTGACTTTATCGGGGTGCCCGCGTGGGGTGACCTTGACCTTGAAATTGGTGACCTTGACCTTTTATTTCGAAAACGGCTGATATAACCATCTTCTCCCGCGCAACGCCGGGTATCACCGCTAGTATTTAATAAATTCCCCCACAGGGTCGAAACTTGACATTTCTTAACCTTTTATCTAACATGAAAAGTAGACGATACTTGCAAACAAAATTATTGAATAACTAATTATTTTCATTTTTTGCGTCAAAAACATAGCATATGGCCCCTCATTGAAACGAGCTCGTTCCAATGAGGGGTCATAAGCTATGTTTTTGTCGCAAAAAATTGAAAAAATAATGAAAACTGAATGATAATTTTTGTGTATAGCGCTGCCCACTTTTGGTCGTTATGTTGGGTAAAGGGTTAAATAGGGAGCCAAAAGTTTGCATTTGTCGTGACTTTAGAGGCTATAGAAAACAGAAAATCATACAACAAGGAATCCTCTGTCACATGTGAAGAGAAAAGAGTCTTGGTACCCAGTTCCTTTTAATTTCGGGATGGGAACCCACAATCCTCAGATGAATGCATCTGAGTCATAAGTAATCTCATAATTCTTTGGTGGTAGTGGTGGCGGTGTTATTGCGTACATTCGTCTGTCTGTCTGTCTGTCTGGTTGGCTGGCTGCCCCCCCCCCCTCTCTCTCTCTCTCTCTCTCTCTCTCTCTCTCTCTCTCTCTCTCTCTCTCTCTCTCTCTCTCAGTCTATCCCCCTCCCTGTCTCTGTCTCTGCCTGTCTCTGTCCCTCTCTCGCTGACTCTATCTGTCTGTCTGTCTCTGTCTGTCTGTCTGTCTGTCTGTCTGTCTGTCTGTCTGTCTGTCTGTCTGTCTCTCTCTCTCTCTCTCTCTCTCTCTCTCTCTCTCTCTCTCTCTCTCTCTCTCTCTCTCTCTCTCTCTCCTTCTCTCTCTCTCTCTCTCTCGCGATATATCAGGGAAAACGTTGGGGAGGGACATGGTTTAACCTGTGCCCCTTCGCTCCACCATTTCCTAATGGAGTCTTTCTCTACCTATAGTTTAGATGATACGTTTCAGTTTTGGGGATGGCTTTGTTTTTCCTTTCCCAGTGGGGTGTATATTTGTAAAACTGAATTCTTGTTCTTCGAATATTTGACAAACTGAGAAATCGGCACGGAGTTTACACAAAAAATTCAAAAGGTGACAAAGAAGTGAACGCTCACCCTTCCTTTGACCGCAAGTTATTTTACACTATGCAATCCTCTGGGCTGGTTTAATATACACCACTGAGCTGTGGTACATTTTACAGACAGAGGTATGTTCGGAGGGTGTGTTTGATTGAATGAGAGTATCACGAATTACCACAAACAACCCGACAATCCCTCCAAATCACCAAAAACGACTTTATTTGATATGGATTCTTCAAGAATCCTATTTATGACCGCGAAGCCGTAGATGTTAATAGTAGCCCGTTGTGCTATAGTACCAAGGGGTACCGGAGTGCGTTCGGTTGAATAGGAGTATTTTTCTGGCTTGGAATTTCCCCAGAATCCTCGTTTAATTCATAGAATTACCACAAACAACCCCCAACAAGTTTTACTATTTCGAATTCTTTCAGAATTCTCTGCTTCTATCTATCTATGCAATAGTTTTCGTCTATCTGACCATGTTCCTTTACCCTGGAGTATACTCCAGTAGCGTAGAAGAGTCTATCAGTTGGAACTATTATTATATTATTATTATTACTATATTTACCTGTTCTGGTCTGTTCTTGTTAGTTCTGACCCTATTCCGTGTACTCCTGTTATTTCATTTATCTAGGTCATTTATATAGATTATAACTAACCAATCAGATTGCTTGATTTCCCATAATCTGTATGCAGAGTTATCTCCCTTATGTATAACAAAAGCCTATATAATTCCCAAAGGCTTTAAGCTATCGAGCAGTTACTGATAAGTCATTTCTCGAACGACTCGAAGGCCATCGAGCAAATGAGCTAACGAGTAATTGCTCGTTCGAGTGACTCCTCGAACGACTCTTAGCCTCATTTCAGTATTTGAGGATACCTATGGCCTGGTATTGTATTATTATTTGAGGATACCTTTCGAGGATACCTTTTATAGGATACTTATGAGGATACTATTACCTATTTGGCCCAACCTTCTAGGCCACCACAAGACATACCTACCCAAATATCCCTTATAAGCTATCGAGCTGTAACTGACAAGTAATTGCTCGAACGACTCGAAGCTCATCGAGCAAATGAGCTATCGAGTAATTGCTCGATCGAGTGACTCGACATACTGCTCGAACGACTCGAAGTCCATCGAGCAAACGAGCTAACGAGTAATTGCTCGTTCGAGTGACTCCTCGAACGACTCTTAGCCCCATTTCAGAAAAAGGGATTCCGAAGGTCATATGTTTTTCAAAAAAGGGATTCCACAAATGGGATTCCAAAAAGGGATTCCATAAGTGGGATTCTGTCTTACATCGAGCGACTCGCAAATATTGCTCGAACGAATCGAAGTCTACCGAGCAAATGAGCTATCGAGCAATTGCTCGTTCGAGTGACTCGACGTTCGACTCTTCTACTCATTTCAGAAAAAAAGGATTCCATAGTCACAGGCATTTTTCAAAAAGGGATTCTTAAAAAGGGATTCCGTAAGTGGGGTTCTTAGCCGATTCCGTAAAATTTGGATTCCGTGATTTGACATCAACAGGCGAGGGTATGGAAAGGGATTGATAACAACCAATTATTATTGCAAGAACCTGAACAGATACAACTGACAACAACCACCACTAAACGACGAAGGTACAGAACGAAGATCCAACATTACCAAGATTGAAGTGAATATTACATAACAAACTTTGACTTAATCTTAACGTCCAATATATACAATAAAAATGTTCACCTCAATGGACTGTAGCCCCTAAATATTACATGCAACAACCCAACGAAACAGACGAAACATGAACGAAGATGAACTGGTTGGAAACAACTGAACAGAACCAACTCAACTACAGTTGAACTGTTGAAGTCGCAGTGAACGAAGATCCAACACAACCAAGATCGAAGTGAACATAACGAAGTGAACAAAGTTTTGAACTACAACCCCTAAATATAACCCAATGTTAACCCTCTTGAAATGAACAAAACTGATTGAACACAACATTCCAAACATTATCACACTGTTTGAAATGAACTACAACCCCCATATATAACGCAGTGTTAACCATCTTGAACTGAACAAAACTTAACAAACTTTATAACTAATACCCCTAACATAACATAGTGTGAACCCCTTTGAACTGTTTGAATGAACTATATATAATTAAAACCCTTTGAACTGAACAACGTTTACAGCCTCACAGAAGGTGATCTGAATTAAAGTTTTAAACTACAACCCATTGAACTAAATAACAGCGTCTCCGACTCTTTTTCGTATCACCTGCAACCCATGACGAAGTTATATCCGCCGTAAAATGTCTTCCTAGGAAAACCTCTGCTGGTCAGGACAACATCTCTCCGAAACTACTAAAAGACATTATACATGAAATTATTTTTCCTTTAACTCATATTATAAATACCTCATTTTCAACTGGAATTGTACCATCAAAAATGAAAATCGCGAAAGTAATACCAATTTTTCAATCCTGGGAATAGAATAGAATAGAATAGAATACTTTTTCATATGACTCGTCCGTTTTGTTCACTTTAAAACATTTGATATTTTGTTTTCATATTAATCAGTGATAAATAAATCCTTCCGTCAATTTCATTGGTCAATTTCAAAACTAGACAATTTGATTTTCTGAACAAAATACAACTGTGCCACATTTTCATAATTTGCATAATTAGAGTTGGGAGCTTTCATTGGTCAATTTCAAAACTGGACAATTTGATTTGCTAAACAAAATACAACTGGGTCACATTTGCATAATTTCAGTAGTGAGAATTTACGTTATCTGTCCTATTCAGGGTGGGTTATATTGTATTAATCTTTTACCTACAAGAAAAACGCCATTCGTTTTTTTTATATTTTCACTTTTTGCTTCCAAAACATAGGTTATGACCCCTCATTGGAACGAGCTCGACGAGCTCGTTCCAATGAAGGGTCATAACCTATGTTTTGGAAGCAAACAATGAAAATTTTTAGTTATACGAGGATGTTTTTTCCAAGTGCCGTCTGCAACTCAAGTTAGGTGATGGGTTAAAAAGTCATATTAAGGGGCTAATTTGTGCGTGTATTTGTCATATGATAAATAGAATATGAAATGAGTGTTTTTCTTATATAATATTTATGAAACTCGTCCGAATTTTCCGTTTGGGCTCGCCAGAGGCTCGCCAAAACGGAAAATTCTTAGACTCGTTTCATAAATATTATATGAGAAAAACACTCATTCCATAACCTCTATTTATTGCACTACCGTAATACAGAGAAAAGGTATGGCATCATATGAAATAAAATAAAAAACTATATAAAAGGCATGCATGTAAAAAAGATGACCAGAATAGAATATGGTTAACACTAACATTTCTGTACACACTCGTGGCAACATGGACGAGCGTTCCACAACTAGGTTTAATCGTTTACATAAAGTAACATTCTTCTGAATCTGAGACATACAGCGAGTCGAACTACAATTCCAATTGAGAGACTCTGCAGAACAAAACAAGCTACACACTAAAAACTCAAGGTGTTAAACCCATTCTAACTCTTAAGGTTTGATTTTAACACTCAAAGTGCAATGCTTTAAGCACTTAGACATTACAATCGTCAGACATCTGAAACTTGAATGGATGGCGCTTCCCATGTGTCTAGCATTGGTGGTTCTTCCAAAATCGTCCATAATTCGATTTGCGCTTGGTGGGGACATAATTAAAAGGACACAACGCAGATGACGCGGATCAGGCTCGAGAGTTCGAGCCTGATCCGCGTCATCTGCGTTGTTTCCTTTTAAGTGTCGCGACATTACACTTGTCAAGTGGTATTATTGTAACACCTGTCAAGTTCTGGGATATCTACACTTGAACAAAGTGCTCGTACAGCACTTAGTAAGTGTTAAGTACAACACTTCAAGTGTAGTTTTTAACACTTTAGTTTTTAGCGTGTATACTTCAACGAGCTGTATCATATGCATATATATCCTTCGTTATCGTTTAAACCTCATTTTCAATCCCTCCGAAATGAACCTGCTGCCGGAGGGTATGTAGCAAAAGCCGGGCCATATGGTGTCAGTTTATCTCCAGATGTTATTACGTAACTACGATTAGAGTGGGCAAAAGAGGAGAAAGTGCCTTTCATCTTCAATCTCATTTCTGTCACAGAATCTACATAACCTATTTTCTAACGGGATTGGCTTTGGTTTGTGGTGTCTGCCTTTCTCTACTTCAAGGTTATGACAAAAAAGCAGCAGATTAGTGATCAGCTTCCGTTCTCCGAAGGGTAGCCCATCAAGATACGCGGTCCTTGCATAATTGCATTTTACATCGAAATAGAATCTCATTTTCCCCGACCTTTCAGACTTTCCTACTGCGTCCAGATCTTTCCAGGTTTGAATGTAATTATCGTGAATCCTATCAAGGAAGATATTAGGAAATGTATCCACGTTTACTATTGAAGGGTTGTCCCAGACGTAACCGAATCCATATTTACAAAGACTATCGCCAATAAGATTAAGCCACATGGAACCGGCGCGCTGTTTGAGTTCATAATAACATTTATAGACTAATCTGTTTGATGGTAAAGATTCTGGTCGAAGCCAATATTTTATTACTCTTTTCAGGATATCAAATTTAAAGGAAATCTGCCGATTTTTACGAGCAAAGCCACGTAGGTCGCATTGCGATGGATACCTAAAGCTCGTGGGGCGCGGTGGCTCAGTTGGTAGAGGTGCAGGCTGCAAGCCGTGAGGTCCTCGGTTCGAATCCCACCTGCGGCAACCGCGTTGTGTCCTTGGGCAAGACCCTTCACACCGATTGCCTACATGGGGGCACGATGACGCTGTGTACTGAGGCGTACTGCACGTCGATGGTGCGTATGTCTTCAACCAATCTAACCCTGCCTGTGCTGCGGTGCAGTGTTCAGAGTTACGATGTTGGAGAGCTGACAGCTGCTCGTCGTTGCTCGGTGGTTCTCTCCGGGTACTCCGGCTTCCTCCACACGTAAAACTGTCACGGTCACGATTAGCCATTGTGCATAAGTATGTGACCTTAAACGCCAATAAATAAATAAATAAATACCTAAAGCTCGTTTGGAAAATCTAAGATGAAAATTTTCTATGTCATTGTTTTGTCTCGTTAAACAACGGTCGCCCCAAATTTCACAGCCATAACTTAACACAGGCTTAACGCATGAGTCAAACAACTTTGTGATTACTGGGATAGGTACATCATTGCCACTGAGTGAATTGTACACTTTAAAAGGAGTCTTGGAGGCTCTACCTTTGAGATCTGAAATTGCATGGCTGAGATTCCCAGAAGCAGAGAAATTAATACCCAGATATTTGTAGTCCAAAACAGAACTTAGTACGGAATTACCCAGTCTGAATGTGTGATTTATTTTTCTTCCATGTTTATTAAATATCAAAGTTTTTGTTTTTTCTGTATTAATTTTGATCTGACATTTCGATCAAAACATGAATAATCTGTCAAACATGTTTTGTAGACCTGATGCAGATTTCGAGAGGAGCACGATGTCATCTGCGTACATGAGACACGGGATGAGTGTGCCCATGACTTCATGTACATCTTTATTCTCGTGTTTTAACACACTTTCTGCTCCGTCCACAAACAAATTGAAAAATAAGGGGCTCAAGCAGTTGCCTTGCATTACACCCTCCGTTGTGTGAAATGCTTTTGATAGATTATCCATCACTTTCACACAGGATTCGGTCCTACTAAAAAGGTTTTTAATTGTTTTATACATTTCCCCTCCAATACCACAAGACGCCAAACGAAATAAAAGTCCCTCTCGCCAGAACGTATCAAATGCTTTGTTGAAGTCGACAAAGCAAGTATACAAACGATTGTTCTTCTCAGTACTCCGCGTTATTATGTCGTTAAGAATAAAGATATTATCAGCCGTCCTGTGATCTTTTTTGAAGCCGCATTGGTACTGTGATGGGATATCTAGTTCTGCTGTGTAAGAACTTAGTCTTTCCAACACGACACTGAGGAAAACCTTACCTAGAGTGCTGGTAATTGTTATACCTCTAAATTGATCGGCAGTCGATGGGTAACTGCACTTTGGAATAGGTACGATATAACCTGAAGACCACTCGCTCGGAAATTCGCCCGACTCCAAGATATTATTAAATAATTACATTGTTAATGTAGTTATACTTTTTGGGTCCAAATACTCAATTCCCATTGGTCAGCTGGATGAAAACGTCATGACCAAATGTAATTCATTTTCCAATGAATACATTTGGTCGAACTTTGACCCGCATTTAGGGTAGAGCGCAGTTGACAGAATGTAATTCGGCTGGTGTTTGAGTGGGTTTTTAACTTTTAGCGCCTCTCGCGGTGATCAACTCCGCTGCTGTTTCTTTGGTGACATTTCCCAACTGTGGTATAAAGCCCGTTACTAAAATACTCGTTTCCATTTCTAAAGTTGTGAAAATTAAAGCTCATTTGCCTTTGGGATATCATTTAGATGGAACAAAGGCCTGCGCTAGTTCTTGATTCCAACGACTGAAAGCCGTATGATTTTCAACAACGCCGAATGACGATTCGTGGGAAAAAAGAAGTAGTTTAAACAGTTACGGAATGTAATTATAAGAACTGAATGCAATTTTTATAATCTTTATTGGAGTATGAACGTGTGGGAATGGATACAAATTGTATTAATCCCTTCGGGATTCATACATAATTTGTACCCATTCCCACACGTTCATACTCCAATAAAGATTATAAAAATTGCATTCAATTCTTAAATAATTTTGTAAGAACGGGGGCTAAGGTTTTACGAGAAGCCTTAATCATTTCTGAATTAATGCCATCCACACCCTCAGCTTTTCCACTCTTTAGTTTAGATATCGCATATAATATTTCAGTTTCTGCTATCCAATAATCGAGAGTGTTATTATGTGCCATCTGCTGTTCAAGATCACACAGTTGTTTGGAAATTTGCTTTTTGAATTGCGCATTGAAATTCGCTTGGCAAGTCTGTTGACTCAGCGACTTGAAATGGTGAAGAAATTCATCTGGAGATATATCACTAACTGGCTCTAGAAGACTTACTAAAGTGTGACTTACTATTTGAAAAGGCGCCCCAGTAATCTTTAGGGTTTTCACTGCTCAATTTGATTAGACTGTCGAAGAGCGTCCGTTTGTGCTCCCGACGTTTTTGTTTAAGGGCCGCGTGATACCGTTTTCTTGCTGTAAAATAACGGCCACGGACTATTGGGTCATTTAAGAATTGAATGCAATTTCTATAATCTTTATTGGAGTATGAACGTGTGGGAATGGGTACAAATTGTATGAATCCCGAATATAATTACATTCCGTAACTGTTTAAACTACTTTTTACCAAACAATAAAGCAGAAAGACGAAATAAAACATGTACGAACGAACGAGGCGAAAAACTACCCTCACACAAAAGACAAAGCGCACAACTCTGATTTTTAATTTTCACAACTTTAGAAATGGAAACGAGTATCTTAGTAACGGGCTTTATGCCACAATTGGGAAATGTCACCAAAGAAACAGCAGCGGAGTTGTTCACTGCGAGAGGCGCTAAAAGTTAAAGACCCACCCAAACACCGCCCGAATTACATTCTGTCAACTGCGCTGTACCGTAAATTCGGGTCAAAGTTCGACCAAATGTATTCATTGGAAAATGAATTACATTTGGTCATGACGTATTCATCCAGTTGACCAATGAGAATTGAGTATTTGAACCCAAAACGTATAACTACATTAACAATGTAATTATTACTATATAAAACTAACAATTTTCGATAGGACAAGAGGTGCTTTTTAAGTTCATAACAACTCTTGTCAAACCAGGGTTTGGGTTTTATAGCTGACCGCTTTGAACTTTTGCTTTCCTACATTCCAAACTGCGCGCTGAGGCGAGCCTAAAAAGACAATTTATTTTGGAGACTGATCAGTTTACATCAACATTTTTCTCATTAGTTATATCAGAGAGGTTCTTCTGTATGTCATGCGATTCGAATGCCGCAACAAATCCATCTCTTGCAGATTGTGACCACCGAAAGCGATCAGGAATGGGGATTATCTCGGACTTTAATCGATTAACATTGGTTACATTAAGCGTTGGCATTTTAAGTATAAAACATGTTTGGCAATGGTCTGAGTTGAGTGAAAGGTCCTCAACATAGAAGAAAGCTATTTTCGGGATAAGCCTTTCACTACAAATAACGTAATCAACAACAGAACACCCGAGCGGCTGATAAGAAGTATATTTTCCTAAATAATCACCAGGTGTCCTGCCGTTTAGAATTCTCACCCCAGCTTGTATACATAGTTCAATTAATGACCTCCCACGGCTGTTAGACTTTAGATCACAGCTGTTTCGTTTACGTATGACATTGTTGTGATGGTAATTTGGAATATAAATGAATTTATCTGAATTGTGCTCATTACTCAAGAAATGAATCGTATTTGAGGTCCGAGTATTTAAATTTCCCTGTAATATTATATCCCCCCTCGAGCAGAGTAACGAGCAATTTCTCTCAGAAGTGTGTCAAAGGTTTCCTCTCTACCATTTTGCTGGCTCGTGGATTGCCCTGGGGAGGATATCGTTCTCAGTAGCAAAGCCCTCCCTTCACAACAAGATCCATAAAATATCATCACTTTCAGACTTTAGATATTGTATAAACTTGGAGAGATGGGATTTACAATAAATTAGAATTCCACCTCTCCTGTTTGTTGACCTGTTACGATAGAAGTACTTGTAGCCTTCTATATTGATAACAGGTGTGGAATTACTTGCCCACGTCTCCAGAAATGTAACGATGTCGAACCGTTTAACATATCTGTCAACAAAACTATTGCATAATAGTTTTTATCATATGACTCGTCCGTTTTGTTCACTTTAAAACATTTGATATTTTGTTTTCATATAAATCAGTGATAAATAAAGCCTTCCGTCAATTTCATTGGTCAATTTCAAAACTAGACAATTTGATTGGCTGAACAAAATGCAACTGTGCCACATTTTCATAATTTGCATAATTAGAGTTGGGAGCTTTCATTGGTCAATTTCAAAACTGGACAATTTGATTGGCTAAACAAAATACAACTGGGTGACATTTGCAAAATTTCAGTTGGGAGAATATACGTTATCTGTCCTATTTAGGGTGGGTTATATTGTATTAATCTTTTACCTACAAGAAAAACGCCATTCATTTTTTTTTTATATTTTCACTTTTTGCTTCCAAAACATAGGTTATGACTCCTCATTGGAACGAGCTCGTCAGCTCGTTCCAATGAGGAGTCATAACCTATGTTTTGGAAGCAAAAAATGAAAATGTTCAGTTATACGAGGATGTTTTTTCCAAGTGCCGTCTACAACTCAAGTTAGGTGATGGGTTAATAGTCATACAAAGTGGCTAATTTGTGCGTGTGTGTGTCACATGATAAATAGAATATGAAATGAGTGTTTTTCGCATATAATATTTATGAAACTCGTCCGAGTTTTCCGTTTGGGCTCGCCAAAACGAAAAATTCTTAGACTCGTTTCATAAATATTATATGAGAAAAACACCCATTCCATATCATCTGTATATTGACCTAAGTTGTCTTTCAAACCATGAATATTCCAACAACTTATTTTCAGTTCCATGGAGATGTTCCCGCTGGTCTCCGATAGCACACTGTGGTTACTTATAATAGAATTGTACCTGCTGTTAGTGTGTTCAGTGTGTTTAGTTTTTTTGGATTGTTTTTGTCGTGCTCCTTTTTTGCCTCGCCTGATTGAGCTGTTGATTTTAAATTATCCGTGGTGCAACAATGGGACTCAACTTTATATTGGAGTGAGTTGAATTTATTTGAAATGTCGTCAAGTGTAGCGCATAACGGATTTATTGTAGCGTCTAACATGTCACCGATCTTTTTCTCCAATGTATCTGTAATTTTTAACTGCACATCGTTAATCGCATTTTCTACATATTGTTGGAGATAATCTGTTTGCAAATCATTATTTACTCGATGGTCACACTTCACCTTTTGTATAGGGTTTTCCTGTAGGCTAACAAGTGTTTTTGTGACATTCTTGAGTTCACTCCTAACACTCGCCAGATTACTCAGATCCAACACAATTTGCGCAAGAGTAGATTCGATAGTTAGAAATTGTTCTTCTTTTCTCGTTGCTAACTTTTCAGCCTTTTCTCTCAGTTCAGATTTACAGCTGGGGGTCAACACGATTCTATCCACTTTCTCTGGGTCACTAAAAGAGCTGCGATGTTGCCTGTCAACAACTGGTGTTTTAATGTCTGTATGCCCTGAGGTAATATCTTCTACACGCAAAAAACTGAAGTGTTAAAAACTACACTTGAAGTGCTGTATTTAACACTTACTAAGTGCTGAACTAGCACTTTGTTCACGTGTAGATATCCCAAAACTTGACAGGTGTTACATACAATAATACCACTTGACAAGTGTAATGTCGCGACACTTAAAAGGAAACAACGCAGATGACGCGGATCAGGCTCGAACTCTCGAGCCTGATCCGCGTCATCTGCGTTGTGTCCTTTTAATTATGTACCCACCAAGCGCAAATCAAATTATGGACGATTCTGGAAGAACCACCAATGCTAGTCACATGGGAAGTGCCATCCATTCAAGTTTCAGATGTCTGGCGATTGTTATGTCTAATGCTTAAAGCATTGCACTTTGAGTGTTAAAATCAAACCCTAAGAGTTAGAGTGGGTTTAACACCTTGAAAGTGTCAGTTTTAACACTTTAGTTTTTAGTGTGTAGCAGTAGAACCTAGACTAAAGTGTGTTCAAGGCGTTAAGCTTGACTGATTTGGGAGACACCAGGATGGTTTAAATTTAACACGCTTATAGGAACTTTGCTATTCGTTTGTTTGAATGAATTATGCCCACTGTTGACGGAGCGGAGTGTGGTTAAATCTTGTCAGATGTATATGCAGTTAAAACTAGAAGTTCTGTCACGAACTGTGCGCTTATCTAGGCTTAATTGCGCGTAGGAATTGCGCGCAATCGTCATATCGAATGACATCCAAAACACGGCAGGTCCTCCTGGTTACTCATAGCAAACTCAGGCAATGATTCTGCCAATGGACCTCCGGGTTACCCGGAGGTTCATTGGCTGAAACATTGCTTGTGCACAGGCCATATGTACATAATTCTGTAGCCTTTCTGTGGTCATAACGCGTCGAGTAACGCGCAGATCGACGTGTTATTTGTGCGCATATCATAACAGGACTTCTAGGTTTAACTGTATATCCTTAACGAAATCCTCTGACTAAATCGATTCGAGCTGAAATGTGAGCTTCGCAGGATCCTACTATCCAAAACAGTCATGAGTAACTTAGGGGTCCGCGAAGCTTCGAAAATTCGAATCGATTCGAAATAGTCTCCATGATTCAATTCGATTCGATTTTAATGCAGCCGATACGAAAATTTTCGAATCGCTGAGATGTTTTCAACTTACCAGTGTCTCCCCTTGAACTCTTCTTCTGTCATCAGATCTCCTGTTCAGGAGATGTGGGGGGGGGGGGTTGTCCTGATCAGGAGACCTGATGATAGAAGAAGAGTTCAGGTAGATTCCGCATCCGAAATTACATTGATTCCGTTCTGAAATATTCCGATTTTGTGCTTGATTTGCACGAGTCGCGGTTTCGCAGAATATTTGAGTGGAGGCAGACAATATTTACGTCAACTTTCAAAGCGGTTAGATTCGATTCGAGATTCGATTGAATTCAAAATCTGTTGCCCGATTCGATTCGATTCGAGATTCGATTCGAACCGAAATTTGAGGTTCGCAGGGCCCTAGAATAGCTTAAAGTTTCCACTTTTTGTCCAATAATGTTGTTTACGATTTCGCATTGAGAAAAGCTCGTTTCAGTGGGGGATAAGCTTTGTTTTTTGCAACCAAAATGGAAAAAGTAATAAAATTTGTGTTATGATATTTGTGAATATAGCTGGTCTGTTGTGAACGTTACGTTACGTTGTGTAAAACCGTAAAATTCAAGTTAAGTTACTTTGTTGATCATGTTTTCAATAATAAATTTCTGCATTACAAAAGTCAAGTCATTTAAGCAAAAAATATTATATATCCAGAAATACATGTTTTTCTGATGACGACATACGTGGAGAACTGGATATTTCCTGTATACTTGATATTTTATTAGTCTTGGAATGAGCCTAGATCAATGATGTTGGGGACAAACCAGGGTCTGCGAAGAAGAGCTAACAACAGGGCGTGAGACTAGAATCCTTTCCTTGCCATAAAGCCCATATTATTGTGATGTTTTCCAGGTGATAATCGATTCGCTGTAAGGAGGGAGGGGGGATCATAAGATAGGGATATCAACGTGAAAATATGTAATCATGCCTGGACTTTCGGCCCTTTGGCAATAGCCCCACTTAAGTACTCGTTTAACTTCCCTGCACATGAGAACACTGACAGGCTTTGATTTCGATCGCCTGACATTGGATCTGAAGTCTAGAATATTGATCCTTTGGATTGAAAAAATCTGATTCCACAAACACATAACACGTGTTAGAACTCAATTTTAAGGAATATAGCTTCTACACCAAGGAATGTTACTGAGAATCTCTTTCTCGACTATGACCTGTTTTCTTATGAGAGTGCCCATTGCATGTCAACATACCGGGTTTGGCTACTGAAGGGAATGGTTTGTCATGTTGTAGTATGACACTTTGATATCTATCCAATGATAACAAAGGCGGTTTCCTAATTACAAATGCCAGACCTAGGCATGCATGTGTAGTGGCTGGGTTTTTTCACAGCACGGCACAGCACAACACAGCACAACACAGCACAGCGGCGTAATTATTTGATCAGGCCACCGAAGTGATGTCTAGAACATTTGAGGTTGTGTACGGGGGAGCTAGAGTCGCTCTGTCCATTTGTGCAAAGGAAATTCGCTTACTCTACCGTTCTTCTAAATAATAGATTGTCCAAAAGGTGAATCCGAAGATATTGTTCTGAAATGGAAAGCCAGGGAGCGCGGTGGCTCAGTAGGTAGAGGTGCAGGCTGCAAGCCGAGAGGTCCTCGGTTCGAATCCCACCTGCGGCAACCGCGTTGTGTCCTTGGGCAAGACACTTCATCTCCATTGCCCGCGTGGGGGCACGACGACGCCGTGTACTAAGGCGTACTGCACGTCGATGGTACGCATGTCTTCAACCAATCTGACCCTGCCTGTGCTGCAGTGCGGAGTTACGATGTTGGGGAGCTGGCAGCTGCTCGTCGTTGCTCGGTGGTTCTCTCCGGGTACTCCGGCTTCCTCCACCCGTAAAACTGTCACGGTCATGATTAGCCATTGTGCATAAATATGTGACCTTAAACATCAATAAAAAAAAAAAAAAAAAAATGGAAAGCCAAAGAGATATACTCTAAAATCACTTGGGTTAAAAATCAACTCAAATCAACAGAGTTGGGTGAATATGAACCCAATCGGGTTCATATTCAGTCAACCCAGATGATTTGGGTTAATTTTTAACCCAACTGATTTTAGGGTGCACCTATTGTTTTTGAGTAGGTAAGCGAGCTATATCAAGAGTAACGCTAAGGAAATATAAGCTTTTACGAGCGATGAATAACGCTAGTGAAAACTTAGATTTCCATGCAAACAGGAATTGTGCAGTTTTTGAGTAGATACTTTTTGGAGATCATTGGCTACGCCACGTTGGTTGATATCTAGCCGAACCATCATGGCTGACGTTTTTTTGTCATTAGAAGAGATTTACTGGAAAGTAAAATCCCCTTAATTTCTTAAACCTGTCAGTAAATTTAACGCTAAGGGTTTGGGAATTTCATATAAAAATTGAAATTTCGACATGTTAGCGAATTTGTCTCATCGATGTGCGCATCATTTCACAAACTCCAGACATTTTCCTGTGGAGTAGTATGAAAATACAGAAGCTGACTTTTTACAGTTGTTCCCCAATCAGTTTGAACGTGTGTTTGTTATTCACTGTTGTAATCCAATTAACCCTTTACCTAATATGAAAAGCAGACGACACTTGCAAAATAAATTCTTGAATAACTATTTGTTTTCATTTTTTGTCTCAAAACATAGGTTATGACCCCTCGTTGGAACGAGCTCGTTCCAACGAGGGGTCATAACCTATGTTTTTGAGACAAAAAATGAAAAAATAATGAAAATTAATTGGCGATTTTTGAGAATAGCGCTGGCCGGTTTTGGCCGGTTTTGGCCGTTACGTTGGGTAAAGGGTTAAACAAATGAAAAATGGAATTTTCACCATAATTTGATGTTCTGTAACGTTTTCCTGCTCAATATATCAATGGTGTGCACATCGTGATATATAATACGGACACCATCCTATTCGTTAATATTAACGTCCCGGAGATTAGATTTTCTCATTTTTCCTGGGAGGAGAAAACCTTGCAAATTACGTTCACTAAAGTTCTGCTCCACAGTTTTCAATGCATTTTTAAAAATGATGTGCCATGTGCTCTTGTCCACTGCCAACGGAGCCAAACTGATTTGCATTACCCCTGACATGTATGCATTTTCTAAATTGGCTGAACCTTGTGAATACAGCCTGATAAGATAAAACTGATACATATAATTGTGGAAGGCATAACTTACAGTACAACATGAAGCCCCGACCCAAAAAGGTGAATGAAAAATTGCTAAAAACCAGCCATTTTCAGGCACTTGCCAGCCATTAAAGCAGATTTTCCCCAGTTTCAACACCTACCCAGGCCTGGAGCAGATGACCTCCAATTACGAAAAAGAGAAAAAAAATTTTATGTTTCCGTCTCCTTTTTTGGCTACACACCTGTAAGCAATCCCGTGTAAAAATGACGTCTGAAAAGTTGGCCTCATTTTCTGAGCCACTGTTTCGCAGAAATCCCATGCCGGCCTGACACTATGCATCAGGCCTCCATCCAATGATCAAAACATTAAAGTCTACTTGCAAACAAGTAGTCTCATGCTTTCAAATGCCTAATACTTAAAACACAGACCAAATTTATGTGGGGTCAGATTCAGGATAGGCCTTTTATTTCAAAATTCACTGTGCAGAAGTACGAAACCGTGGTGCGGAACCTGAGCAATGTGGACAGTTGCTCAGTGTTAGTAAGTGTGATACTAAAAGGTTTTGTAATGGATTATTTGTGAAGTAGTTGCTTCTGATTACCTTGCCATAAAAAAACCAAGTTTCCTTTTGTAACTTTTAATAAACGAAGACAACAGACAGCTCCGAGAGCTGTCTGTTGTGTTCGTTTATTAAAAGTAACAAAAGAAATCGTGACAGTATTGTCTACTTATGTCAAAGGTGTTTTTTCAGCAATTATTTTCTTCTTATTTGGGCCTTCCTTCCGCATCTAATAATTTCACGGGAGTTGACTTCATCGAAAGTCGATTTTCATGACCACATTTTTGTCAGGGATCAATTTGAGAGTTGGAGCTGAAGAACATACTTTTGATTTGATCAGTTGCATATTTCGTCGTTCATGGTATACGAATGCATATCCACGATGAAACGCACTATCGAAATTTTGGCAGCCCTTCCCTCCCCAGCATTCCACAAGAACAAATGAAAAGTCATCTTTCCATCAGGGCACCCCGATCCGAATTCCGTGTTCAAAGGTGAGCTACACGACAGATTTATCGGTTGCTTAATGGAAAGCACGCCAGAACCAATCCAGTATTAAATGGGTAACTCATCTTGTAATCGGCACAAGGAACTGTGATCATTCCACAATCAATCAAAATCGCCTTTTAACCCTTTACCCAACGAATCGGCCGCATCCGTCCGTGTAATATGTAAATTCATTAGTTGGAAAAATATTATTTTTCAACAAATTTCAACAAAACCATATCATGTGATCCCTCGTTGGAACGAGCTCGTTTTAACAAGGGGTCACATGATATGGTTTTGTTGAAATATTTTGAAAAATTTGAAAAAATTTTATTTAAAATAATAAATTTTGATTTCGTCTGCGTTGGGGAAAGGGTTAAAGTGACCTCGTTTCTCTCAAGCAAAACAGCTGTACACACTTCCAAAAATAATGTTCATTGCATTGTAATTTCAGTTTAACAATTCACTTAACACGACTGTTGGGCACCTGCAAATATTCGGGGGGGGGGGGGAGGGGTAACAGAAAAGCTTCGTTTTTGCCTTCAAAGCATAGCTTATGACTCCGCATTGGAACGAACGAGCTCGACGAGTTCGTTCCAATAAGGAAGTCACGAGCAATGTTTCTGGAGCAATAAATAATAAAAAAAAAATGAAAGTTGAAGGTCGATTTTATTGAGAATACCGCTAGTCGAGTATGGCCGTCACTTTGGGTTAAGGGTTAAAAACCTTTTTACCGTATTGTGATCACAAAGCAGAGAATTTTGACCTAATTGCGCGACTGAGTCGCGATTCGGTCGAAATCTTCTGTACGTTTTTCTCCCAACAAAAATGTAGAATCTTACCTGTCGAAAAGGAAATTCAGCAAGGTACAATGCCTAGAAGTGGTTTACTAAAATGGAGACAATGTTGTTGGGGGTTGGTGGTCCATCAGCATACCAAACATATATACACTACAAAAGTTATCATCCACGAACTATAAAAATTGAATTTTTGAAAGTCGAAAAAAGTCGAAGACGGCCCATAACTCTAGAAAAAAAATGATTGGACAAAGCCTGCTACTTGTGAATTATATCCTTTCCCCCATAATGGTCCATCAGTACACACTAAAAACTAAAGTGTTAAAACTGACACTTTCAAGATGTTAAACCCATTCTAACTCTTAGGGTTTGATTTTAACACTCATAGTGCAATGCTTTAAGCACTTAGACATTACAATCGTCAGACATCTGAAACTTGAATGGATGGCACTTCCCATGTGTCTAGCATTGGTGGTTCTTCCAGAATCGTCCATAATTTGATTTGCGCTTGGCGGGTACATAATTAAAAGGACACAATACAGATGACACGGATCAGGCTCGAGAGTTCGAGTCTGATCCGCGTCATCTGCGTTGTTTCCTTTTAAGTGTCGCGACAGTACACTTGTCAAGTGGTATTATTGTAACACCTGTCAAGTTCTGGGATATCTACACCTGAACAAAGTGCTAGTTCAGAACTTTTTAAGTGTTAAATACAGCACTTCAAGTGTAGTTTTTAACACTTTAGTTTTTAGCGTGTATACCAAAGATCATTCAAATCCGACATGCACTGACCGAGATACAGAGGTCTCAAGTTGTTACGGACGGCCGGACGAACGGCAAAAAAGTAGAAAAAGGCCCACAACTCTAGAAAAACAGAATTGGACAGACTATCTTACTTGTGAATCTCATTTCCCCCATGATGGTCCATCAGCATACCAAAGATCATTCAAATCCCACATGCACTTTCCGAGATACAGAGTTCTAAAGTTGTTACCGACGGACGGACGAACGGAGGGAGGGGACCCATTGCTAGATACGCCGCCAATTTTCGTTTTGGCGGGGGATACAAATAAGATTCTACTCTCGTTTGTTTGTCGGGATACAGTCTTGATTTCGCAGTATTTTATTCAGGAAATCTCGATCCATGGTGCATAAGTGTTTCCCGATCAGATCGAGACAGGATCATGAACAAATACCACTTTTGGGATCACAGAACTGTAAGTCATACAAAGTATGGATTCAACAAAATCTCAAACAAATCCTGTCCTGGAAAACAAAACGGAAGTTCTAAAAACATACTCAGGTAATTTAAAAAAATGATAGTGATGGTGAAATAACTCGACTCGCACTTCCACAAAGACACTTTGATCCGGTCGAACGGAACAACATTTGAGTGCAAATGTCTCAAAATTGAGAGACAAATAGAAAATTTAAAGTTCTAATTTAGATTGTGATAGATGTCCCGCGGCTCTCTAACACCGAGTCATGCATACTTAGATTTATTTGTTATTTCCGGTATGAATAGTCCACATATCATCTCCTGAGGAATTTCGTTTATGATTGAAAGTACTTTTCGAAAAAACTCACCGTAATCACGTTGTTTTCAACAGCTGCAAAGTATTACATATCTTGAACGTACGGTACAGTAGCCGTGGATAGGTCCTAATTCACGCGTGGGCAGTGATGTCCGCGCATGCGTTTACCAGATAATAAGAATCATCAGCAAAATTTTGAACAGTCAAGCACCGGGTTGTACACGGTTCTTCATTAATTAAATTTTTGATGATTATTCCTATAATTAGAGTTAGGAATCTAATATTATTGCGACGGTGGAAAGTCACCAGTCCACGGCGGCTGTACTGTAGTAGTGCATGTATTGGACGACCCTTTTTGGACGAGCTAGTGGACGAACTCGGAAGTGGCGTCATGTTTGAATGCTGTCGTATCCCGCGCGACTGGCCATGTTTTTATTGAAACATGGTGTCAGTGCGCGTATTGTTGGGGTGACACGTGTTTGGGTCGTCCATTTTGTATGCAGGATACCGCATTTCTATGGTGGCTCGTGGTTGCTTTGTGACTGAAGACCCTCTAATAGGAAGGGGTGTGTTTTGGGGGATGTGCTCGATTGAACGGAAATAAATCTGATCACTCAAATGAAGCCGACAATGTCCCCAAATCATTGCAATCAAACATGACGTAACTGAGCCACGTGACATGATGTCACTTCCTAGGTATCCAGTGCATCATCCATAAACCCTAAAAGGTCGTCCGGATACATGCCTTACCACTCGTGTATCCAAAATCAGTTGGGTAAAAAATAAACACAAATCAACTGGGTTGAGTGAATATGAACCCAATTGGGTTCATATTCACTCAACCTAACTGATTTGGGTTACTTCCAACCCGACTGATTTTAGAGGGCATGCGCAGCAGTTAATACCTTGAAAAGGCAATTAATACCAGAATTTTATTCCCATCCATTATGTTTTAAAGGTTATTCCGACTCGTTATTTTTACAATTTCTGAATATCCTCCCTAAAAGAAGGATGAAATCGTCACCGGTGGTCCAGTGACGACTAGAATGTTTAGAACTTTAGAAATCCGCGGTTCCTAAAATTAAAGGCGAAAGAGTATTTTTTGAATGTCTCTTTTCAAATCGCCGTTCTGAAAATTCGACAACATCACGAAGTCAGGAAACAGAGAATCACATGGCAGGTAAAACGTCAAAATACTCGCAACTAAAACACATATGTGGTACTTAAATATAAGACACAGTGTCAGAAAGCCCATAAAGACTTTTTATAACTTGCATTTAATTCGCCCGAACAGTTTCTTCTAGTTATCGAGACGTGGTAATGAGAAAGCCAGGCAATATATTATCGAGAAGCAATATCGCGCAAGACCGTGTGACATTTGATAAAAGATAATTCAACTTGCGTGGACTGTGGGGTTACTACGACCTTGTAATAACCTTCCCGGGTGATTTAGGTGCTGACGGAAACCCACACCGCTTCATTCGTCATTTATTTATTTTCTTGGTGTGGTATGTCAAGGCTGAATATTATTAACCTGTGTGACTGACCCTTGCCAAAGATTCTCTGAGAAATATTATACTTTGTCCCTATATCCCGATAGATTCTGACTTCTGATTGGTCAGAATGCCCAGGACCAATAACAATGGCCAACATCCCAAGGTATATGAGAGCGTGCAATATCCAGGGTATAAGGGCACGCGAAACATCGGGAGTATATGGTTTAAATGAAAACTTTTCGCTTTCGTTCGCCTCGATATAAAAATCGAACCAAAAAACCTGAAAATAGACATATATATCATCAGATTTCTGACAATTCGATCATATTTTGCGGTTATAAATTAAATAGTGGAATACTTAAATCAAACAACTTGAGAAAAATAAAATAAGAGCAAATCTGCCAACACAATAGCCCCCGATCTGGTTACGCGTTTCCAATAACGACTTAAGGGATGTAACTCTATCTCTGGCTGTTGTCTCCTGCGTTTGTAAAAACAAAACAATTATTCACGAGTTTGGTCCAACTGATTGCGGAGCGTGAAAAACGCGTCCACAAATTTGTTTCCACTATGTTTCTATTGTGTTTCAAACGGGACAAAACGGTGTTTAAAAACCGATATCCAGGTATTAAATTTCCATATACTATACATTTTGGCGGAGATAAGTAATAATATCCGATAGTTTTACCGGTATAGCGAAGGTTCTAAAAATAATCGTACACTATTCCCGTGTACAAAATACTTTCTAAAAATAGCCTATCTACGACGTTCGGTTGACGGAACATAACGCGATTTTATGAGATTATATATCCGGAATTCTATATCGGTTATTACCACAATGTGAGTTTTCGCGACTCGCCTCTGGGTCATATATCCGTTAGGACGTGAGGTTGTGATAACCAGTTTATCTTGCAATATTCCTACCTTTCTTGACGTATTCGCACAATGAATGTGTTGGGTATAGTTTTTAAAGGCGTCTGTTTTGACAAATCATTCAGCGTTTATAAACTAATTTTTATGAATGAAGGTCATTGCGCAGTGCATGACGTAATCAGCATCCATTATTCAACTTGTACTATAACCACAGAATGTTTTAGAACTGTTCATCTGTGTATTCCTTTGTTTTAATGTTCGTGCTTAACGCTTGGTAGCCTCATATAAAATATCATCATGGCAACAAAAAATATCTAGTAGAATTATTTCGTTGAGTTTGTGATTTATTTATCATTTAACTTCTGTTATCAAAGACGGTGGCCTCGACATGTGTAATAACTCGATGCTAATTGAGAGCATGTAAATATACGATAATACCATAGTGTGTTTTGATATGTTTGATATCTCATCGAGTTGAAAGTGAGTTTTTTTCGCGAGGCTTGCCGAGCGAAAAAAACTCACTTTCAACGAGTTGAGATATCAAACATATCAAAACACACTATGGTATTGTTGTATTTATCTTATACCGACCATTTTTGTTCTTTTCTGCATTTTAAAAGGGCTTTGGGGATGATTTCGTGTCAAAATGTCGACTCAAAATGTTCTCCAATCTATATGACATAGGGGTATGTGTTATAGATAATCTATAACACATGGGCTATATCTTCAACAGGTATAAGATAAAAAACGTTCTCTTTCTGAATCGAATGATCGCATGTGTGATTGCTACCCTCAGTACAGATTTGTCTAGACATTTGGACTTGTATTGAGGGAAATGCAACAGTGTTGATAAATTTCGTCATTTCTAAGTTCAATAACGAAAGCCTGTCTAGGACAATGTCCCTGTTAATAAGTACAGTACTTAGGGATTGGAATCCTGTTGGATAGAAATATTGTTCATCGGTTTTTTTCGATTTCATATAATTATTGAACGTCGTGTCGTGAAATATGCCAAAATAGTGGTCCCCGGGGGGGAATACTCCACTCAACTCCGGCGTATGGCCTACTCTTCACAGAGGGTGGCTATTTTGGCATAGTCAACTCCAAGCCGTGTAATATTTTTGATATACTGACTCCGGAAAATACACAGAACGACACACGCATGTGATAAGGCTAATCGATATGGCACGAGTGCCAGCGCGGAAGGATAAAACGAGAGGCCAAAGGCCTCGAGTTTTATCCTTTTGCGATGGCACAAGTGCCATATCGGTTAACCCATTCACACGCGTGTGTCGTTCTGTGTTTATTACACGCCTTCATGTCTATAAAAACAATTATAAGAAGGACATATTTTATCGCCAACCAAATCTGCGAGGGAAACCCGTGTTACTGTTTGGTCCCCTGAGTTCCAATGTGTTCTATGTGCCTACTTGTGCCATCGCAAAAGGATAAAACTCGAGGCCTTTGGCCTCTCGTTTTATCCTTCCGCGCTGGCACTCGTGCCATATCGATTAACCCATTCACACGCGTGTGTCGTTCTGTGTTTATTACACGCCTTCACGTCTATAAAAACAATTATAAGAAGGACATATTTTATCGCCAAACAAATCTGTGAGGGAAACCCGTGTTACTGTTTCGTCCCCTGAGTTCCAATGTGTTCTATGTGCCTACTGGCACATAGAACACTTTGGAAATCAGGATATGATTTTCAGATATCGCAAGCGATTCAAATTGTAATTGTGTTGCTCAATTTGTAGAACATTCCAATGAAATTTCGCTTCTATTTTAAAATAGTCCGACTACGATTTTCATTCCGCACATATGTGCGGAACAGATTTTCATTTTCCGCATGGTTTAGTGTTGCTGTGGATGGGGATTTCATAGAACAGGCGTGTAATAAATATACTATCTTGCCGGAAACAATGCTGATGTTTCCAATACTGAAGTTGGCCACTAATATTAGCAGCCCTGCACAACAGATGTCTGGATATATTCTTTCATCGTTTTGCACCCAGGTCATCAACGATCACTGCAATATCATAATAACTGAGGATGAACAAAGTTAAAAATAAATGTTACATTAACCCCTCGCCCAACGCAGATTATATCAAAATTTACTATTTTAAATATTATTTTTTTAATTATTTTCAAAAACGTTCAACAGAATCATATCATGTGACTCCTCATTGGAACGAGCTCAACGAGCTCGTTCCAATGACGGGTCACATGATATGGTTTTGCTGATTTCTTTTTTTTACGAAAGAAAGAAAGAAGAAGTGCTGTGCACTAGGGCTGTACGGTATACCGGTAAACCGGTAATTACCGGTATTGAAAATGATACCGGATGAATACCGGCATTCTTTTAAAAGTACCGGTATATCGTAAGAAATGGTACTGTATGAAATTATCGAAGTTAAAGTCGATATATCATTGGGGAAAAACAGTCAATGTATTATATCATGTGTGTCATTCCCCAAATGTCAATCATGGAAAAAAGATGAATACTACTTGAAAATCCTCCCAAACTGACCACTCCTGTTATAACGTCCATGTCAATCAATCTTCATTCGACCAATGAAAACACAGTTTGCATCAAACTTGAGCTGCGTTAGTTACAAATACGTTTTCCCTCACAGAGTGCACCTTACTACATAGCACCACTCTGCCCCCGCATGACCAATAGAGATTAAGTGGCTTACCCAAGGGCACAACGCAGTTATCAAACCGCCGACCTTTCAGTTTAAAGTGCAGTTCTCCAACCACTCAGCCACCAAGCTCTTTGCCCAGTACTTCCGCGAATAAATTTAACAACGTCCTAACATATCTCATTGTTTTAATTTTTATGAAGTCATTTATTTTATTTTATTTTATGTGAGTTTTTCTGCTTGTTCCTTGTTTATCTATATAGGTATATGTTTTAAGAAGAAAGGAGCACAAGTTTCGAAATTGGGAAACACAGTTCAGTCAGAATCAACTATATATTTTACCTATGTCATGACAATTATGAGTTTAAATGCATTCCAAATGTATTTGATATACATCTGGCTATTATACACTTCTATTTTCGGTGAAGGAGCTTCAGCTATCTTTGAGAAATTCAATAAAATGTTTCAAAAATACAGGAATATCGGGAAATGTCGTTTAAGTTGTCCCGCCAATCAATCATTTTTTGCATCAAAGTCAATGACAAATCCCTACTAATATGCCCGTGGTTAAAACTTTGTTGGAGTTTTTTGTATTATTTTAGCATCTTTTCAAACCACATATGCACTGAATTCAGCTTGACATTTGTTTCAAGTCAATAATATAACTTTTGTAATCTTACCTTTTCGGTGTTCTCGTCATATCTTTAGACAACCTTCATCAGCAGACGTCTCTGAGCGGGATGCGACCAATGATACGAGAGACTGACACTCCAGAAGAAAGGTCATGGAGATCTTCAAACCTTGGCAATATGAATACCGAGCAGAAGAGAACGGCGATGAATTAGAATGACAAGTGTCTGAATTAGGAACCTGAATCAAAATTCAACTGAATTTTCTTCCAACTCGGTTTGGAATAACATCAGAACAAATAAATAAATACAGTACGTGGAGGGTGGACTGTAACTAAAACACTCGCGGAGTAGAGTTATCACCCAAAGTATCACTTCCAAATTCTGTACATATGGACAAAAAACACAAGCAATGTTTCACACAATGGACTTCCGGGTTTAACCCGGAGGTCCATTGGCTAGAACTTTGCTTGTGATGCTTTGCAACAAATTTTCAATTATTGTTCGAGTGGAATTTCCACTCTGCGAGTGATTTAATGATGATACACTCTCCATGTACTGTAGATATAGCGTGTCCAGTGGTTTTCTATGTACGTTTTTGCAGTTGTTTTTGGTGTAAAAATGACCGTTTGGCTGGACAAATTAAATGACAGTTCCCGAAATCTCTGCATTTTTCAAGAACTTGATTGATTATCTCCAGGATACTTGAAGCTATTTCATCAATAATAGTATCGTATGATAGCCAAACGTATATCAAATACATTTGAACGCATTTAAAATCCTAATTGTTTTGAAGGTGATACAATATACATTTGATTCGAACTGGGGAGGGTTTCCTAATTTCGAGAGTTGTGGCCCTTTGTTATATGGATATATAATATATATATATATTGGTGCCGAAGGAAACTCTCTTGGCGTGGGTTCGAACCCCCGCCATGCCAATATATATATATATACGTTTCCAAACCTCTGTACTCCGCCCAAATTTAGCGAACGGTCGTTCCATTCGCTTCGGTTCGTCACAAAAGAATTATAAGTTGGGGGTTCCGATGTTTCGCTCGTCTACATTACTTGAACTTATATTAATAGGGAGAAAGTTTCTCAAAATTACATTTGATACTCCTTCAGTAATTGCCTCGACGAGGACGCGGTGGCTCAGTGGTAGACTGTTGGACTTCTATGCAAGAGGTCCCGAGTTCGATCCCCGTTCGGTACGACCGGAGTTGTGTCCTTGGGCAAGCCACTTTACCCCAGCTGCCTATATGGGGGGCACGATGACGCCGTGTACTAAGGCGTACTGCATGTCGATGGTGCCCATGTCTTCAACCACCGTACCCCTGCTTGAGCGGAGCTTGCACAGAGTTAGATAGTTGAGGTTGATGAGATGATATTTGTTCGCCGATGCTCGGTGGTTCTCTCCGGGTACTCCGGCTTCCTCCACCGACAAAACTATCACGGTCACGATTAGCCATTGTGCATAAGTATGTGACCTTAAACACCAATAAATAAATAAAAAAATAAATTGCCTCGACGGAGGCCTTGTCAAACATTTTCTATATACGAAGCAATGCATATCTCCGAATTTTGAAATCGCATTAGTGCACTCGATCCAACTTTCAGATGTTGAAGAAAGGCTTCATGTTTTTCATGTTGTAATTGATAAAGGCAGTCATCTAACCACAAAACAGCACTATATTGATCCCGTATAATGCAAGACAAAATTAATTTCAACGTATTAACTCTGTTTCGTGATGAATGAAGGCTTTACGCAACACGTTTCCATTTAGATTGAATAAAATAACTGATTTCTTTCAAACTACATTAAAAGCCCATTATTTGCAAAACTCAGCTTCTGTAATTTATTGTTGTTTACAGGGTGTAGAGCGTACGTCACAAGAAAGATGACGCAAAAAACCCAGAAAACTAAATTTCTACAAGTGGCCATACCGGAAGTTTAAAAATTCTTAAAAATCGCTTCCCTCGCATAGCCAAGGAGAGCGATGGGCTCTCCGCAAGCTTATAAAAACTAAAAGTGGCAAAATGAAGTTTTACAATTTAGGAATTCTGTCGAGTGGGCTTTGTGCATTTTATTTGGTGCTGCTAACAAGGCAGTCTCTGTAAGACGGCCATTCTGTCCCTTCCACACCTCCAGTCCTTGTCGCGGCCCGGAATTGTGGGAGGAGCAGTGTGGCCCCCTTACTGAGACCACTACCAAAGCAGAAATCTGAAGAGATGTGGGTTTTAGGAACGAGCTGTTATGGTAATCATTATTTTATAAGGCCAGGAGGGCTAGTTTTCGCCCTCCGTATTTTTTGTAAGGCGAGCAGTAGGCGAACGAATAAATCGCTCTCTTGAAAGTGCCAGGTCTGCTGTGTTTGGAAATTGTTATGACCCCGACTTGAAAAGTCGAAGGGTATCTAGTGTAGACCTCCGTCCGTCTGTTCGTCCGTACATCCATTCGTTCTTCTGTCCGTACCAACATTTTCTCTTGTATCTCAGCCACTGCCTCTCCGTTTTGAATGATATTTGGCGTTGTGACAGAGCACCATGGGGTAACGATACTTGTGTAGCGCGAGTTTCTTCCACACATTTTTTCCAGAGTCATAGCCCTTTTCCACTCTTTCGACTTAGAAAATTTTTGGCGGGTCAGGGGCATTGGCACACGCTTTGCGTTGCCCCTCTTGTTGGAATAATCTAGATGGTTTCAAATGGAATCGAATCCAGTGAAATTTTGAAAAGAATCGAAACCGAATTCAATCTCGAACGTTAACCGGATCTTGACTTAAGAACATTTCAAGGTTGAAAATGTTGACACGGCAACCCTTTAATTTTAGGGAGTAAGAGCGTTTTATAATCCAGGCCCGGAATGAGTGCCTTTCAGATACACTGGGTTCACAAGCGTGCGCGGGTGGTTATCAAGGGAGGAGGGTGGTGAACGATATTTGAAGAAGTGCAGGCCTGAATTTTCTAGTCGATAAATGTTTGCGATTTGAAAGAGAGAATCATCGTCAGCAATCTTTCAACCTATGGCCACCGCGTGATACCCGATGATTTATGATCTGGAAGGTTGCAAACGTTACCAATATTTTTATTTAACCCTTTACCTAACGAATCGCCAGCATCCGCCCGCGTAATATGCAAATTGAGCAGTTGAAAAAAAAAAAAAATTCAAAATATTTCAACAAAATCATATCATGTGGCTCCTCATTGGAACGAGCTCATTGAGCTCATTCCAATGAGGGTCAGATGATATGGTTTTGTTGAAATTTTTTGAAAAATTTTAAAAAAATGATATTTAAAATAATAAATTTTGATATCGTCTGCATTGGGTAAAGGATTGAAGGTTAAAAACCTATTTGGGAAGACCCAGCTATCATTTGTTTAGTAGTAACTGGTATAACTAGAGGTACTGTGAGCAAGCTCACAAAGTGATACCCCCCGCGCCTGAAATGTATAAGTTAGATTATCTCCCCTTGGAAATGTCAGAACGGAATTTTATTGCTTCATGCACATCTTCATATGGAGTTCTTCCATTGTGTAAAGTTTCATGAAAATTCTTCAAACGGTTTAGGGGGAGTTGCGCTTATAAGGATGGACAGACGGACAGACGGACAGGGTGATTCCTATATACCCCCAAACTTTGTTTGCGGGGGGTATAATAAATTCGACACTGCTCCAAAACTGGAGGAGGGATACGTGCTCCATCTTCAATTGGTTATTATCCCCCGCCAAAACGAAGTTTGCGGGTGATCTAGTTATGGAGTCGATCCGTTCGTTCGTCCGTCCTTTCGTAACAACTTTAGACCTCTGTATCTCGATTGGGGCATATCGGATTTAAATGGTCTTTGATATGCTAATGGAACATATTTGGGGAAAAGATTTTCACAAGTAACGGTATTTGTCCAATCATTTTTTTTTTTAGAGTGATTGGGCTTTTTCGACTTCTTTCGACTTGAAAATTTCAATATTCATGTTCTCTTGTAAATTCTGGATGATATATATACAGTACGTGGAGAGTGTATTATCACTAAATCACCCGCAGAGTGGAGAGTCCACCCAAGCAATAATTGCAAATTTGTTGCAAAGGGTAACAAGCACATGCAAAGTTTCAGCCAATGGACCTCCGGGTTAAACCCGGAGGTCCATTGGCTGAAACATTGCTCGTGTTTTTTGTCGATATGTACAAAATTTGAAAGTATAGTTTGGGTGATAATTCCACTCCGCGGGTGATTTGGTTACAATCCACTCTCCACGTACTGTAGTATAGAACTACAGATAAAAGCTAAAACCCCTACTTTGTCCCCTTTGTAGTAAACCACTTCTCGCCGTGGGATATCGGTGGCGTTGCACCGTGTTTACTTACAGGCGTTCAACGTGTACCGAGTTTCCCATCTCTTCTAAATAATCGGCGTCTATCAAGCCATGTGTCTGTTTTAAGAAAGCTTTCGGGAATTCAGATGAGAGCACAGTTCACGAAGCGTTTTGGTTAAAGTGATATTTGTAGGGTCTGTTACTGTATGTTTTATTATGGTGACATACGTTCTATAAACAATACACTTTATTGTGGACATGGCTTGGTGTTTAAGTAGAAGTATTTCGTCACCCAAGAGTTTCGAAAAGAATTCGCAGGTTTGGGTAGAAGTGTTCTTGGCAGCTACCAAGAAACATCTTTCGAAACCTGCCTGTTCTCCTACAATATATCACTGTCAACGGAACATATCAGGGACTCGGAAGCATTTCGAATTTGGGAGATGGAGGCGTGATCGTAGAAGGGCACCCACACACTGATGTGGTTCCACGGTGACTCATGTGTCGTATTGACATGGTAGGAATACAGTAGACAAAGCTATGTTTCGGACTAACGGTCCTCTACAGTACGTGGCGAGTGGATTGTTACTAAATTACCCGCGGAGTGGAGTTATCACCCAAGCTATAACTTTAACTTTTTGTACATATCAACAAAAAACATAAGCAATGTTTCAGCCAATGGACCTCCGGGTTTAACCCGGAGGTCCATTGGCTGAAACTTTGCTTGTACTGGTTATGCTTTGCAACAAATTTGCAATTATTGCTTGGGTGGAATCTCCACTCTGCGGGTGATTTAGTGATAATACACTCTCCGCGTACTGCACATTAGAAAAATGCATATTTATATAGATCCATATTTAATCATTTACCCAACGCAGACCATAGCAAAAGTTGCTACTTAAAATATTATTTTTTCATATTTTCCCGAAAAATTCAACAAAACCATAATTATATGGCCCCTCAGTGGAACGAGCTCAACAAGGTCGTTCCAGTGAGGGGTCACGTGATATGGTTGCGCTGACAATTTGCCTGCTTAATTTGTAAATAACGCTGTCGGATTCGGCCGATTTGTTAGGCAAAGAGTATAAACCTTCTACAATTGTATTTTCTAGAACTGTATTTTCTAGTTATGACTTTAAATGGGCTGAAATGAACCATTAGCATTTTCAAAGATGTTGCAAGTTTCCAGATGGCAAATTACCACATCTTTTAAAATGCTGAGGCTAAACAAAATTAATCTTTTAACTCTCAGACAGAGGTGCATTCGTTTTTTCGGCTCGCGTTCGTCATATTGTTTTCGAAGGCAAAATTCAAAATGTATAAAACTATCATTTGGTGTGATTTTAGGGTATTGTATTGGGATTTGCGATGCAGTATGTCGGATACATTGATACAGTATTGTTATTCTCTTCGCGAAATGTGACACGATTCTCATATGTCTGTACAAAATAAATATTTATTTAAATGATTGAGGGCTAGATTATTTTTGGTAGTCTGAATTTGTTCATAAAAAATTGTTAAATATTGTTTTATTACAAATTATTGGAGAGTGCCAACAGGCACTCTCCAATAATTTATAATACAACAAATTTGTATAAACAAACTGTTATTTACGTTTGACTGAATGCGAAACATGGGCAAAGGAAATGTTGGCTTTTGCGATGGTACCCTCATTTTTTTGAAAGGCCTGATTCTGGCTTCAAACACTCAATCAGTTAAAAAACTCCTTATTATTTTTTATCTCCCCTTTAGTTGTTCTATATTGATTTTGTGTTGTATGATCATTGTTACAAAAAAAAAACGATTAGTGATATGAACATGGAAGCTCTAGTATTTAATTTTAGGTTCTCACAACTGGATTTTAGACATCAGCGACCATTCCATCAGGAATAAAAAATGAAAATAAAAATCGCCCTCCCTCATTCGTTTAAAAAAAAATTGTCTGAGAATCAATTATTTAATTTTGTTTGGCCGAATGATTCATTTTAGTCATTTATATTAATAGGTGGAGAATACAGTTCTAGAAAAGACAAATTTCGACAATTATAAAAGTTTATACCATTGCCTCAAGGTGGGGAAATTTGAAGCGAAATCTCCACTTTTCTCGACTTTAAAGGTTATAGAGGAAGATCTTTCTCGCTCTCTCTCTCTCTCTCTCTCTCTCTCTCTCTCTCTCTCTCTCTCTTGTCAGGTCCAACTTTGTGTTCGGCTCTTGGTCTACGAGATGCACTATTAACAAATTAATCCTGAAATCAGTTTTCATTTCAGTCGGACCGTCTACTAATTTTTTTTGATGAAGTGTAATGCAGAAAAACATTTGCTCGCAGACACCTTAATCCACGTCATTCTAGATCAATCAATTAATTCTCGGAATACAAAGTTCAGGACCAATCAAGAAACTACACTTTGTTACTTGATTAGAGTAATTTTCTTGCCGATGCAATTAAGTTGCGCATTGACTTTGTCCGGTCCATAATCATACGAAACCGAAAATCACAATGAGGCGTTATTATTTCATTGTTCTGCACTCAGGTCACCAACAAATACTGCAATATCGTAATAATTGAGAATGAACCAAGTTAAAAATAAACGTTACATTAACCCTTTACCCACCGTAGATTATATCAAAATTTATTATTTTAAATATTATTTTTTAAACCCTTTCAACAAAACCATATCATGTGACCTCTCATTGGAACGATCTCAACGAGCTCGTTCCAATGAGGTGTCACATGATATGTTTTGCTGAAAATTGCTGATTTTTTATTTCAATTGCTCAGTTTTTAAATTACGCAGGCGAATGAGGGGGATTCGACAGGTAGAGGGTTAAGCTCTGTGTGCATGTACATGTTTAAATCTCAAACTGATGACGAACGATTTCAGTTATTATTTTCAAAAATGGCCAATACTTGTTTGTTTGTTTGTTCATGGCATTCAACGGCCCTTTCAACAGCAGGTCCATGTCATGTCTTACTGTTGTACATGTTACAGCTGCGAACAACCGTCAGACTCTCTTTATTTAATCTTATTTGTTTTACAAGGACTGACGAACAAGTTATGCAACTTATATTAACGCCTCTCTTTAGCCTAGTGGCGCAGGTCTGTGGGATGACCGTAGCGGCAACTTCGTGGCCTTGCTCCTCTCTGACCTTTAGCCTGCACAGAGTGTGTCTCTTTCCGCATAGAGGAGAGCCATTTTACGTCACCACCCGATAGGACGGTACACCGTGACAGCATCAACCCTACAATTGATGCTGGCATGTAGTGAGTGAGTGTGTGAGTGGATGGATAGATTGGTGGGTGGGTTAGGGTAGGTTCGATGGATGGGCGAGCGGGTAGGCGAGCAAGTTAACGAGCACGCATTTTGGCGATCATTTTTATTTGAGGTGACATATAGGTCTGAATGGCCAGGTGCTTTTGTACAGTTGATTTAGATAATGCATTTCATTGTCAGTCATGCTCCTGTCATTCAAATAAAGATATACTGCTGCTACTACTACTACTACTACTACTACTACTACTACTGTAGTGTTCGGACACCTCGAGAACTTTCTTCGACCGAGGATCGATCCCGGGACCTGAGCGCTTATCCACTCGGCCTCTCTAACTTACCAACTCCACACAAGGAAGGAAAGTTAGTAGCGGTTGAAGGAAAGAACGATGCACAGGGGCCTTACTACAAAGCACAACTGCCCCCCCCCCCCTCCCCCCACGTGAGCAATAGGGATTAAGTGTTTGCCCAAGGACACAACGCAATTATCGAACCGTCGACCTTTTAGTTTAAAGTGCAGTTCTCTAACTACTCAGCCACCCGGCTCCCTGCCCAGTACTTCCGGGAATATATTTAACAACGGCCTAACATATCATTAAACCTCGGCTCAGATACATTTTAGTGAACTCGGTACATAAATTTTATATGAAATTGCGACTCATTGCAGATCCTCCATTTCTCGAGATATGTTCGTCGACTGTGGATGCTCTTTTTGCACACGGCTGCCGAAAAATCAAAATTGTATGCTCCAAATTTTCCCCAATATTCAATCAATTCAATCCTGTTTTGACAGAGCTCATTGAGCTCTGTCAAATAAGATTGGATTTGTTAAATTCCTAGTTGCATTATGGGAAAAACGTGCTGCTTAAAATTTCAATATTTTAACATCAGTGTTCTCATGGTTAACCCTTTACCCAACGTAACGGCCAAAACCGGCCAGCGCTATTCTCAAAAATCGCCAATTAATTTTCATTTATTTTTTCATTTTTTGTCTCAAAAACATAGGTTATGACCCCTCATTGGAACGAGCTCGTCGAGCTCGTTCCAATGAGGGGTCATAACCTATGTTTTTGAGACAAAAAATGAAAAACATTAGTTATTCAAGACTTTTTTTTGCAAGTGTCGTCTGCTTTTCATGTTAGGTAAAGGGTTAAAGTCGACTTTCCCTCAAATATCCATAGTTACTCCTAACAGCCTTTACCAATTTCTATTACGGCATTTCGCATGTTTCAAGCGCCCCAGGGTGAGATTCACTGGCGGCCGTCATACGTGATATGCGCAGTTTCTCTAGCAAAGTTTTCTTATGAAATTACTGAGCGAAAGTGTTATTGAAAGGTTATCAATAAATGGATTGGATTCGAGAGTGTCACAAAGCTTCTGTTTCTTCTGAACCCATTGTCAATATTGTGAACACCCATACAACAGATTACTATGTTCAAAACTGATCGATAGGTGAGAACTACGTTAATTTTTCTGAACTTTCTAACAACGTTTGGTATTTTCTTCTTTGGTTTTCGAACTCAATAGATGGGTCTGTGTTCAACCTCCCTCCCCCTCCCCCACCACCAATTCACCCCGTCACGCCAGCAATAATTGCTAAAAGTGTTGATCATTTAGGAATCACCAATGATAATGTTAATTTCGTGGTATCGGTGGTATCGGCTCTTGGACCCTTTCCCCAACACACACCATATCAAAGCTTAATATTTTATTTACTTTTTCAAATTTTTCCCAAAAAAGTTTACTAAACCATATCATGTGATCCCTCACTGGAACGAGCTTCACGGCGTACTGCAGATCGACGGTGTCTTCAGCCAATACTCACCCTGTATGTGTGGAGTTAGTGCGTTGGGAAGTCTAGCAGATGATCGCCACTGCTCGGTCGTTCTCTCTGGGCTATCTGGTTTTCCCCGCCCGTAAAAGTGTCCGACACGTTCCTGGATGTCGAAAGTGTCGTTCAACCCCAATAAATAAATAAATAAATAAATAAATAAACGTGACGCAGTATGCAAAGGCGTACGGATGGCGTAGACGCTCTTAATCAATGCTGGGCGTGCTTGTACGGGGTTAGTAAGTTGATGAGATCGACTATTACTCACCGCTGCTAGGTGATTCTCTCCGACTTTCACCACAGTTAAACTTTTCGACGCAATGTTTCATTTTGGTGTCAGAAGAATTAATATTCGTGAAATCATTGTTCGTCTTGCCTGATTCATTCAATAATATTTACAAAATAATAGTTATTTATAATAATAGTGCATTCAAAATATTTAATTATAATAATAATGCATTCAAAACCGACAAAAACTAAATTTCCCGGCGGAAGGATACAACCACAGGCATAGGCGACAGTGCCCCTCAACTTTCTTTTCACACACATTTTACGCCGTTACTCAGGGAGTTAAAATGGGCACATGCAAACGTGCCAATATTCAGACTATCCTGTAATATATTATCTTAAAATCCAAATAAATTTACTTGCATTTGGCCGAAGAGTCCCATCTTCGGTCCGTCTCTTCTACTTCAGCCATCTTCCAATCCGAATGCTGCACTGCAAAAAATATAGGTTCTCTTTAGAACCAAAACTGGTTCTAATCTTGTCCCTGAGATGGAACCAGTTCTGTTTAAACAGTATTTATTTCAAATCAAATAAATTTACCAAGATTAGCATTCAATTTTAACAGAATATTACATGAACTGAAGTAGATTCAGCAGTAAACTTGGAGCTTATTCAACGCAGTCGCCAAACATTTTGAAACAAAAGAGATATGAACAGTTGGCATATCGAACGAGTTTTGGTTCTGAATAGGTTCGATATGCCAACTGTTCATACCTCCTTTGCTTAATAAAGATTTGAGACAACCTCGTATAAGCTCTAAACTTACGACTGAAACCCCCTCAATTTATGTTTAATTCTGTTAATATTTAATGTTAATCTTTATAAATTTATCTGATTTGAAATAAATAATGTTTAAACAGAACTTGTTCCATCTCAGGGACAAGATTAGAACCAGTTTGGGTTCTAAACAGAACGTATATTTTTTGCATTGTATCCTTCGGGTTGGAATAATGACTAAAGTAGAAAATATAGACTACATATTGACCACATCGCGTCATTCCCATTTAAACGAAGACTGGCGTGTAATTATACATTTGTCGATATATTATTGCGACATTTCTCCCATTGAACCGCGGTAGTCTTGAAAATGAGTGCCACCCTCCACTTCCACTGAGCTTCTATCGCCTCTGCCGTCTCTCAATATTTAATATATTTGCAAACCCTTTTATAAAAAAAGTGAATTATTGTGCCTTTCAACATTGTGAGAGTTATGAATCAGAGGCTTGCAAAACGAACACAAGGATAAATTTAAAGAAGGAAGCCTGTTTTGTTAAGAAAACATGTGGTTCAGCTGGAAGGGTGTTTCGAGAATCGATTTTAATTAGAGAGTATTTTATCATTGCATCCTTTTTGTTCAAGATTTGTTTACCCAAAATCAAGTAATGGAAGAAAAACATACATTATGGAAAGAAATCTGGCACCACACAATACATCCATTTGTTGCGCTGTAGCAACAGGAAAACCAATACCATTCATATTCTTCGTGGTTCATATTCTCGTCAGCAATCGAAATTTGTCATTCTTTCTTTTTGCTATTTCGTGTTGCGAGAACGTGAATAATCATTACAAAGACAACTATCTCTGCCGCATTCTCAAGTTAAGAAAAGAAGTTCATTATTGTGAAAAAATAAAATATACCCATAGTAGCTTGGTGTCCCAAATGTTCACCACTCGTGGAGAAGTGGTGTTAACCGCGAGCCTTTGGCGCGCGGTTAACACCACTTCTCCGCGAGTGGTGAACATTTGGTACACCAAGCTACTATGGGTATATTTTATTTACACCATGATGGTCCGATTAATGAATTTAATTGTTAAATAATACAATATTCACACGCGCGAATCTGTTTTTGTTTACCGGTGGGTGGTACTTCCGCTGTCAATTTTACCACCGAAACGAAATGGAAAAAGAAACACGCAAATCACGGGGCATTTTTTATTTTAATAGCATAATACAATAGTATTTTTAGTTATGGGGGCTTTATTAACACGAGGCAACGCATGTTTGTTAAGGTTTGGTATCTTATGAGGTAAACTCATTTAAAAACGTACCAAATACTTGTCGGTTTCATTTCACTCTTCGCGAGGCGACGAGGAGTGATAAATTTAGAAAAAAGATTTGCATTTAAGTCGAGGTCAGCAAAGGTCAACTTGGATGTAGTTCCACTGTGTGTGTAAATTTTAACTATTGAAATCCCATTGCTGGCGTGTTCACCACGGTTGGTGCATAAAGCTTAAATTTATGTCATAGGCTTTTTATATATAGAATAGGTTATCATGGTATAAAAGTGTATTCACGAAGAGATGTAAACAAAAATACTATAGCAGAGGAATTGCAGGATTTGGCGTATTATTCGTTTTCATCTCCAGTACGGCCGCCGTGGACTAGTCACTTTCCACGGGTGGGTCGTATTTTCACGGACGATATATTAAATTTCAATCATAATTATTGGAATAATCATTAATTAAAATTTTGCTGATGATGATGATTTTTATTAGCTGGTAAACGCATGCGCGGACATCACTGCCCGCGGGTGTATTATGACCAGTCCATAGCGGCTGTTCTGTATTATCTTCTTGGAGGTAGTTACGCGAGAAGTTCAAGTTGTCAATAGTATGAGTGTGGAGAATGGGGGTACCGGGGACCCAGCTTCCATGGGTTCGGTGGGCATACCCATACTCTAAAATCAGTTGGGTTAAAAATTAACCCAAATCAACTGGGTTGAGTGAATATGAACCCAATTGGGTTCATATTCACTCAACCCAGTTGATTTGGGTTAATTTTCTAACTCAACTGATTTTAGAGTGCATATCCATAGAAATGTGTGTCCCATCATGTATGGTTCTCCGTGGTGATCGCTTTGAAAAGTATCTCTATTCGGGTTCTCTTACATCGACTGGGCCTTTAAAGACGAACACTTAACTCACCCCATGATAGTAATCCTGAAACAAACACACTTTGTAAGAAATACTCTTAATAATATACGACAAAATCACTAGCAATCAGCTGACGATCAGGGATGTGGGGACGGGGGAGGAGGAGGTGTCACCACCCCCACTCCTGACCAAAATTTCCTACAGTTGGAAATTCGGAGGCAAGTCATGAGTACTTGGGAATTCCATCTATCTGGATTTTAGAGCTTCTTTGGTGATGCTGATGTCTCCTCTACGTCCCAAAACTCGGTTTCAAATCGGCAAAAATTCTAACTGTTACTATTTACAACTACAGTGTATGCAATATCGAGCTTCATAAGTATGAATGATGCCAAGCAGTATGAGATTTATATAGTACGTTTACTTATCGTCATAAAAAAAACTCCTCGAAATGCACTTCAAGAAAATCACATCGTGTAAGATCGTTATCCTGAGTTAATTCCATCATTCACAGTTACAAAATGATGAAACATCGAACACTGATCATTCCTGCAAAAGATCTGATTTAATGTTAGGACAGTGTGAATTGCTCAAAGTTCTAACCGTGGGCATTTGTTTAGCATATATTCAATTCCCAGAATAATACCAAATAATAACCTGATAATTCTATCATAAATGTGTTGGCTTTTCAATTACTAGAATCCATTTTATCCCCCCTTTCATGGCTTCAGTTTCAAAATCTTTCTCGGTAATGAATTCCCCCTCCCGGTCACTCCCCCTTGTTGGAAATTCGCTACCCTACCCCCCCCCCCCCCACCCCCCTCCAATCGGAAACCTCAAGCCTCGTCCCTGCTGACGATTCTATCGTCGTAAAAATGCCGGAAACAACAGTTCGTTCTTAAATCAGAATCTGACGACTTATTAATAGAGAATTGCTCCTCTCTGTGCAGCAGCCTCTTTTCAGAATGTAACAAATTCAGCGGGTTTTGCTTGCAATTGTAAAGTGGCATCGTCCATTCCTTTTCATCCCTTCGCCAAATTAATCGGGAAAAAAGTGACCAGTGATATTCACAAAAATCTCTATTCAAGTTTTGTTTTATTATTTGTTTCTGTGTGTGCCCCATATACATAGCTTATAGCCCTCATAGGAACGATCTCGTTGTCTTCGTTCCAAAGAGGGTTCATAAACAAAGTTTTGTTGTTTTTAGATAAAAATTGAAACCTTTTAGTCACTCAAGATTTTTTTTGTTCATGTTCATGTCGTCTCTCTTCGTGTTAGATAAGGGTGTAAGATATAATAATTATGGTTGCCGTTTAAAAATATTAATTTGTCTACCCTTCAAGACTATAGCACAACCATCTGATGAAATAAAGCTACAACTAAAACTAGAAGTCCTGTCAGGAAATGCGTACAAATAGCACGTTGATATGCGCGTTAATGTACGCGTTATGACCCAAGTAAAACTATCAAATTCTGTACATATGGCCTGTGCACAAGCAATGTTTCAGCCAATGGACCTCCGAGTAACCCGGAGGTCCATTGGCAGAAACATTGCTGGTGTTTGCTATGAGTAACCAGGAGAACCTGCCGTGCTGTGGATGCCATTCGATATGGCAATTGAGCGCAATTCCAGCTCGCAATTAATCCTAGAAAAGCGCACTATTCGTGACAGGACTTCTAGTTTTAACTGTACATCAAATATAAGTTCATAGGTTCAGCTCCCTGGTCGAACAAAAACAATCGTTATTGCAAAAAACTGTGAATATTCTTGTCCAAGCTTTCAGATCACCAGTCTAATCCTGTTCTGACTTCGACGCGGTTATGGAATGTTTGTTTTCCCAATTTTCGCGTAGTTTGCGCGCAGACAACCTTTGATAAAATGTTATGTCCCTTTAGTCACAAACACATACAGATATTCTTTCGTTCTGACGTTATAAGTAATAATAAGTATTTAATTCACCATGAAAACACCAAGAAAGTAGAGACGACGACTGATAAAATATTACGAATGGGGTATTACGCCACTGGAATATGTGTTCTTCCAATCAGTTGTAGTTTTCTCTTGTCCGTAGTTACGATTACGGTTTCTAATGGACACTCGCCGATATATCATATGGCAAAATGTTCGAGAGCGTTTTTTGAGCCCCTTATTGTGGAAGATCACTCTAAGATTGTGTCCTAACTGTGTAGTGTCCTTAAACTCCTAGTGATATGAAGTTTGAACGGTAGGAGTTTCGTACAAACGGACTCGTAGGCGTCAATTATGTAAAATGCTCGGGGTCGTCTCGGTTTGCCGACGGCTATTGTTTCCAAAGGTGGTACACGGAGGTGTGAATAATCCAAAACATCAAAGAGCAGAGGATTATAGTTTGTTCTAAAGTTGTAGAGCTAACAATGGTGGAACGTCGCAGTTTGCCGGCGGGGTGAATAAGTAATAACAAGAGCAAAAATAAAAATTTTATACACAGTGAACTTGTATTTCTGTATGCCATTCAATAATTATTATAAGAACATGATAGTTAATAGAAACAAACTATAACAACATTACCTAATGCTGGTCACTGATAATTAATAGAAGGCTGCCGGCAAAGTGAGACTAACCCAAAAGCTCTTTTGACCGCCCGACAAATTAACGGCTACTGTTGGATTTTCGTAATTCTTATCGGTCGTCGTTCGTTTTGCGAACGGTCTCTAATAACTCATTTGATTGAACCACGCAGCGTTATCATAACGCTGTTGCTGTGGTAGTTTCATTCACAATGATAAATGCCACCAAAGATTCGATCAAATCAAGTTACGATTAAGCAACATTTCTTTCGCTAGTTCAAAGAAAATGAATGTCTATAGTATTTGTTAGATTCATTCATCTGGAATATATCAGTTGGTCGGAAAAGCGAACCATAGGTTCGCTTTTTCGACCAACTGAAATATTCCAGACGCGTGATCTTAACATTGGCGATGGACTATTTTGTGACTAGACTTGTTCATGTTCCGTTAAACAATACTTCTGACCAGGCTTAATAAGTCAGGAGATAAAATAAGTTTTCTAAACAACATTTATTCTTGTTGATAATGTCATGAGCCATTTGGTATCACGGGACTAAATATTTGCCCATAGGCGGCCGTTATAACTTTCCGGCAGAAAAAAATATGATCGCATCACTTTAATTTTGGCGTTCAAATATCTTTGTCAAGTACAGCCCTTCAGACAACTTTTTCTGACCCGTGAACAAGGGGTCTTGACACAAACAGGAGAGAAAAACTGACACGAAGGGAAGTGCCTGTCACGTGCACATATTTTCAGGGAATTCCCTGCAAAAACACACAAAAAGTAAATTGTATTTTTTAGGTCCAAAAGTCATCAAATCACCCTCTTTTTATCAGGAATATTCAACAATAATGCAAGGTGTCAATGGAATGTTTCAAATGTTTATTGAAACGACATATTTTCCACAGGCTGTTTATTTTTAGAGATTGCATCATTTCCGAGTGCAACATTTCAAGTCGGGAAACTCTAATTCAAATATTTAGTTCCCTGATACCATTTACAAGACAGATACAGACAGCACATATTCAACTCGGTTATCCCCCATTTTCTAATGTATCGTACTGCAATATGAGCCACTCAAAACGGTATCACTGAACGCGTACCACCTAACACCACATTCCAGGCCATAACAGCGTCAAATTCCGTATCGTTACATCCATGCTAACAGTTCCGGGTTGCCAGTCTTAAAACCGATGTTTTTACAGTATGGCTTTATGGGAGTAGATGAATCCCAAGCGCGAAAGCGATTTTATCCGATGGATCTCAGCTGTGGTCCATTTGGATGAAATTTGGCTTGTACTGCTTTTGTTTTGTTCGCAAAATTAGATTAATTATCTCAGGGAAAATACCTCCCTATATTGCTTTTTTGTTTGTTTTTAAACCACTAACACGTACTGCATATATTGTGCGACAAAGCCATATGATAATTAAATATAGAATATACCCATAGTAGCTTGGTGTATCAAATGTTCACCACGAGTAGTGAAGTGGTGTTAACCGCGAGCCTTCGGCGCGCGGTTAACACCATTTCACCACGAGTGGTGAACATTTGGTACATCAATCTACTTTGGGTATATTTTATTTATACCATGATCGTCAGATTATTAAGAGTCGCTATTATTTTTTCTCGGTTTTACTGAGCACCAGACGTACATACGAGCGAATCTGTATTTGTTTACACCAGCATCGGTGGACGGTAGTTCCGCTGTCAATTTTATGGCCGAAACAAAATGAAAAAAAGAAACTGAGCCTTTTTCGTTTTAATAACATAATAACATACTATTTCGAGTTATGCATGCTTTATTAACATGAGACAATGCATGTTTGTTAATTTTTGGCATCTTATGAGGTAAACCCATTTAAAAAACGTAACAAATAATTGCCCCTTCCATTTCACTCTTTGCGAGACGACGTGCGATAAATTTAGACAAGTTTGCATTCAAGTCGACGTCACCAAAGGTCAACGGGGATGTAGTTCTACTGTAGGTATAATTTTTTACTATTGAAATCCCATTGCTGGCGTGTTCATCACGGTTGGTGTGTAAAGCTAAAATTTATGTCATATATAGTAGAATAGGTAATCAGGTATAAAAGGTGTTCTTCACCAAACGATTCCGATTAGCTATATCCATTGCTGCCTGAGATATCCGTCTCCATGTTAAGTGAACACACATTTATCTTTTCAAGATAATTGCCATTTTAATGCCATAAAAAAAAAACACACTGACATTCCAAACAAAAGAACTGAAACGTTTACGCCAACACGCGGGTTCACAAGAACTGATTCAACTGCAGACAAAGTTACATAGCCAAAATGGTATTACCATTACTTCAGCCAACCAAATCTGTTTAACCTCTATCACCTATTAAAACACATGGTAAGACGTGACTTACCAGCTTGCATTGCGCGTTTCTCAGATGTATCAGAGTAAATTTTCAATAGACTGTACCAGCACCTTCCATATGAATAATGAATGCCCCCGCGTGAAGAAAGATTGAGAGGCAACGGTGAAAGATACAGTCAATTGCTCATACATCACTTATGTTCGAACGTATAACTCAATTTTACAAACTCCTAAATGACTGTTATTGACAAATACATCAATTTGACATCAATATCTTACAAAATTTATTATTTTTATCAATTATGATATCATATTTGCAAGCCACCGGACAAACGTCAGTTGATTCAGACTATACGGTAGGGCCGCCGTGGACTGGTCACTTTCCACGTGTGGGCAAAATTTCCACGCACGCAATAATATTAGATTCCAAGCACTAATTATAGGAATAATCATCAGAAATTTAATCAATGAAGCACCGGGTACAACCCGGTGCTTCATTAATTAAAATTTTGCTGATGATGATTTTTATTACCTGGTAAACAACGCATGCGTGGACATCTTGGATTTCGACCAGTCCATGGCGACTATAATGTACGAAGTCAAATTCCATTTATGGAAAGTTTCGTTTTCAACTCAGTGCCCCCGCGCGGACAATCGGAATTAAATGTCTTGCCCAAGGACACAACGCGGTTATCGCCGGTCGGGATCAAACCGTGGACCTTTTGGTTTATAGTCCAGTGCTTTAACCATTCAGTCACTGCGTCCTCGTGGAAGTTTGATATTGTTACCTCAGTGTGTAGATGGTTAATGCAAGAATCCGTGTCACGGGGCTGTTTTTATTCACAGAAGAAAATTAGGAGAGAATTTATTAAAAATGCAACGACATTAATTAAAGTAAAGTGCACCATGTATACAATACCTCGCGAGCCCCCCCCCCCCCCCACCCCCCACCCCCATTTGCCAAATCTTTATCATTACCTTCGATATATTGTTAAATACATATATATTATCACCACTTTTTGTTGATCGATCAAGCCGACATGGTGTTCATATAAGATATCGCGACGAGCCATTTAGGACGAGTCGCGATTCATAATAGGAACATCATCGAGGCTTGATACAAGTTTCTCGATCAACGCATAGTGGTGATGAAAATTTATCTTACCATCTCGGAAACTAACTTGGTGCATGGTAATAACCAATTTATCTTACAATATTCATCCACTTATTGACCGGTTGGTACGTACATTTTGAAAACCATTCAGCGTCTATGAATTGTTTTTTTTTTACGAACGAAGATCATGATGACGTCATGGTATTACGTTCTTGAGCTGTGCATGACGTAATCCGCATTCATTGTTCCTCTTGTACTGTAACCGCCGAAGTTTATAGTAGTGTTTCGGCTGTGTATTTCTTTGTTTTTCAGCCACAATGCATTGTAGGCCGATATTACAGGATATATAAAAATATCATCATGGCAAAAATTTATCTCGTCTAATTTATTTTTCTGAGTTGGTGATTTATTTGTCATGTACAGTACGTGGAGAGTGTATTATCACTAAATCACCCGCAGAGTGGATATTGCACCCGAGTAATAATTGCAAATTTGTTGCAAAGCATAAGCAGCACCAGCAAAGTTTCAGCCAATGGACCTCCGGGTTAAACCCGGAGGTCCATTGGCTGAAACATTGCTTGTGTTTTTTTGTCGATATGTACAAAATTTGAAAGTTATAGCTTTGGTGATAACTCCACTCTGTGGGTGATTTAGTTACAATCCACTCTCCACGTACTGTAATTACTATTATCAAAACTGTGACATCGACACGTGTGATCAGTTTTCGATGAGTTTAGATAAAAAAGGTCGTTCTCTGTCTGAATCGAATGATTACACGTGCTCGCAGAAGTTACTGATGCAAGTGGCTAAAACAAATTGTTATTGCACACCCATCTAAAATTAAGGTTTGTTCACGACATTCTAGAGTGTGTGATAAAAATAAAGTTGTATCGCACACGTGTGTGATACAGGTTTTCGCACTTTTTCAACATCAGAATGGAACCAGTCATATTTCTGGGGATACATGGACGCATTCCAAAAAATGGACCATTTATTTTGATGTTGCAACGTGGATTTTAGCGGTCTAGTGTATCTGAATTTCTATAATTGAAACTCAGGTACTATACACCGATCGATCACCAGAAGAAACTTTTAATTTATCTTATTAACACAAACAATGCTAAATATTGATTGAGCGACTATAATGGTTAAAATATGACATGGTAATGACAGACATGCAGTTCAAACTAAGAACAATGTAGACAGGATCTGGAAAGCGTCATTGGGTGACCTCACTTCGAATGAATTACGTCGTTCGAGCAAGTTTTCAGATCAACAAAATCGAAATACAAAAAAAAGTGTGTGTAGAACGATTACATGTTGATATTCATTGGAATCCGTATGGATTCTGAACTTGTTTCTGTTCATTATATCAACAAGCGTGCGCATCGTTCCATATAATGCACACACCGCTCTTTCCATTAATATAAAAGTCAAGGAGGTGAGATTTGCTAATTGCTTCCCAGGTTTCGGTCGGGCTGACAGATGAGCGGACGGACGGGCAGACTGACGAATGAACAGACAGAGAGACAGACAGACCGATTAGGCCAATCATATTTTTAGCAACTAGTCATTGCAATTTTGGGAGAATTAGCAGCAACATAGCGCACAGACTCTTCACTCCACAGATGTACCCGGAGATACCCTCGTATGAATGACCTCTTCTGCATTAAAAGTCGAAAAAAGTGAAAAGTTTTAGATTCATATTAAACAAATTCCCTATATATCTCAGTGTAAAAGCGCGTGAATCCCAAACATAGCTTTGTGTATTGTATTCCTACCATGCCATTAACCATTTGAACTCTCGTGGTATCTTCCATGTCAGTTCAATGACAGCAATTGGAAGAGTCCATATTCATTATTTAGGGGTAGATTAATTAATATGTTTAACGTGCAGCCTTGAGCTGCACGTTGAATATATTGATTGGTCTACTCCACACATGCAAGTACCCATCCTACTTAATGGAATTATGACGCATGATGCCCCTGGGCCGAAAAGTAGCCTCTCGGATTCAAAGGGTTTAGGCAAATATACCATCACTAATATATATATACATGTAAGTGTGCGGACGCCCTTCTTTGAACGCCCCTAGTTCGAAAACCTCCACATGCCTCTGTTAGGTGATATATATTATCTTTGTTCTATGTCATATATTAGAGCCACAACATGGTGTGAAATTGCAAACTAAAATGTTCTGCTTACTTTAAGACAACGCTGGCTCGCATCTCATCTAGTGTGTAAAAAGGCGTTGATAAATACTGAACTGTGTAGTAAATTCTAAAACGCATGCAGTTATCTTCCGTAATATGAACGTTTAAGTGTACTTATGTCAGCTGCTTCAAAAAAGTACACTCAGTGTGTAGGCCCATTCGTGCAAATAGTGCACCAAACCACAAGAGACACAGTGATTATATTTATCTGCTGATAAACAAATTATTCTAGATATGTGCCCTGCAACACTCTACAACGAAATATTTAAAGACAAAATCGTAGTGTTTGTACTTTCTTATTTTTCCACACGGACCGACTGGGCCCTTATCAACAGGAGATCATATCAAGTCCTGTGATCGGAAAGTCGATCAGATGGCGTTCTCGTCGCTTCACATAACAATAATTTGTCCATATTTAGAGGTTCTAACTTGGTAAGTTTTATTTCGGCCGAGATATCGGCACGAGGTAACTTCATATCAGCCTGAGGCCGAAGGTCGAAGGCTGATGTGAAGTTACCGAGGGCTGATATGTCGGCTGAAATGAAACTTACCGAGTAAGAACCTCTTTACTTATTAAACTAAAACAAATAATCACAAAATAATTACAGTTTGTTACAGTTTTCTGACAGCGTTATTGTTTCACATTCTTTTCACAAAGTCCGAAGTTTCCTCTTCTCCTAGTTCAGAAATTCGATTGTCATTCAAAGTCGGTGAAAAACATATATTATTACGGCTTCTCCCAGTTATCATGAACAATCCAAGAGCACCCAACGGTCGTGTAATACACCACTGTAAAGCTCATTCATTCCCCTTTCCATTGATACCGGGTACTGTTGGATACGTTATGTGAATCGAATTTGAGGCGGGTATAACGAAGATGTGTGCTATCGTTTTCGAAAAGCGAGTTGTGTACCTTGTTAATATTTATATACCATTATAGGGGCACGTCAGCATCGATTCAAAAATGGTATCAAATATCATTTCTCTTTCGATTTCCCAGCTTGTGCCGAGTACCTGTGGTTGCTCCCGGTGCTTCATTAATTCAATTTTGTGATGATTATTCCTGTAATTCGTGTTTGGAATCTAATATTATTGCGTCCGTGGAAATATTGCCCACCCGTGGAAAAAGACCAGTCCACCGTGGCCGTACTGTTCTCTCATTCACCGGCTGCAGCCTACGCAACTCTACAGCCAATGCGTTGAGCAAAAGCTAGGAAGTACTTTTTATTGGCACTTACTGAATTTGCCAAAACTAACGAATTGTGTAATTCGAACAGACCAGTCCTAAATGTTTCCAAAACGAAATGTATGATAATACATCGTCCAACGATTCGTATTTATAACTCTGCCAACATAAATCTTACTCTAGGAAATCATTTCATCAGTTTTTAATTTTCGGGTAGAAAATAGTCAAATATGTAGGTGTCATGATAGATGAGTATTTTAAATTAAAAATTAAAAAAAATGTTTCTATTGTTTGTTAAAAAATAACCCGAGCCATTTATGTAATTAGTACATTTAAAAGTACCCACACCATCCGCGCTGAAAACGTTCTACATTTCTACCTTTCTTTTAACCCTTTACCTAACATGGAAAGCAGACGACACTCCAAAAATAATCTTGAATAACTAATTGTTTTCATTTTTTGTCTCAAAAACATAGGTTATGACCCCTCATTGGAACGAGCTCGACGAGCTCGTTCCAACGAGGGGTCATAACCTATGTTTTTGAGACAAAAAATGAAAAAATAATGAAAATTAATTGGCGATTTTTGAGAATAGCGCTGGCCGGTTTTGACCGTTACGTTTGGTAAAGGGTTAAACAGAGTCATCTTGTCTTCGATATCCCATTTGGAACCATGTGCCATGCACTAATAGAATAGAATGTTCACGATGCAAAATGGCGTTACCTACTCAATTATTTCCTTACAATTTCAGTACAATTTTGGTAACTTATTGCAGTTCTGTGTGTATTGTGCATTTTATCTCCAAAGATAATCGTGACGAACACGATGTAGGAAAGACGAATGGAAAACCAACTCCAAAGATAATCGTGACGACCACGATGCAGGAAAGACCGATGGAAAAACCAACAAACTGGAACGAGTGGGGTTTTTATATGAATAGAACTTGGCCAGTAATGCAACTCTGAAACCACCTCACGAGGGCCGGGTGCCTGTATCAAAACCCTTCTCACGACTTTCAGGTTTTTAAAACACCAAAAATGCCGGGCCCCTAACGGAGGCTGGGCCTCAGGGCAGTTCCCCCACCCCAACCTTTCGGCGCTAGTGCCTAGACCACACTTTAAGGAGGTTATAACTCAGCGATACCCGAATACCCATTCGTTCCAAGTATTTTGCAATAACACTACCCTCTCTGTCAGTTCCATGCAGTTTATATTTTTGTATGTATTATTTGCCATAATATGTTATTAGTTGCTTGTTATCTTTACACTGCAGGTAAAGTTGTATTCGTTTATTCAGCAAGTTTGTAGTTTTAAGATGTCGATGTGTCGGGAAATGTAAAAAAAAAATAATTGGAGGTTATCGATAAACCATTAATTTGTTACCGTCAAGCGCCACTCGCCCAAACACTACAAAAGTAATTCCACCGCGCCTGGAACAGGAGACCACACAGGGGCGGCGGAACGATTTTCAAAGTGTGTGTGTGGGGGGGGGGGGGGGGGGGGGCTGGATCGGGTGATGGTTGGTCGTCCTACGAAAATTTTAAATTCCAGGGTCCCAAAAGCCCCATTTCCATGCATCTGAGTGGACATTTTGAGATGTTTCTGGAAATGTATTTGAAAATTTCACACTTTGAGAGCCGTTAAAAGTGTCGGTAAAGTATGCAGGTGAGGCGTATTTATCAGCTTTGGTCGTAACGACCAAAGCTGATAAATAGACTTTACCTGCATGCTTTACCAGACGTTAACAGCAATTATAATGTCTGTGGATTATCTTGTCTAGGGGTGGATATGGTACTTGTGTGCCTGTAAGTTTACGATCTATTTCAGTTAACCGTCTTTTTAACAGACTGTATACATTTTAGCGTTTGCTGCCATTTACTGCAAAAAATGATCCGAAATCCATCGAAACTGAACCAGTACGAGAGAAACTTAGCTGGAGAAATTATGGAGGTGGCTCTGGATACGCCCCTGGTTTCACCAGTCATTGGTTGTGTTAAAATATGTGCATACAAAAAAACATGGCCCGGCAAAAAAGTGGAGGGGCTGAAGCCCCCAGCCCCCCCCCCCCCCAAACACCCCCACCCCCACCACCCCCGGTTCCGCCGCCCCTGCCACAAGGGTAATGGAAGCCTTCTTATCGGAGAACCACGATAAATCAACGAGTGGCCACAGTGTTATTGTTATGGTATTAGTGAATACTAACATATTTTTCTTACTTTTTTGCAGGATATCGTAATGGTGTCGTCACCAATAGCATCGAGATGAACGCATTTCACAGACCTTCTGACCCAAATGAAAGGAGTGTTGACATGCGCGAAACAACTGCTGTGATTCGGGGAAATAACGTTCAAATGTACACGGAGAAGAAACAGACCAAAATGAACACAACACCATTGCGACAAACAAATCTCGCAAAAAGCCGCGCGGCGAAGTTGCGTGTCATAAAAATGCTGTCGGCAGTTGTCGCTGAGTATTTCCTCTGCTGGACTCCATTATTTTTCATACAGTCTTGGATTATATTCGATTTTCCCAGTGCTCAGAAAGCATTTTCTCCATTGGCTGTGTCACTTACACACTTATTCTCCTACGTTTCTACCTGCTGTAATCCAGTCACATACTGCTTTATGAACAAAAAATTCCGTGACGCATTCCTTGGAGTGTTCCAGTGTTGCAAGGGTAAAATCAATCTGCGAAAGAGTTCGATGTTCCGGAGTGGAGACTGGACTACCAATCAAAATTCTATCACAAGGGTTACGTCAGTGAAAAATCATGCTGTGGGATATGAACGTTATCATGACTCTGATGAGCATTCGGATGCAGCCAGTCGATGACAAACACCCCCTGGCTTCCATCAGCCATTCCCATAAGAGGTGCTATCTCTAAATCTAACTGTGTCAACAGCCGTGGGTGTCCGCATTGATTTGTCCCGGTGAGGGCGATTTCAAATATGAAAAAATCACTGTTGTGAACTTTTCACCTGATTATAATGGATTACATATGGACACGATGCGAACGTTGTGCGCAATGTGATCAAGTTTAGTATTAAAGTGCTACAGTATGTGGAGAGTGGATTGTAACTAAATCACCCGTGGAGTGAAGTTATCACCCAAGCTATAACTTTCAAATTTTGTACATATCGACAAAAAACACAAGCAATGTTTCAGCCAATGGACCTCCGGGTTTAACCCGGAGGTCCATTGGCTGAAACTTTGCTTGTTCTGGTTATGCTTTACAACAAATTTGCAATCATTGCTTGGGTGGAACCTCCACTCCGCGGGTGATTTAATGATAATACACTCTCCACGTACTGTATATAAAGTAATGAAAATTTACGTTGAAATTAGGTGGCAGGTTATTTTCTCTGTCGTCAAAAATCTAAAAAAAGAAATTATTTGTGATTTGTTTGTTGTCCATGCGTACTTACGAACAATTATTCGCAACTTTACACTTCAAAAAATGAAAAACTATAACATTTGTTTAAATTTTTACTGCATCGAAAATGACGTGTCACCTATTTTCAAGCTAAATTTTCTATTATTCATATAGCATCTTAACGATTTCTCTTTTTAACCCACTGCACACTGATGTCAGAACTCTGAAATTTCTTGAAGCAATTTTGGCAAATAATCCAACTAGGAATTTAGGTCAAGCCAATCTTGTTTGACAAAGCTCAATGAGCTCTGTCAAACAAGATCGAATTGATTAAACTCAATTATGGGGGAAATTGCAGATTGAAATTTTAATATTTCGACTTCAGTGGTCAGAAGGTAGTTCATAATTCCGACTTCTGAAGCCTCCAACTTCAGTTATGCTCTGAAACGAATCAAAATATTGGCCACGTTTTGACCAATGAGAAAAATGAAGGATAAATTCACTGATTGCAATTTCGACGCAATGAATCAAAATTAAAAAGTTCACACACTAAACGAGATGTGAGTGTCACGAACGATGTGATGAAGCTGAATTTTTACCATTTTTTTCTTTATTTATCCCAATTTTGGCTGCTTGTAATAATGACTTTATTTTTTAACAAAGACAATAATTAATTAAAATGAGTATATACAATCATAAATTATAATTTTGACGCAATGATGCGCTGCATCTAAAACTCAAAATTATAATTAATGAATGTAGTCTATGTTTTTTTTTTTATATATTGGTCTAAATATAATCAATATTTGTGTTTATATTATTGCAAGACTGGGATTACAAAAACTTTAATTTGCCAACACTGAAAGATGAGAAAAAAAATAATAAATTAATTATTACATTATCGCATCGCTCGAATCACGTGCAGTGTGTAATGTTCTTTATATTCAATGATTGCATCTTGCGAATTTGACATTGGACCCGTCTCATCTACTCAGGCCTGGAAATAACCCGCGAACGATCGTTCAGGTTACGCGGTAGTTATTTGAATTGTATAACACGCGAACGAAATATAGGTTACGACAAAATAATACAACATAAATTACATTCTTAACCCTTGTACTGCCACGCCCACTATAACCATATATGGAGGACCTCTATGTACGAGGAAGTTTAATAATATTTATGACATACTTGGGACTCTATCATCTGATTAATTGTTGGAAAGGGCTCTCTGAGCCCTTTCCAGCAATTAATCAGATGGTAGGTTTGATCTGCGCATTCCAGAACGTTCAGATAATTATCATAAAGTAGGTGGCAATACAGTTAAAACTAGAAGTCCTGTCACGAACTGTGCGCTTATCTTGGCTTAATTGCGCGTAGGAATTGCCCGTAATTGCCATATCGAACGGCATCCAAAGCACGGCAGGTTCTCCTGGTTACTCATAGCAAACACGGGCAATGTTTCTGCCAATGGACCTCCGGGTTACCCGAAAGTCCATTGGCTGAAACATTTCTTGTGCACATGCTATATGTACAGAATTCGATAGCCTTACTATGGTCATAACGCGTAGATTAACGCGCAGATCAGCGTGCTATTAGTGTGCATTTCATTACAGGACTTCTAGTTTTAACTGCAGTCGCTTTCGGCGGCGTAAGTGTTAAACCCGCAGGTTTTGCCTGTCAGAAACTCTTTCGGGACTAATTCGACTCAAAGGGTTGCGCATTGCATGATCATATACAGAGAATGGAATGCTGTTTACATTTTAACCCTTTACCCAACGTAACGTTCAAAACCGGCCAGCGCTATTCTAAAAAATCGCCAATTAATTTTCAAAATATTTTCATTTTTTGTCTCAAAAACATAGGTTATGACCCCTCGTTGGAACGAGCTCATCGAGCCCGTTCCAACGAGGGGTCATAACCTATGTTTTTGAGACAAAAAATGAAAAAAATTAGTTATTCAAGAATTTTTTTTGCAAGTGTCGTCTGCATTTCATGTTAGGTAAAGGGTTAACAGAATTCCCTCAAAGTGAGATCGCGATTCAAGTCTTGCTATTTATGTTGGTGGTAAACAGCATGGTTGGCGCAGTAAAACAGAAAAGCAACGCAACACTTTTTAGCTCACGTGACTTAGTCAAGATGAGTTACACTACAGTCGCCGTGGACTATTCATAATCCACGCGTTGACAGTGATGTCCACCCACACATTTACCTGGTCATAAAAATCATCATCAGCAAAATTTTAATTAATGAAACAGCGGGTTGTAGCCGGTGCTTCATTAATTTACAGTTCGATGGTTATTCCTGTAATTAGTGTTTGGAATCTAATATTACTGCGTCCGTGGAAATATTTATTTATTTATTTATTTATTTATTTATTTATTTATTTATTTATTTATTTATTTATTTAACGACACTTTCAACAGCCAGGGTAACCTAATGTCGTACACTTTTACGGATGTAGGAAGCCGGGGTACCCGGAGAGAATCATCGAGCAGCTGCGAGCAACTGTCAGACTCCCCAACGTACCGTGGAAATATTGCCCACCCGTGGAAAGTGACCGGTCCACGGCAGTCGTACTGTATAGTGACCACTCCCGCCCGTCGACACGTGTGATGGGAGTGTTTGTGGTTTTTATTTAAAAAGTATTGAACCAATTTCAAAGAAAGTTTAGGAAATTGTTGGTTATGGGGTTGCATTGTGATTGTATTCAAATCAATCCGACACGCCCCATAAGGAATAGGGAGGGGCTGAGAAAAGTTGCTCCATTTTTTTAAAAAGCTTCTCATGATTCAATGGATGGAATGAGCTGATATTTGGTATTTAGCTTCCTTTTGAGGTATGCACTTAAGTTTGTTCAGGGGAAGGTTAGGGGCAATATTCACAGTTGTTCATGGAAGGGCTAAGATTTTTTGCCCAACTCTAATTTTCTCTTTTCAGTACTCATGGGCTGATTTGAACGAAATTTTGTATGGAGTACTCTTGAGTAATAAGTATTTGATTCCGACTAAAATAATTTTCCAGAAACCCAGTGAGAACCCCGTGACCTAAACATAGACAACATACATACAGTACGTGGAGAGTGGATTATAACTAAATCACCCGCGGAGTGGAGTTATCACCCAAGCTATAACTTTCAAATTTTGTATATATCGACAAAAAACACAAGCAATGTTTCAGCCAATGGACCTCCGGGTTTAACCCGGAGGTCCATTGGCTGAAACTTTGCTGGTGCTGGTTATGCTTTGCAACAATTATTGCTTGGGTGTAATCTCCACTCTGTGTGTGATTTAGTGATAATACACTCTCCATGTACTGCACACCTATATTTCGCCAGCTGCACAGAACAGCGGATTCTTATTTGGTGTGTTACATCCTTAGGATAAGTTGAATTGACTGGGCAGAAAAATGCAGTCGAATTTGTCATTGGGTGTGACAATGGAACTGAAAAGATGCCAGTTCATCATTGTTTAAGAAATTAAAAAATCTTCTTCTCCAGAACAACTCATCGGAATCGTTTAATATTTAGTATCCAACATCATAGGAGTGTCTGAGTGAAGCATGTTCAAATGAAATCTTTTTGGTTATAGTTGTGGTCCATACAGGAGACACTCTTGGTAATGAAAACCAAGTAAGTCAACATGCTTTCAAAATTGTGAAAATTTGATACTCCAGAACCACTGGTCAAAATCTTATGATATTTGGTTTGTAACAGTCTTGGGGGAGGGGGTGGAGGTAGGGGGCGGGGGGGGGGGGGGATCGTGGGTTATCGGCGTAAGATTTAAGTATGTTCAAATCAAGTCTCATCTCCGCATAAACAGGGTTTGCATTGGTTGAAGACAGGCGCATCGTCAATGTTCACTACGCCTTAGTACACAGTGCGATCGTGCTCCCACGTGTACAATCCGAATATTAGATTCCTTACCCAATGCTACAAAGCAGTTACTCCCGAATCGTGGACCTTTCGGTTTGAAGTCCAATCTCTTAACCTATTATATACCCATGTAAACACTGTTGGCAATGGAAAAAGGCGAAGTCGGCACTTTTTACAATTAAAAAAAATTCTTCTCAAGAACCACTGGTCAGAGTATTTTGATATTTATTATACCACACCCGAAGGGACATCAGATTCAGTTTTGTTCAAATCAAGTTCCAAGGCGCACTTGATATTTGGGCTCCATACAGAAACCTGATTGGAAAATGTTTTAAAATATTCTTCTCCAGAACCATTAGACAAAATCTTTTGATATTTGTTGTACAGCATCCTTAGTGAGGTCATATTCAAGTTTGTTCAAATAAAGTCCCTGGATTGATATTTGGGCTTGATTTTAACTTTGAGCAATATGAGAAATCTTCTTTAAAAATGTTCACAACAACCAATCAAATCTTTTGATATTTGATATAGAACATTCTTGGGGGGATAACATTTAATTTTGTTCAAATCAAGTCCATAGCTTAATTAATAGGTCCCCTTGTGGAAGCCCGATTTATAACTTTGTGCAATATGAAGATTAATCTTTAAAAATCTTTTTCTCCAGAACCACTAGTCGAGATCATTTGATAATTTCAGCATCCTTAGGGTGTGTCAAATTCAAGATTTTTCAACTCACGTCTTTTGGTTTATATATGCGTTTCTACCCACACTCCGAATTTTAACTTAGTGCAATATGAGGAAAAATTCTTTGAAAATTTCCTTCTCCCGAACCACATGTCAGAATCTTTTGATATTTGGTACACAGCATCCTTGGGGGAAGGGGCAGATTAAAGTTTTTCAAATCATGTCTCTTTGTTCACACACTCGCCTCCTTCGGCAGCTCGAAATTTAACTTAGTTCAAAATGAGGAATAGTTCCTAAAAATCTTCTTCTCCACAACCACATTGATATTCGGTACACAACATCCTGGGGGAGGGATGAGGGTCAGATTAAAGTTTGTTCAAACCAAGTCCATGGGTTAATATTTGGGATCTCCATGGAGCCCGAATTTTATAACTTGGTGCAAAATGATTCATAATCTTTTAAAATCTTCTTCTTCATACCACCACTCGAAATGCTCGATGCTTGGTGTACAATAGGGGGAGGGGCGGCGTTTCTTAAGAATGCCCTTGCCTTAGCTTTAATAAAAATACTGGACATCCAAGCATTATTTCTGTGATAGCACCCGAATCTTAAAAAAAGCGAATGATACAGTTGTTTGCTCAAATTAAATTCCAGAGTTCCTAGTTATGGGAGTTACAGTGATTCAAAATCCTGTCTCTGAAGACTCGTTGATGTTTTGTGAGATACGCGCTTCAGACCCTCTGGGGCTTCTTACTTCCTATAGGTTACCACTATGCTCCATGACGTAACCTGATAACGATTACGCAGAAAGCTCCTTATTTCCATACCTGCTCTGAGCTACTTGTCTTTGACGATAAATCGACAGCGATACACTCTAGTGAGAGATGTTACACTCTGTTAAACTTCACCCTTTGAACACTAGTTTCCTGGAATGGTATCGCCTTTGTGTACACTTACGGTGAGGTAGGACAGTCCAATATCAATATACAGGGAAGATAAAATAATAACTGCAGTCTGCAGCCTCCCGGCTGCAGACTGCAGTTATTATTTTATCATCAATGCCCCGCGTATAGACGTCTTGTAATAAGTCAAAAAATGGGCCGAAATTATGCCCTGAACCGAATAATCGGTCTTGCGAGTTCAAAGGGTTAAACGATGAGCAGAAAATACTGCATTACAGTATCGTGTTTAAGGACAGCATCGGGTCTATTGCGACAAAAGAGTTCATAGCGGTTCTTAAAGAACCTAGAAAATAACAAACGTGCTTCCAAGAACAGGAAAGTACTTGGAATCCAAGCATGGACCTTGAAAGTTCTTGATTTGTATTGAAGTTCCGAAGTCTTATCATTCCGGCGTCTTATCTTTATCGAAGAGCATTGTCAATAAAATGAAGAGCCATGATTAAGATCGAACCCCAGCCAAATGTGACAGGCCTTGAAATTTTTCGTTGAGGTTGTTTTGAGTTACTTTAGAAGCTAGCATTGAGGTATATGGCCAAGTTGTCTGTGGTCAATGGAGCCCGTGACAAATAATTTTGAAGTGAGAGGCTTGTTTCCAGTAAGGGTAGCTTTTTCAAATACACGATGAACAAAAAAACAGCCGATAGAGTAAAACATAATACGAGTCTGTTCCAAAAGAGATTTACTGAAAGTTGGAGAATAATTTGCCGTATACAGTACAGACACCATGGACTGGCCGTAATACACGCGTAGGCAGTGATGTCCACGCATGCATTTACCAGATAATAAAAATCATCTTCAGCAAAATGTTAATTAATGAAGCACCAGGTTGCAGTGATCCACTGTCAGACTCCCCAAAGTGCCGTGGAAATATTAATGTTTGGAATCTAATATTATTGCGTCCGTGGAAATATCACGTACCTGTGGAACACGATCAGTCCATGGCGGCTGTACTGTAGAGTATTGTGATCATGATGATCACTGATCACAAAAGCTGTCTGAGTACATTTCAGTCCGATTGCGATTCCACAGACAAATATCTACCCGCTGTCTTTCACAGAAAACTATAGAATCTCACCTGACAAAAAGAATCGCAGATGCAATTTTCGCTTGTTTTTCTAGATTCGGACGTGGTTTTATTTTTATTTATAAACTATCGCCTCACCGATGTAAACGTGTAACGAACAGGCTGTGGTAACTGATTGAGAAAGAGATTTGCTTTTACAATCATAGTACTCGTCGAGTTCTCAGGTGACCAGTCCAACTGTGTTGTCGATGAATTCGATATTGTTATGGCCAGGAATCTGTCTCGCCCCAAATAGAAATATTCCTGACTTTTGAATCTGAAAAACACCATTAACCCTTTGAATTCGAGAGGCCGTTTTTTCGGTCCATGAACATGGTACTTCAAAATGTCATCAAGTAGGGTGGCTGCTAAGTAAATGTATACACCAGAAACATAATTAAGAACCCCTGTTCTTTTTGCAGTGGTGTGAATAGAAACTGCCATTACTTTCATGCTATCTTTCAGATAGCCAAAATGATTCTTTGCGGAAAGAATGGTCTATTGACAAATGAAAGACAACACAATAATGAAAATATGCAGTATTTCAATGGGGCTAATTACACATATCTGTCACTAATGTTTTTGATTGAAAAATGTTCTCTCGACAAGTATGGCGCTAGAACGGTCCATGATGAAACAATGCCGGTAATTACTGACAAAAAATGTAACTTGTGATCTCATGAACACAATAGTGATGTCTGACGTCAGCAGCAGTGTATCCACCACGTTCCCGGATTACAACCTGAACCTTCCTCCTAATGCTACCAGTGAGCCTTCTGATACTGTCCAGAGGTTACTACGTAGAGGATAAATAACGAGTTGATGTTGGATAGGTCAGAGAAAGTACCCCGTCGAGGGCCGTTAGGCCCGAGACGGGGTACTTTCTCTGGCCTATCCAACATCAACGAGTTATTTATCCTACTTAAAAACTTTCACCCTTTTTGGAACCTCGCTCACTGTTAAAATGCTTCAACTATCCAACAGTTGGATAGTTGAATGAAACATTTTAATGATTACGCACGCTTGTTAATTAATTTTGAGTTGAATGAGTGCACATTAATATCTTGCCTCGTTTAACTGACCAGCGTCCACATAATAACTTGCCACGATGAACGCATACGAGTCGGAATCTGATATTTTTATAACACAAAATAAATTTTTTGAAACCAATGGTTCTGGAAATGACACAGATGCTATACTAAGCGATGCTTTGGAGCTAGAGAAATCTGGGACTGAGACACTTCCTAATTTCAACTTAAATACCAGTTTTAATCAGGTTTTTAGTGATATTTCTGACACTGAGTTGATCCGCTCAACTGATGAAGCCCTACGTCAAATTACACAGAATGCAGAGAATAGCGCCCATTACTCTGTGCCGATCCCGGATAGGGACAGAGATGTACTCTCTCATTCTCGCTTTGCCAAAAAAACTGAAAGCAAAAGTCAATGGGCATTAAGGCTTTTTGAGGGTTGGATGGAAAACAGACAGAAAGTCCAAGTCAACAGACGTGATATCAGACATGTTAGTGGTGACATTTTATCCATGGACAGTGATATGCTTGACTATTGTTTGGGTGCCTTCATTTTTGAGGTTCGTAGGGAGAACGGGGACGAGTATCGTGGTAATACTTTGTATGAAATTTTGATTGCCATCCAGCATTATCTTCTCGAGAACGGACGATTCGTGACCATAATGGATGACGAAATCTTCTCCAGCACTAGGAATCTTCTAGATCAGAAAATGAAGTCATTAGCAAGGGCTGGGGTTGGAATTGAAAAACAGCAAGCAAATGTCATAACAGTGGACGATGAGGAGAGAATGTGGAATGAAGGGATTTTGGGTTCTGACTCTCCCGATAAACTCAGAAACACTTTATTGTATCTTCTTGGATTGAATTTTGCTCTGAGGGGTGGCCAAGAACATTACAATTTGCGTGCGGACGAAAACAGTCAGTTGAAAGTTAACTTTGATCATAAAAGTGGCTTGAGATTCCTTGAATACACTGAGGATATATCAAAGTGCAATATGGGTGGTATCGATCACAGAAAGCTCAAAGAAAAGCAAAGTAAGGCATTTGCTAACACCCTTAAACCCGACAGATGTGTAGTAGCCTTGTACGAAAAGTATATTTCATTAAAACCCAAACAGGGAAGATATGTGTATCTATATTTGCGTTCTCTCAACAAACCTACTGAAACGCAATGGTATGCAGATGCACGCGTCGGTATCAATACTCTTTCAAAAGTGGTTAAAACTTTGTGTGCTAACGCTGGAATAGATGGTTTCTTTACAAACCATTCCCTGAGAGCCACCGCAGCAACGCGTATGTATCAAGCCGAGTTGCCGGAACAAATAATTTGCGAAAAGACTGGCCATAGATCTGACGCTGTGAGGAATTACAAACGCACCGGCGTGGAGCAGGAACATTTTGCTAGTGACGTTGTACAGGGGGTTAAGCGAAAAACATCTGACAGTGACGTTAATGATGAGAGAGTTTCTGTGGCTGCTGCAAAGAATTCAAACAAGTCCGTCCGAGTCCGAAAAGGCGATCTTGTCATAGATATACCAGTCTAAATGACAATGATTTCCAAATCAATGGCACCAGTAAATGTATTATTTTTTTAGTTTATTGTGCGATTAAGTCACCGCTGCGTTTCAACAGTTAGGACTTAATTTTAAAATAAACCAAAGAAATAACACATTCAATTCAAAAAATTTTTTGTAAGTATTTATAGAAATTAATTTTTCAAATGTTTTCAAATTTGTTATGTGCTTACAGGCCAATCTCACAACCAACCCATGTGTTCGTGGTATTATCACTGGAGGTGACTCGGTTTATATGGTATACTTCCAGCTAATTATTGTTTTGAAATAAAATTTGCGTGTCCTTTAATTTTGTCTTTTCATGAAGTCCCTATCTATATTTCGATCACATCATGTGAGACAAGTGAAATATCCAATTGTTTGCAATGGGATAGTTGACTCAATTCAACTATCCAACAGTCAAGCGTTGGATATTTAACTATCCAATGCCTTAATGGTGATTAGTGTATCTAAACAGCTACCATACACAATAGATGACGTCACAGAAAGTTTTTAATGCCACTTCTCATGCAATGCAGCTTCCAAATCGGCCATATTCTGTACAGACGGATCCCTTGATTGCACACGACGTCCAAAAAAGTCCCAGATGTGTTGTAACGGATCAAAATAGGGGCTCACTGCAGGCCAAGGTAGTGTTGTAATATCGTTGTTCTGGATGAATGCTCTTACGGCATGGGGACGATGTGGCCTTGCATTGTCGTCCATGAAGACAGAGCGAGGAGCCAACGGTTGGCTGTCAAAATGAGGCATACAACCGGATTGAGAATGTCCCGGATGTCCTGGTAGCCATTGAGGTTCCCACGTACAGTCACCGCATCACGTTTGCAATCACGAGAGAGGCATCCCCAGATCATTACTGATCCTCCACCATAAGGAACAGTAGGTCTGATGTTCCTGGGCACGTAAGTAGTATTTCAATGCCTCCACACTCTCATGCGGCCATCTGTGACGTGAAGCAGGAACCTACTCTCGTCTGACCAATGGACTCTCCTCCACGTCCTGAGATTCCAATGTCGTGCCATACACCACTCCAAAAGTCGTCTTCGATGATGATTGGACAGAGATGGACGCTTGATGACCTTTCTGGACCTCATACCTAGTGCTTTGAGACGGTTTCGGACAGTTCTGTTGCACAAACACCTGTCGGAGAGCCAAAGGCGTTTCAAAACTTTGAAGCAAAGGGTTCACGCCTAACGCGACGTGCCAGACTCCGATCTTCTCGAGGAGATGTCTTTTGGGGTTGTCCAGGCCTTGGTCGGTCCTTAACATCGTTGGTTTGTTGATGTTTTCTGACATGTTTGCTGATGACAGAATGACTATAGCGAAGTTGCCTTCCGATAGCTTTGAGTGACAAGCCTACTGCATCCATGCCAACGATTTTCCATCTTAGTGTCTCTGACAGACTCTTCCTTGCCATGTCAACACTTATTGATGAAAGAAGTGGCAAATTTTCTTGTTTTATCCCCAGATATTTCATTTGGTGTTTTTTGTGATATTCGCGAGCAGCATGCTACACGTGGACGAGCGGGTGTGTTTGGAGTACGCTATCAACCAGAAACATCATGTTTCACTAGATGGAATGGCACCGCAAGACATATCAATCATTAAAACTTAATAATCAGTAATATCAACTTCACTGTCATGAAACATTTCAGGCGGTGCTTAATTAAGTGCCAGGTGTATAAGTATGATTGGTGTACCCACAGATAATGAATACGGACTCTTCCAATTGCTGTCATTGAACTGATATGGAAGATACCACGATGGTTCAAAGGAAAAACATTTATTTTCTTTGAATCTCTGCAAGAAATGTCTTTCAATCGAGACTTGATTTGAACGATTTTTGACATTACAGAATCAAGACATACAACAGCCGTAGTTTTTTTATTATGCTCCTAAGTTCAACTAAATGTGTTAACACCTTGATGGTTGGTGGTTTCGAGGTGGATTAAATACTTAAGGATTGAAATATAAAAACTTTGAGCCGAAAGAATATATGTATACAGTCTGTAAGTTTAGGAACATCACATTACATCAACGTTTGTCTGCGCATAACAGACTTGAATTCTTGTGAGGTTGAATACTGTTACAATTTATACATATCATGCTTAATTTTTTTTTTTAAAATTGATTGATTGATTTATTTATTTTATTTTGTTTATTTATTAGTTATTTATTTATTTGGGTTTAACAACACTTTCAACAGCTAAGGTCACATCCTGTCGGACAGTTTTGGATGGGGGAAGCCGGAGATAACCACCGAGTAGGGCTGGGCGGTTTTCCGGTTTGGTTCCGGGTTTTGCGGGGAACCGGAAAACCGAACTGCAAGACATAGCAAAAACCGACCGAATGATTTTACCGACCTTGTGCATAAACTGATCAAACTACCTTACTGGGGGGGGGGGGGGGGGGGGGTCTGGACTACTATGGACCTCGCTATTTAAGTCTATCCGATAAAGAGACAATTACGTCGTGTTCTTAGTGTCACATTTTCTCCCTTTATTGACTCGTCCACCGGACGAGTCAATAAGGGAGAAAATGTGACAACGAGAACATAACATACTACTTTAGATGAACATTATTCATTTGTTACCCTAATTCACGTTATTTTTCTCTTACGGAGTAGGCTTAGCAACGGACAGTGGCGGCGCCAGAAATTATTTTGTGGGGGGGAGGGAGGCAACTAGGGGGGCAGACTCTCATGAAGGGGAGCAAAACGTAAAGGATCATATCATTACTTTGTTATGAGGTAGTCCAAACTTGGACCCAAAGTCCGTAATATACTTTTTTGGTTTGGTACGTCCTGTGGACCAAAAAATTATATTACGGACTTTGGGTCCAAGTTTCGACTAAATGTAATGGTAATTAGCGGTCCTCCTTTCAAAAAATCCTGGATCCGTTTCTGGTGGGTCTGTGCGTGAGAGACAGAGAGAGAGAAAGAGAGAGAGAGAGAGAGAGAGAGAGACTCTCCTGTCTAAGACAAGGGATATGGATAGACATGCCTTTGTTGGCTCATAACTTAATTATAACTTATAAGTATCTGCATCCGAGTCTTTAAATCTTTACTGCCTGGATGTGTTCATCAGCTAGCCTGAGGCTTTGGGCTAAGTGTGTATGGGAAATTATTGGGAATAAAAAAGAGAGGGGTGTGTGTGTGTGTGAGAGAGAGAGTGACTGAATGTGTTTGTGTGTGAGGGTGGATGGAAATGCATGCGAGATGGTTGGGGGGGGCAAAGCCTTCGTTTTTAGCCCCCCCCCCCCCCCCGTAGCGCCGCCACTGGCAACGGATCCCCTAGAAGCCAACAGAAATTTAGGTTGAACCTAATACAGACAGTGCTTTTTTGTGGTGAGTGGTGTCGCACAAACCATTGCGTTTTTTTTCCAAGTTAAGAAGCCTGGAGTGTTATTTAATATTTGTTCTTAACACACCGAAAAACTGAACCGGAACTGAGTTTGTTTTCCTGAAAGTGAACCAAAACTGAATCTGTAAAATCAAATTCTCTCAGCTCTACCACTGAGCAGCGGCAAGCAACTGTCAAACTTTTCAACTTAGCACATGCTCAAGCAGAGTTAGCAGTGGTTGAAGGTAACTGCACCATCGATGGGTAGTACGGATCATTACAGAGCGCTGTCTTGTCCCCTCTATCTGAGTGGTATTCCCAAGGCCGTGTAGTACGTCTCAGTACACCGCGCTGTCATGTCCCTTTATGGGCAGTCGAGATTAAGTGCTCTTCCCAAGGACGCGTAGTACGCCTCTGTATGCAGCGCTGTCGTGTGCCTCTATGTGCAGTCGGGATTAAGTGCCCTTCCCAAGGACGCGTAGTACGCCTCTGTATGCAGCGCTGTCGTGTGCCTCTATGGGCAGTCGGGATTAAGTGTTCTTTCCAATGATGTGTAGTGCGCCTCAGTATATAGTGCAGTGGTGTCCCTCTGTGGGCAATCGGGATTAAGTGCTCTTCCCAAGGACGTGTAGAACGCCTCTGTACATAGCGTTGTCGTGTCCCTCTATGGCCAATCGGGATTAAGTGGGGTTTTTTTCCCAAGGACGTGTAGTCCGCCTCAGCATATAGTGCCGTGGTGTCCCTATATGGGCAATCGAGATTAAGTGTTTTTCCCAAGGACGTGTGCGTGTGGTTTGCCTCCGCATATAGTGCCGTGGTGTCCCTACATGGCTAATCCTGATTAAGTGATTAAGTGTTCTTCCCAAGGACGTGTAGTACGCCCGTGTACATAGTGCCGTGGTGTCCCTATATGGGCAATGGGGATTAAGTGTTCTTCCCAACGACGCGTAGTTCGCCTCAGTATATAGTCCCGTGGTGTCCCTATATAGGCAATCAGGATTAAGTGTTCTTCCCAAGACGTGTAGTGTGCCTCAGTATGCAATGCCGTGGTGTCCCTATATGGACAATCAGGATTAAGTGTTCTTCCCAAGTACGTGTGATACGTATCAATACATAGTGCACTCGTGTCCCTCTATGGGCAATTGGGATTAAGTGTTCTTCACAAGGATGTACAGTACACATCAGTACATAGTGTCATCTTGTTTCTTTATGGGCAATCGGGTATGAGTGTTCTTCTCAGGTTTGAACCGTCGAACGTTTGGTTTAAATCCAATGCTATAGCCATGAAGTCCCCGGACTCCCTGATGCTCATTTTTAACAAACGTTCATGGCCATTCATGGTTCGTAAATGAAAACATTGTCCTTTAAGCTGCTATCTGTATTCATAATCATATGATTATCTAAGTCCTACCCAAGGCCCAGAAGCTATAAAAGTTTCAAAAAGGCCTTGCAAATAGCTTGAAAATTTTTTTGAAATTGGAAAGGTTTTGGTTAACCCTTTACCCAATACAGACGATATAATCAACAAAAGCATATTGCGTGACCCCTCATTGGAACGAGCTCGGAGAGCTCGTTCCAATGAGGCGGCACTTGATATGGCTCTGTTGAAATTTTTTTTTAAAATTTCAACTGCTGAGTTTTGGAAATAACTTGGGCCGTGGGATGTGACCGATTCGTTAAGTTTAGGATTAATCACACACATGAGACAATGAGATCTGAAAAAAAACACCATACCATTCAAGGGAACATTTACATCCAAGCATTACAAAGAAATAATACCGGTGGGCGAGATTTCACAAATAAACTATTGCGAAATGGAGGCTGAATCGAGAAAACCAAACGAAAACTGCATATGAAATCCAGTGTTCTCGTATTTCTTTTTCGACAGCTCAGATATTACAAGACTGTGATGAGGAAATGCAACAGTTAGTTTTTACCGGGTCGAAATTCTCAGACTGCTTTTGCGATCACAAAACTGTAGGTAATTCCACAGGATACTTGCCAACACAGATAACAAATTCATTCAGTTGTGAATTATTATTATTACTGTGTTTAACGACACTTTCGACACCTTGGTGTCATCTCGTGTCAGACAGTTTTATGGGGGGGGGGGGGGGGGTGGGGGGTAGAATCCAGAGTACCTGCAGAGAACCACTGAACTGGGGTGAGCAGATTGCAGACTCCCCAACATACTATCTCTGCACAAGCAGGGTTAGCGTTCATTGAAGACTAGCACAATATTGATGTGCAGTACACCTTACTATACAGCGCCAACATGCCCCCACGTCTCAAACATGAATAAATCTATGGCTAGTTCATTTCCATGTTGGTCTAATAAGCGGACATAAGGAAGATAAATCATGCCATTTTAACACAGTATTGTTGTATTACTATGATAGAGATGGATTAAATGAAGACGCGAAAAATTCAGTAATTTTAAGCCTTTACCCAACGAATCGGCCGCAACCGCTTGCGTAATATGCAAATTCAGCTGTTGAAAAAATATTATTTTTCAAAAAATTTCAACAAAACCATATCATGTGACCCATCATTGGGGTCACATGATATGGTTTTGTTGAATTTTTTTGAAAAATTTGAAAAACCGATATTTAAAATAATAAATTTTGATATCGTCTGCGTTGGGTAAAGGGTTAACCATAAGCGAAAATGAAAACTATTATTTTTTCACAGTGTCATAAGGGTAACGAACTGTTCCAATTCTCTAGTAGTAAATCTCTAAAGACGCGTTATGCACAATGGCTGATACTCAATTCAGTGTAAGTTTAAATTTCACAGTGAATCAAAGGCAGTATTTTTATACAAACCTCTTATATATAGCGGTGGCAGACCATCGCAATAATCTCATGCAAGAAAAGCAGTAACACGCCTTTGCTGATGTGCGACGTGAAACACACGCCTTTTGGTTTATCAAATACACCATCGGCATTAAAATAATAGTATGGTAAGTACCACCTGGTGGCCGAGTGGTTAAGTGCGCTGGTCTCTCATGCCACAGGTCTCGGGATCGATCTTCGGTCGAGGAAAGTTCTCGAGCTGTCTGAACACTCTCTGTCAGCATCAGTGGTGAGGTTGTTGATGTCACATTGTACCACCGTATCAGGTGGGGATGTAAAATGGCTGTTCTCCATAAGGAGAGAGTCACACCCCATGCAGACTAAAAATCTCTTCGTAGTACTCGAGAAGGTCGCAAAGAGCCACAAAGCTGCCACTATGAAGGTCACCCATTCACCCTGCGCCATTGGGCCAAAGAGATGCATTAATATAAGTTGCATAACCTGCTCGCCATTTCTTGTAAAATAAATGTAATAAGCTTTCCCCCGAACTGTCGCTGACACCCATGGTAACAATACTTTCATTTCGGACAAAGGACTGCATTGCTATAAACAATGTTTCAAGGGTTTTTTAAAAGAAATCCATTTTTGTTTTCCATATCAACTCTCAGTTGAATTTTGTTTTCCAAATCATGTTGACTGTTTCTCAATCAATAAAGATGTTGTGTTTCTTTAAATTAATCAACATTTTCTTGTTTTATTATTCCATCCATTTTATCCCTATTGTCAATCTGTCTCATTCACCAGTAATCACAAACGACAGTTATCACATATTATTACTTTCCAACGTGTGATTTACTGGGATTTCCCGGTTTGATTATAAACGATAACTTCACAAGTGAATTATGCAATCAACAATTGGGTCATGAATCCTTGCGCGCAAACGAAGTTTCTTTGCCGTGGGTGTAATGAAGACTTCATTGGTTTTGGGGTTGTTTTTTTTTTTAACCCTTTACCTAACATGAAAAGCAGACGACACTTGCACAAAACATTCTTGAATAATTATTATTTTCATTTTTTGTCTCAAAAACATAGGTTATGACCCCTCATTGGAACGAGCTCGTTCCAATGAGGGGTCATAACCTATGTTTTAGAGACAAAAAATGAAAATATAATTAAAATTAACTGGCAATTTTTTAGAAGAGTGCTGGCCGGTTTGGGCCGTTACGTTAAGTAAAGGGTTAAATAATATAATTATCGTTAATAATGAAAAGTAATAAACATAGTAATCGCTTGACTGGACTGGTTACGTGAAATAATTCATTCAAGGCGAGGGACTATATTGCAAAACACTTCGCGCATTCATGTTTATACCACGTCCCTCACAGGTGCAGGCTGCAAGCCGAGAGGTCCTCGGTTTGAATCCCACCTGCGGCAACCGCGTTGTGTCCTTGAGCAAGCCACTTCGCCCCCATTGCCCACGGGGGGGCACGGTGACGTTGTGTACTAAGGCGTACTGCACGTCGATGGTGCACCTGTCTTCAACCAATGCTAACCCTGCTTGTGTGGAGTTGGTATGTTGGAGAGCTGACAGTTGCTCGCCGTTGCTCGGTGGTTCTCTCCGAGTACTCCGGCTTCCTCCACCCGTAAAACTCTCACGGTCATGGTTAGTCATTGTGCAGAAATATGTGACCTTAAACACCAATAAATAAATAAATAATAACGTCCCTCACATCTCAGGAATTATTTCACGTAACCAGTCCAGTCAAGCGATTACTCTCTAATATCATCACCAAATACCTCATTACTGATATACCTCTAGCAGAACATCAAAGAAATGCGTGACGTAAGACGTCAACTTTGACGTTGTAAGCTTGTGAATGAGTTGGTTTCAAAAGTAGAAGTGAATTAATTTTCTTTTATATTTCGTTGACTATTTAAATTATACAAATAAGAGATGATATTTTCAAAAACACATTTCCTAAAAAATTTAATTTTTGGGCTCGAAAACATAGCTTATGCTCCTCATTGGAATGAGCTCGATGTCATAGGCCACGTTTTCAAACGCAAATAGTGAAAACATTAACAAATTTGGCTTGCGATTTTTGTGAACAACTCTGGTTAGCTTTAACCTATACATTAGTTTGTTTTGTTTATTTTATTGCGGTTTAACGTCACTGTCAACAGCCAGGATGGCATCATGCTGAAAAATTATGGATGGCGGAAGCTGGTGCTCCCAGTGAGAACCACCGAGTAGCGCAAAACAACTTCAGACTCTAAAATGTACTAACTCTACACAAGCAGCTGTTGGTGGAAAGTACATCATCGACGTGTAGTGTACTTTAGTGCACAGCGCCACCATGACGTGGGCAATCGAGATTTAAGTGTCATGCGCAAGGACACAATGCAGTTACCGCTGGTCAGGACTGAACCATCGACCTTTCGGTTTGAAGTTTAATGTTCTAACCACTGAGCTTCCGCAGTCCCTAATCGCTAATTTAACTAATAAGGGTTCAATTACACATTATGTGATAAAACAAATCTCAAATTCGTCACGATTTGATATGGAATTTCTGAACCCCGTGCTCTAAAATCGATCTGAGCCTTGGTAAACCTAGCACAAATCGATTTTAATGAACTCAGAAATTTCACATCAACATGTGACGCATTAGACATAATCTATATTTTTGTCATGCATGGATTTACTAGCAAAGCTAAGAAACACAACAGAGGCCAATACTATAAAACTTTTACAATTGTATTTTCTAGAATTGTATTTTCTAGTTATGACTTTAAATGGGTTGAAATGAACCATTAGCATTTTCAAAGATCTGGCAATTTGCCAGTAGGCAAATTGCCATATCTCTTAAAATGCTAATGATTTATTTTAGTCAGTTATTTTAACCCTTTGAGACTTTAATTATCCTGACGTTCAAACGTCACTGGGAATTCAGTTTCTTCAACGTTTTTCAAAATGCGACGTCAAACGTCGGAAAGTACAATTATTACCACTTTGCAGGGCGTTTCCTACTGCATTAATGTCGATTTAACGGGCAATCATATCCTCTATTGCTCGGTAGTCACGTGATAGGAGGGCCGCTAATGGAAAACAAAATTCATTATCGGCCCTCTTGTCACGTGACGTCTTTTAGAATTGAAAATTTAGAAATGAGGCGAGAACTCGCAAGGAAAAGTTGATGCTTTCGCCATGTTGCGGTCTTGTTGATCGACAGCAACAGAAACAAATGACACGTGGCCATGTTGTCAGTTGTAGCCATTTTCCATGGCAACTGATTCGTCATCTTTATTGCGTGCATTACCTCCCTCGCTGGAAGTGGAAGACGGATTTTTTTTAAACTCTCTCATCGTCTCGATGTAATCAGTTTCTACAATGTAAAAACGTTCTTTGAGTTACGTGGTCCCAAATAAAATGTTTCTGTTTTATTAAATTTTGTGTCTTTTGATTGCTGGGATATCATTTTGGAAATGTGTAAAATTACAAATTACGTAGTGGTAATAATAGTAATAACATGATTGTTGTCGGGCATAATGGTTCGTGAGCGGCCCTGCATCGATGTTGAACAGCCCTTGGGCTTATTAACGGCCCTCGACTTCGTCTCGGGCCTTTAATAAACCCTCGGGCTGTTCAACATCGATGCAGGGCCGCTCACGAACCATAATGCCCTCCAAAATCATGTTATTGTTTAAATAACAAGATTTATTTCACATTAGTGATTTTCTGGTTGAGGGATAGATTATTTTTGGTGGTCTGCATTTGTTGTTCAAAACTTGGTTTATTACAAATTATTGGAGAGTGCCCGCGGGCACTCTCCAATAATTTGTAATAAAATTATATAAACAAAATATTATTTGTGTTTGACTGAATATAAGCAAGGGAAGTGTTGGCTTTTACTCTGGTATCCTCATTTTATGAAAGTCCTGATAGTGGCTTTTTGCTCTAAACCAGTTAAGAAGTCTTGACAGCAGGATTATATTAGTATTTTAAGCTGCGATAACATTTGGCTCAACGTTTGTCACTGAGCACTATACGGGAGAAAATAGGAATTTAGTTTAAAACTTTAAAAAAATCGAAAAATAATAAGAAAACAAATGACCACAAAGTATCAAGGCGCTGTTTGATTTCGTACCTCATAAGACGTACAAAGGTGTCAACGCGCTGTTTGATTTCGTACGTCATAAGACGTACAAAAGTATCAAAGGGTTAACAGATAGAAAATATAATTCTATAAAACACAATTGTATAAGTTTTATAGTATTGGCTCTTGTGTTGAGACAACTTTATATTGTTTCTTGTTTGTGTTTATTCTTTGAACCTGATTTTAAAAAGGACATGTCTTCTCTGTGAGTTTGTCAACGTGCAGCCTCGGGAATGCAGTAGTAGTTGTAGTAGTACGGCCACTCCCTTACACCACTTATTCGAAACATTTAGTCAGAAAATGGTATTGGTAATTAAAGAAAATGATAAAACATTCTACGTGACTTTTACGCAGAACTAGAAATTTCTATGAGGATATTTTGACAAATGAAAGTAGTACTTGTTTAGTATTACGTTAGAAAAGCAAATGTTTTCCAAGAGGTTCAAGGACTTTTAAAATTATTTGCTCAGTCCAATAACAATCTAAGAACTACAAGCACCAATATCAGTCCAGAGTACCTATTGAGACAAGAGCTTTTGCTGAAGGCAATTATACCGACACCCCACCCCACCCCACATCACCACACTCCACCCCACCACTACAGTGCTGGACCGATGAAGCATAAGTAAGGTAAGGACTGTAACTCTGGTGAAAAATACGCGGCAACATTTTTTCATAACATGTGCAGGAGCGACTTGTTCCTCATACCAAATGTCATTGAAATCCATCCACTCACTGCTGAGATATCGCTGCGAATGGACGCACGGACGGTAAGACTGACGCACGGACGGGCGCATGCAATCCAGTCTCTTCGAGAGTGAGGTATAAAAATTTGGAAAATGATTGTGAGAGTCACTTAAGGCCAACGCACACTTTAGCAATCGAGCTTAGCCATATTCTTTGCCGGACTTGGCTTGCGTGTCCTGTCTCCAGCAGACCAGAGGGTCCTAGTTAGGACTAGGGGAGGCTTTCGAAACTTTACACAAAGGTCTTTCAAATATCATCGGAGTCCCCCCCCCCCCCCCCCAAAAAAAAAAAATAAAAATAAAAATAAAAAATAAACAATAAAAAAATACTGGCTTGAGCTCCCCTTATAATAGAATCCTGGAGAAGCGCCTGGGTCTACCCGACAGATGATCTTTCTGAGGAATCAACTCTCTGGACACTGGTGTCAGTTTTCCCATAATGCAACAAGGAATTTAACCAAATTAACCTTGCTTGATAGACGTATCGTCTCGATTTAGTCCAATGTGGAACGCTTAACATTTAGAGATCTGGAGTCGAGTTTACATGCTGGTGATGGCTCTGGCACTCACGCTTCGGATAATATTGAGCTGGAGGAGTTGTAAAAATCCGAGAAGCTCTTTCTGGACCTCTGAACAGGCAGACGCCACCTGACTATAAAACCATCTTGTCGACTATTGGCCGTGAAGGGAGTTTGATGCCCAATAAGTTGACTCTTATTTCCGAGGCTTGTATGAGTTAGAGAAGACAGGCTAGTGACTTCTGATGATGAAGTTCTTCAACATTTTCTTCGTGTCGGTTCCACTTAAATGAACTGGTCATTAACAATATTCAGCTTCAGGCCATGTAATCAGCGTCAGTCTTTGCCACTTTAGCGAATTACAGTGTCTGCGATGACGTTCTCAAGTACGTCGGTTTACTGTGTTAGGATACATGATCATCTGAACAAAGTTAAATGTTCAATCGATCCTCCAGCATCCTTCTTTCGTTGGCTCATTCCTGCACCCCGTTCTCTTCACACACATCATAGAGTACAGCCGCCGTGGACTGGTCGTAATCCACGCGTGGGCAGTACTATGTAATAAAAATCATCATCTGCAAAATTTGATCACCTCCCGCCACCATAGGGTGGGAGTAATTCTCGGTATAAATAAACAATACTCTTTCAAACGAATTTTGTCGCCGGTTTTCAATTTTCAGTTCCGACACCTTGCAATCGACTATTGCTTTTTAAAGAATATACTTCGATGTTAGAAGAAAATGAATGTGATGATGATGTACACATTTTTCACGGCGATATAAATTTATTATTTATAACATATTTTAGTCATAATTAATAAAATTGACAAAAAGGCAAGTGCCTTGATTAGAAAGTTGATACAATGTTATCAGTTTCCATGCTAGACTGTTGTTTGATGTTTGATGCGGCAAAAGCTGTTACGCTGTGACTGTAGTCACAGCCCAACAGCTTCCACGCCATCAAACGTCATCGATAGGAGGAGTTACTGCGTGATTGACTTGTCACCATCCTGCGAGTTGAGAAGAAGTGGCGAGATATTGAGTTGCGTTGTATCTCGCCAACGTTCCTGCAATCCAGTTGTGTAGAAATCTGTTGTGGAGTTAGATACGTTTGTGAGACAGAAAAGAACAGCCTTTTTCATAAAAAAGTACTCGTGTTTGTCCGCACACATCAAAAGTCAAGACTATACAGAACTGACAAATGCACTCTTCTGATTGGTGTGCGATAGAGTTATTACTCGAGTTTAAGTTAAGCAACGTCGAGCCGGGCTAGTCCTTGGATGACTGACCGCCTGAGTGATCGATTCGGACTCCCTCGTTGTGTCCTTGGGCAAGGCACTTAGCCCCGATTGTCCACATGGTGAAACGATGATGCCGTGTACTAAGGCGTATTGCACGTCGATGGTGCGCATGTCTTCAACCAACCTAACCTTGCCCGTACTGCAGTGCGGAATTACGATGTTGGGGAGTTGGCAGCTGCTCGTTGTTGCTCGGTGGTTCTCTCTGGGTACTCCGGCTTCCTCCATCCGTAAAATTGTCACCGACACGATATGACCTTGGCTGTTAAAGTGTCGTTAAACCTTAATAAATATATAAATAATTACTCGTGTTCTGCAAACCTATAAATTGTTTGACAATGAATAAATATAGAGGAGATGCGCCTATATATCCTCCCCCCCCCCCCCCTCATCTGCTAAAATGGACGTGCGTTTTGTGTCAAACGTACTTGTTCAAATAATGTTGACTGAATAAGGTTGTAATTCTGTTTGGTCAGTTTTATAGTTTTCTTATTAATTGGCAGTGGGAAAAGATAAGCGCATCGATTTTCCAAACTTCACGCCAATATGGGTGGAAAAGTGGCATTAAAGTATTTAATTTCTTCTTGCTCGTGTCATCAATGTTAACCTTTCACATAGAAGCCCGGTGATATGTCTTACGTACATAAAGTATATGGTTGTTCAGTGAATTTGTGTGGTAGACCAATTAATATTTACAGAGTGCATCCCCCCAAGACTTTGACACAAAATGACAAATATCGACTCTACCAAATGATGCGCATGTACAAACATCGATCACACCATCAGTTCTAATAACTGCTTTTGAAAAAATGCTACAAGGGTATCCTGACTTGAGAACTCTACCGTTAGGCTGCATTTATCATGGAAGTGTTTTTACATCATTGTTGGGTGCCTGTAAAGACAGCCAACAATGATAGAGAAATACTGTCAAGTCATCGGCAGTCGTGTACATATACTGTCCAAACAAAGTTAAACCCCCTTCGCCTATAATACCAGTGGCATACAGTAAATAGATAAATTCTCATGAGAGAAAACCTGCTATTTTTAATAAGGGGAATACACCTTATTAGTAAAACAAGGGTGTCTAGAGCATTTGCTTTACTGAATGAATATTAGGCACCACAGACGTCATCACGTCAAAAAATGTCACGCTGTTCAGTATCTGATGGAACCGCCTCGAGCATCTCTAACAAATCTTAATCGGCGTGGCATGTTGTCGATGACCTTCCGACTTTCTCTCAATGTGATGTTGTCCCATTCCTCTACAAACGCACGACGCAGACTGTCGATGTCACTAGGGGGCGGCTGTCTTTTAACCACTCTCCTGCCGAGTATGTCCCACACATGTTCTATCGGGTTGCAGTCCGGGCTCTTTGCTCGGTGGTGAAATAGTCAACAGCCAGCAAATGTTCACCAGTTTTGAGGATCTATGCCCTCTCCAACGGAGGAATGGGGAACATCACAATAAGAGATATTCCTATACCCACAGGTATTATGGTGGGGGGGAGGGGCTTAACTTTTTTTGAACAGTATATACGCTAGTTATATCGTAAAAATTAATCTGAGGATTTAAGGGTCAAGACAACAAAGGATGCATTCCACGTTTTCTTTGCTTGCCCCGATAATAGCAGTCGCAGACAAACGTTTCTAAACAGTCTGCACACGCCAGAGATTGGCTCAAAAGATCTTTTGAATGGAAAACCAGCGCTCACTGAGCAACAAAACGAACTAATTTTCAAGAAAACCCACTTATTTATTACATCCAGTTGGAGGTTTGCTTAACCAGTTTGATCAATGTCACTCGTTGTCGATCTCCTTTCGACAATAGCTTTGATGAAGGCAACCTCAGTAATTTTTAACTCATGATTTTCTGGGAGGTTTTTCACTTTTTTTCTTGTTTTTTTATTTTTGTTTTCCTTTCACACAACTAACTTGTTGGCAAAATTGTTTGATAATTATGTTCATATGTTCGGAGAGGAGTTTTTAATGAGTTGAATAATTTGCACTCCAATCCAATTCTGCTTTATTTATGGCGAATAAAATATATTTAAACCAAGAGAACACATAGTCTGAAGGTCGCGAGTATCCACTTGGTCAATTGAAATAGTATGTATAGGCGGTTAAGGATCGAAACCAAGTGACAGCCATGATAGAAGCCAGCAGTAAGGATACAAGAATAAAAGGATCGTTATTGGTATGAATTGTCATTACTGTACTACCGAATTACTAGCGCAATATCGAACATGACTCTAGAACACAACTCCACATTATCCCACTTCATTCTTTACCATGGCAGCCATCCGAGATTTAAAAGTGTGTGTTTACGAGTTTAACTCTAGTTTATTCAATTGTGCTTATGAAGCCGGTAACACACTCAGACGCGCAAACTTGGTCTTCCTTTACTTATAAAGTTATTCAATCAACGACTAGAGACACACGTGAGTTTTTGTACTTCCTTTTCCCACCACAACGCCTCATTCCCTTAGGGTGGGGTTAAATTAAAATTAATTGCTTGCAATGCTCCCAACACAAAGTTAACCCTTTACCTAACATGAAAAAGACGACATTTGCAAAGAACATTTTTGAATAACTAATTTTTTTCATTTTTTTGCCTCAAAAACATAGGATATGACTCCTCATTGGAAAGAGCTCGACGAGTTCGTTCCAATGAGGCGTCATAACCTATGTTTTTGAGACAAAAATGAAAAAAATAATGAAAATTAATTGGCGATTTTTTAGAATAACGCTGACCGGTTTTGGCCGTTACGTTAGGTAAAGGGTTAACAGTAGAATGGATTGTTTGGTACTTTTAGAAAACGAGCTTAATGTTCGCGTCATGTTCTCTGCACACCTGAATTCTCTCCAGGCGTCAAATCACTGTTTTAAAATATGTATGACACGTCCAAGATGTGAAAAACGACAGTCGACTAAGTCCCACCCAACGTTGAGTATGTTGGGGAAAGTACTTCGCACAAGGACACAACGTCAGTGCGTTTAGCTAGCTTCGTATCAGTGGCATCAAGATCACAAGTCCAATCGACCACTACACTACGAACTCAGGGGCGAACTACACACTTAAAACCCTGAGTATATTATGTATTAAGTGGAGCTTATATAATCCCGATCCGAAAAACTATTAAGTTTATTAATCATTTTTAACCCTTCACCCAGCGTAACGGCAAAAACGTTCAACGCTATTCATAACAATCACCATTAAATTTTCATTATTTCTCCAGTTTTGTCTCAAAAACATAGCTTATGACCACTTATTGGAACGAGCTCGTTGAGCTCGTTCAAATAATGAGTCATAAGCTAAGTTTGTCCCAAAAATAAAATAAAAATGGTTATTCAAGAATTGTGTTTGCCGATGTCGTCTGCCTTTCGTATTGGGTACGAGTTCGTGAAAATTGTTTCTATGAAGGGTCATATGAGAAACTGTATGTTTTTGTTTGGAAAACGTTTAATTACTCAAGATTTTGTGCAAATGTCGTCTGCTTGTCGCGCCCGTTCAAATGAATATTACTTATACAATTAAACATCAACTCAATATCAAAATTTTATTTCAAATATTTCGCCAAAATCATATTATGTGACTCTTCAATGGAACGAGCTCGACGAGCTCGTTGCAATGAGGGATTACATGATGTCGTTTTGTTAAAATTTTTTTCAACTGCTGAACTTACATAGTACGCAGGAGGATGCGTCCCCATTCGTTCGGTAAAGGGTTCATATTCATCTATGTGAAACAAGGAACAATCATTCTGTAAATATTCAAACGAGGACATTTGTTCTTCCCAAAGAACCTCACATATTTCTCGCACGAAACACTGAAGTAGCATTTGAAGCTTAAAGGGTTTCAGTAAAATGGAAATTACTGGATGTTATTGCCTTATCTTCAATACAATAGCTTAATTGCGAGCTTTACAATTTCGTGATCATCTTTAATCCTCCTTCCTATCAGTTCATTGTTGCTTCATTCTCCAGTCGGAAATTGAGAAAATGATCCAGATGCTACGCAGTTCTCTCTTACAAAGCAGAAGTTGCTTTAAATAAGATCTTTCGTAAAGTGTAATCAGAAAATAACTGCTTTCTAAACGGTTCTGTCGATCCCAAATGAACTTTACGTCGATATCTTCCAAGCTTCCTTTCGAAGGCTCTCAAATAAGGGTGTATTCTCACTTTGCCAGCAAGCTGGAGTGAGAAATTTTCACACCTCTACAATAGTCTGTATTAATATTGGTGACAGATATTCACAGTCGCTGTCCTCTGTTTGTTAGCAGTGTTTACTACGAATCGGCGATAACTGGTAATGAATTGGCAATCACAAATATGATAACTTACTTAGCAGTCATCGACTGCCAAGCACAAACCAGAACAATCATCACAACAATCTGTTTACATGAGGGCTAAAATTTAAATTTCAGCAGTGCAAAATCTTATTCCATCGGTCAAAAATGGAATGCACTGGTTAAAATCACAGTTGTGTTTTGAAAAAATGTTAACATTTTGAATTCAACAATATACCGTCCCTTGAGTATAAAAGGCGCTATCTGCAATGCCTCAGCATTGCAGATGGCGCCATGTTGCACTGAAGGGACGATATGTATAAAGATATATTAGTTGGTATTTCATGTTTGCAAGCGCGAAATGTGTATAGAATAGATCTCTATTGTCAAAGTTATTAACGCTTTTTTATGAGAGCAATATCTGCTGGCAAAGTGGGAACAACCTCAAATAAGAGAATGAATGAATGAATGATACTTCATTTTGCAGCATACACAAATATAATTTTAATTAACATATAACAAGGTAAGTGTACACTGCATGGACATGGCATAGCCGGAGAGACTGTCTTCCTGCCATTCCCATACACCAGATTTCATGTCACCAAAGCCTTATCCTTTTGCCTCTTCTTCGACGGTTTTGCCTAAATAAAATAAAAACAATCCTCATGCACGGACCGGAGACATTCCTTGCTAAAGCCACATCAGTTTAACAGTCTGATAGTTTGAAAAAAGAAATAATGAGTTTGGAAGAGGATATCATTTTTTATAAAAAGCAATCACGACAATACGGATTGGCACAAGTAATGATGGACTAATACGAGTTTAGGGTTGTATTAATTAGTGCCTTTTTAAACAGGGGCCTACTGAGTTGTTGAGTTTCTGCCTTTAAATCATTCCAAAAGATGCAGGCAGTTTATTATGATACTAGTCATGCATAAACAAAAGAACATGTAACCCATATAGGTCATCGAACTTCATTATGCAGCAACTTTTAAATAATGGTTCGGAATGTGAGGGATATTTTCTGTTCGTTATAACGCGAATATATTATCTTTGATCACATTTTGCCTCTTGTGGGTCGTACAACCGTTAAAATCACCCTCATATTACTTGCAACCAGAGAATAAAACAATTTACAACATAAAACGCACTAAAAGATCTTTCCATGAAGTGTAGAAAATAAATAAAGACATTTGCAAGACATCTCAACATCTGAATACTCCGGTGGCGACAGTAAATCTGATGATCAGAAAAAACGCATGTATACTTGAAAACCTTAAAGTTCCCCTGTACTCCTGGTTCCCTGCAGGTGAAAATTCGTTGAGAGTTTAACGAACACTACAGTATTTTCCTATGGGAATGCCGGGGACCAGGGAACATTCTCGCAACCCTTAAGCCTTTGAACCTTAGCGGGCGATTTCCGGCCAGCAACATGATACGTCATAACGTCATTAAATAGGATGGCTGTTCAGTAAATGTGTGGGGTAGACCATTCGAGACTGCACGGTGAAATTATTGATTGGTCTACCCCAAATAATGAATATGGATTCTTCTAATTGCTGCCATTGAACTTGCATGTAAGATACCACTAGAGTTCAAAGGGTTACGCCATAGGAAAACACAAGAAACGTACTACATTTTGTGAAAAGGAACTTGTTTGTACCCCAGTAGTTGGCTCGATCCGCAAGTATACAGAAGAAGTCTCCTTGGTTACGAATCGAAATTAAGTATTTTTATTGTTTACTAATCATATATATTTCATTTTCAGGTTATTTTATTCAACTTTGTGGGGAGTTAGTTTAGTATAGTAACTGAGACAAAGTTAGGAGGTCTTAAATAAAACTGTGAGCGCTAAGTTGTCGAACGGTTCGTCGTGTTGCCTTTTGTCGCGTGTTTACAATTTTCCCTGTCCGATCGCGTAATTTTGTCTTGATGATGGCGAGCAAGTCTGTTCAGACGGAGGTAAGTATGGAGGTAAATACGTGTAATATCGCGGTCCAGGTCAACGGTGCCAACGGAGTAAGTATTGGTGTGCAGACAGAGGTCACTGGGGGTGTCGGTCAGAGCCGGGTTGGTGGGGCCACCGATGGCGATATTGGGCTTGAAGTTTGTAAACAGTGTTCTATGATGTATGGGGACTGTCGATCGATGGGATATGGAGAGGTATGTGCAAACTGTCAGGAAATCCTCCGCCTACTTGAGACAATTGTTAAGTTTGAGGGGGAGATTGCTGAGCTGAAGGGAAAACTTGGTAGGGCGGGACTGTCTGGAGTTACGCCTGTGAAAGTGGCTTTCCGAGAAGGATGGAAGGTTGTCGGTGGTTCCAAGAGGAAACATGGGGGTAGAACCTTTGATGTGAATGAGGTAGGTGATGAGGTGGGGGCTGCTAGAAAAGTACGTAGGACAGATGAGGGGGGCCCAGGCCGGAGCAATGCTGTAAAGTGTTTGGCGTGGACTACCAAAAGTGGTAGGAAAGGGGGGCCAGAGAAGCAGGTAGATAGGGGTGTAAAGTCCAAAGGCAGTGGGGAGTGCAGCACCAGAAACAGATTTGATGTGCTCGATTCGGAAGAGACAGAGGAGGAGATGGAGGTAGTTGCAACAGATAGTAGCTTGGGGTCTAGGCCAGGAAAAAGGAGGAGGGATCCGGGGGAAGACCAGGGGAGTAGACCAGGTAGCTCAGGGCCTGGAAAGAGACGGAGGGACAAGGATAGGAGTAATCCTAGGTCAAAGATACCGATACCGATATTGATTCCGAGTGGGGCTGTTGGAGAGGAAGAGGACGCTGTAAACAATAGGAGACTAGAGGAGATAAATAGGGCGAGGTCCAAAAGTAAGTTGGTGGTTGCGGGAAGTAGCATAGTTTGGGGGATCGAAAAGGTTGTCTGTGGTCCGGACAGTAAAAATAGAACAGTTCTGTGCTTTCCGGGGGCTAAAGTGGAGGACCTGAGGGATAGAGTGGACGGTATTGTAGCTGGGTCGGGGCCTGATCCGGTAGTGGTATTACATGTGGGGTCCAATAACATCAGGGAGAGGAAATCAGTTCGTTTGGTGGACACATACAAGGACCTAATTAGTAAGCTACTTAGCAGAAATGCTCGGATCATCGTTTCAGGGGTGCTCCCCGTTATGGGTGATGGGAATGAGAGGAACTCGCGGATTATGGCACTAAACGAGGAGCTGGAAGAGCACTGCAAAGACTTGGGAGTACATTTCATTGACCACTGGGATTCATTCTGGGGACAAGGAGAGTTGTATGGGCGAGACGGATTGCATTTAAGTAGGATGGGTACAGACTTGTTGGGCCAAAAAATCTTACAGGTGGCTGGGCCTTTTTTGGAGAAAAGGGGGGTAGGGGACCACAGCCGGTAACCCAGAGTGGCATAAATGCTGGGAACATAGGAAGAACAACAAACATGCACAATACAGGGACATACCAGGGTTATAATAATGTGCCAGTGATGACAAAAAAACAAAGATTCATTAAGTTTGGGTACTGCAACATCCAGGGTCTGCACAAGAAAGTAAGCGAAATATCAACAATGATGGACGAAGGAGACTTCGATATAATGGGTCTAAGTGAGACGTGGATACGACGGGATGAGCGGGTTGATCAGATGAAGGGTTGCGTGTGGATAGGAGCTGGGCGAACTGAGGGTCAGAAACGGGGTGGGGGTGTTGGCATCTACGCTAAAGAGGAATTACAGCCCTCATTGATTACAGATCTCACAGAAGCCAGGACTCAGATTCCAGTATCCAACGAAATAGTCTGGGCAAAAATCAAGTTAGGAAGCAGGAGTGTTGCCGTTGGTGTTGTATACTTAGCAGTGGAGGGAAGTAAGCCCGAGTGGAATGATTCAATATATACAACTCTTAGATCGAATATCACAGAGCTTGGGAGCAGAGGGTTCAGTATTGTCCTAATGGGGGACTTCAATGGGCACATCGGGGATAAGGAGGAGGGCATACAGGGAGGTGATAGGAAAATTAACACGAATGGGAGGAAGATGTTGGACCTATCAAAAGAGCTTGGTTTAAAGATCCTGAACAGGGATGCGAAATGTAAGGGTAAATGGACCTGGGAGAGGAACGATAAGAAAACAATAATTGATTATATACTCACTGACATTAGCGTATGGAGGGAGGTTATAGATGTAGAAATAGATGACGAGGGAAAAAATGACTTGGGTAGTGATCACAACCTGATAACAGTTAAGATTATGGGCAAAAAGACGAATAGAGACAGAAATACCTTCAAGGAAGTTTGGGGACTAAAACAAGGAGCCGACTGGAAGCAGTTTCGGGAAAAACTAAAACCAAATCTTGAATGTATACCTAGGGATGCAAATGTCCAGAGTATTTCAGATGGCATAGTAAATAGCCTAACAGAGGCAGGGAAGGAGTGTATAGGAAGGGTGAGGGTCCCAACGAGAGAGCTTGGATACAGGGTTAACGAGGGACTGAAAAAGGCTATAAAAGAAAGGAAGGTAAAATGCGCTGCTTACAGAAGAAGTAGGAAGCTTAAAGGGGTGGATAACAATGACACGAGACTAATGAAAGGAGAATATGAACTGGCACGGAAAAAGGTGAATGAGATAAAGAATAATAATAGGAAGGAGCGCAATTGCAGTCTTGCCAGAACAATAAAGAAAACGGGGGGTTAGAGCTCAAACGTATTTTGGAACTGGGTAAATAAACGGGGGAAAAGTAGTGTGCAGAGTATCAAAGTGGATGGGGAAAGTACAGAAGATAAAGGCCGTATCGCTTCAGAGTTAGTCAAGCACTGGGAAAAGATAAACGATAGGCGATGGGGCAGTGGGTCCCCACCAAAAAGAAATACACTGGTGGAGGAGAACCTATCCAATCGTGTATGTAGCGAAATAACGGCAGAAGAAGTGCGGAACGTGATCTCGAAATTAAAAAATGATAAAGCGGGAGGGACTGATGAAATTCCGAACGAATTCCTCAAAAATGGAGGGGAGGCACTTATTGAAGTCCTGACAAACCTTTTCAACCTGGCTCTGCGAAAGCAAGAGGTCCCCAGAGAGTGGAGGGAAAGTAAGGTGTCGTTCATACACAAAAAGGGGGATAAGGAAGTTCTAGATAACTATAGGGGGATATCAGTTAGTAGTAACATCGGAAAAGTATTCTGTAAGGTCATATACGGTAGACTAGAGGAAGTTATTGAAGAGAAAGGTTTTTTAGGAGAAATTCAAAATGGTTTCAGGAAAGGACGAAGAGTCACTGATCACCTATTTACACTCACCCAACTGATAGAATCAACAAAGGCTGAAAAGAAAAAGATGTTTCTGGCATTTCTAGATGTGAAAAAAGCGTACGACCGAGTGTGGAGGGAAGGTATGTGGCGAAAGCTCGAGGGCATCGGACTGGGGGGTGACTTTGTGGGAATCATGAAAGCACTGTATACAGATGTGCAAAGCCAACTCAGTCTAGGGAGTATCACTACAAAACGAGTCCCTATGGATATAGGCCTCAAGCAGGGGTGTATCTTTTCACCGATTTTGTTTGCATTGTATGTTAAAGATTTAGGGGACGAACTAATTCAGAGTGCGGAGGGGGTAAATGTTGGAGACATAAAGATACCAGGCCTATTCTTTGCGGACGACATGGTGTTAATGTCTAGAACTGAACAGGGGCTAGAGAAACTGCTGGAAATTGTTGGTAGATATGGGAACACTTGGCGGCTCGAACTAAATGAAAATAAAAGCAAGGTAATACCCGTTGGACGCAAGGTAGATATGACGAAGAGATGGAGAGTGGGGGAGTTCTCAATCCCCGAAGGGGAAAGCAAACAAATCACTGTAGGAGAAACGGGAGAGTATGAGTATCTAGGGGTAAGCATAAATATAACGGGAAGAGGGGTGTACAGAAATTACTCAGCCAAACTGATTCTGAAGGGGAAAAGAATTCTGAACCAACTAAAACTTTTAGGGAAAAATAGTTTTAACAAGGTCTTTGTGGGGAAAACACTGTGGGAGAGGGTGGGTTTACCAAGTATAACGTATGGCACGGACGTGATTCCATTAAACCAAACCGTTATTAAGAAGTTGGAAAATACTTAAAATGATGCCGGCAGATGGATAACAGGGTCGAGTAATGCTGCAGCTTTGGAAGCAGTAAGGGGGGAGCTTGGGTGGATGAAAATCAAGGACAGGGTAGATTTGGGAAAACTGTGTTACTTTAACTACTTGAGAAACCTGCCTGACAACCGGTGGTGCAAATTGATGCTCGATACCATTTGGAATTCTAATATAGAAACGGGGTGGTCAAAACATGTGAGGGAACTAATGGACAATTACTCTATAGAGGTCACAAACATAGAAGTAGGAATGAAAGAAGGCAAAAGGTTTGTCAAAGAGAGAGTCATGGAAGATTGCAATCGAAACTGGCGAGCAGGGGTTAGCGTGAAAAGATCACTGCAGGGGTTACAATATAAAGAAAAGCCAGCTTTTGAGAAGTACCTAGATGGCACCTTTGGAGGGTCACTGCTGTTCAAACTGAGATCAAGATCACTGGAGCTTCGGGGAAAAATTGGGAGAGATGGGGAAAAGGGATGCCAAATGTGCCACTCTGGAGTAGTGGAGACCCTGGAACATTTTCTCTTGGAATGCCCACAGTATATACCTCATAGAATAAAATTTACTGGAAAAATAATGCAGAAGTGGGGTGAAGAAACAAAGGATAGATGGCTGAAGGGGGACACGAGGGAGAGGGTAGGAATGCTTATTGAAGAAATTGAAAAAGAGGAAGTGAGGGACACTATTAAGCAGTTTATATCTGAATGCTGGGAGGAGAGGAGGGGAAGAGGGGGTGGGGTGCAGGGGGAATGATGGCCTTCTCTTATGAGGACCGCGACAAATCAGCGGCTGGCCAAAGAGTTATTATTATTAATGCAAATCTCAAAGAAGGACGTATTGTGTCGACGTTTTCGTCTGATTTTTTTTTGTGATCGGCGGTTTTCTCTTCTTGGAATTCAGCTATATTGTATTTCCAGTTAAGGGCCTTCTTTTTCCCATAACTAAGAAAAACAAAAGTAAATATATTTGTCAAGATATGTATAAATTTTGTATAGGCATGAAATCAATCCATATATAAAAGAGAGAGAAGCCCTGTCACAATTCAAGAAAAAATGGCCGCACTACTTAAAAAACATTTTGAGAAATTCTCTCAATCTTTGTTTGTGTGTTAGGATTCCTTTTAAAACACGCCGTTCTGTTTCGAGTGTGAAAGTTCTTCGAAGTCAGTGGTAGTTTAAGATATGATGACGACACCAAGTGATCGCGTGCACTCGATGTGTTGATGGAATCACCAAAAACATCACAACTTATCACAGAAACAGCCAGATCTTTTATTCCATCACAAATAATAGTTGTCCGACCGAAGGATAAGCCTTGAATGACTTCCTTTGTCCGTAGACAAATGCGGATACGTAACAAAGCACATAACAAAGCCAAGCGGACGAATGATCCACGTGACTGGCGTGAATTTAGAAGACTCAGAAATTATACTATATAATGTGTAAGGCAGGCTAAACAAGACTTTGATGTTAACATTTAGCTAAATTAAACCTGCACTTGACGACGGTAAAGAAGTCCGGTTCGTATTCTGTGATATAAGTAAAGCATTTGTCAGAGTCTGGCATGCAGGTCTTCTGCATAAACTTGGCGGAATTGGGGTACGAGGAAATTTACTGTCTTGGTTCAAAAGCTATCTAAGTGAACGTTCACAAGTAGTCGTAATCAACAGAGAAAAATCGGAGAATAATTGGATTTCATCAGAGGTTCCTCAAGGTTCGGTTTTGGATCCCCTTCACTTCAATATTTATATAAACGACATCGTAAATAACATTCATTCAAATATTAGATTATATGCAGATGACACTTCGTTGTTTTTAATTGTTGAGGATGCAAACATTCTGAACGAAGAATTGAAGAGTATTGGTGAATGGGCTAGTAAATGGCAAGTTAACTTTAATCCGTTAAAAACAGTTACGCTGAGTTTCTCTCTAAAAAGAAATCCATCTGCCAAATCCACTCTATATTTGTCAGATCACCCAATAGTAGAAGTTGACACCCATAAACACCTGGGTCTACACTTTCAGACTTCTGGCACTTGGAAAACTCAGGCAGAGAATCTAGTTGAAAAAATCAGCCCGATGATAAATTGTCTTCGGAGTTTAAAATACAGATTGTCGCGGTCTGCGTTGGAAACTCTGTATACCAGTTTTATTGTCCCGCTTTTTGACTATGCAGATGTTATTTGGGACAGCAGTGCGGAAAACGTAATTACCTTACTGGAAAATTTACAACTAGATGCTCTGCGTACAATTTGTGGTGCACCTATAGAGGCACGAGCCATAACATAATTTATGAAGAGACAGGCTTTATCACTTTGAAAGAAAGGAAGAAAAGACATAAAATAATCATGATGTACAAACTCATATCTGGAAATGCCCCGTCGTATCTTACGCTTCTGGTACCCCGGCAGACTACTGATATCACAACTTACAACTTACGTTCTTAAGATAACTTGCGTGAAATACAGTGTCGCACCAGACTCTTTTCTGATTCATTTCTGCCTTCGGCCGTGAAATTGTGGAACAGCCTGGGCACGGACGTGAGATCCTGTGATTCCCTAGAGTCTCTGAAAAGTTCCCTTCGAAGAGATGACAGGGTGGCTCCAGAGTATGACTATGCTGGTTGTAGACGAGGTCAAATACTCCATAGTAAACTTAGAATGAGATGCAGTGACTTGAATACTTATACATTCGAACGCTTCTTAACAAACGACCCTAAATGTTCCTGTGGAAATGATTATGAGGATGCAGCTCACTTCATCTCATTGTGTCCTAACTTTCGTATCCAGCGTTAGTCTTTCCATCTAAACATCAAGAACCTAACAAACAATATCAGTTATATTCTGTACGATAATCCAGCATGGCCTAATGCAGTTAATCAAAGAGTATTTGTGGGCTTCCAAAAGTACATTGAAGAAACGAAGAGATTTGAGTAGAGGCTACCTTTAACCCATGGGATAAGATATATAAGTTTATACAGTCACAAATACATCATGCATCAAGTAATCACAGAAGACAGCTGGCTCCGCACAATGCACCTGTTCAAGCACCATTATTGTTCGTAAGTTCTTAAGTGTACCGGCTTAGCCTGTTTACCAAACCATTTTGATTTCGAAATAAAATATGTTTAAAAAAAAATCGCGTGCACTCAATCTCTATTGCCCCTTTTCGCGTTTCGGTGAATTTTCAAAAAGAAATATTGATTTTGCGCAACGTAACACGACGAAGGCACGATCTCACAAAGTCTGGTGCATGGATAAAACGCCTGCCAACTGTATATTAACCCTTTACCCAACGTAAAGACCAAAACCGGCCAGCGATATTCTCAACAATCGCCAATTAATTTTCATTATTTTTTCAGACGCTAAGAGGGGACTTAAACCCCAATGATTAACCTTATTTTGTAAGAAAAGTGAAAATAAGTTATATAAGTGAACTCAATTACGAGAGCTCGGAGGGAGTTCAAAACATTCAAAAATTCTTGAATAACTATTTTTTTCATTTTTTGTCTCAAAAACATAGGTTATGACCCCTCGTTTGAACGAGCTCGTTCCAACGAGGGGTCATAACCTATGTTTTTGAGACAAAAAAAAAGTTATTCAAGAGAATTTTTTGCAAGTGTCGTCTGCTTTTCATGTTGTGCAAAGTGTTAAATAACTCCCTCCGAGCTCTCGTAATTGAGTTCACTTATATAACTTATTTTCACTTTTCTTACAAAATAAGGTTAATGATTGGGTTTTAAGTCCCCTCGTAGCGTCTATGGCAATATCACGTCCGCATTACAAGTATACACTCACTTTTGCAGAACATTAATGCCTGTTAAGTCCAGAGGAATTTCACACCAAGCGCTGATGACCGCATCTTATTTTACCAGAAAAACAGAACGTCTTTTCCATAGTACAGTAACACTGCCTCACCTCTTGGGACTACCACGGAGAATAAGAGCACATGGTTGGGGGTTCAAAACACTAGCCCAACAGTGGTTCGGGGCTGGAAAAAACGCGCAAATGACCAAAAATGCTATTTGTTTCCTCCACATAAAATCACTAAATTCTATGCTTGTTTAACCTTCTATAATCAATTATATGGTCAACCAGGACATTTAAAACATATAAATGATCATATTATGGGTGTAGGTAAGTCCCAATCCATATAAAGTACATGTACCACCCTAACCGCATGGATATACAGAAGTCGTTGGCAAATGTGAATCAGGCAAATTGAATAACATGGGAAGTATTTTCAAATATCAACTTGAAACTAATTGAAATTGTGATTTAATCAGTCTGATTTTGTATGCTATATTGTTTCATGGATGTGTAGGCACGGGCTTGCATCTATGCTTCCTAATATCTTATTTGACCATTGCATGCTAATTGAAGGAGAAAATAGTTCAGAATAATTTCAGAAAGGTTGTATAAACAAAAATCATAATACCACCTGATGCCACTGGTGTAAAATAATAAAACAAAGACTAGCCACCCCCACCCCCCACCCTAAGGCTCAGCTGACATAAATTGAACATTGTTTATTAGTTACAAAGGCCAACTGAACAAAGATGACTGCTATGCATCACCCCAGCAAGATATGCAGACTTTTAGACTGTGAGTGTGACTTCCCTAATGTCACATTTGCATGCCACAGAAACAGGGAAATAGAATTTTTGCCATCCCTATTAGCTTCAAAATGAGGAATGAAGAGTGTTTTCTTTTTAGTAGAATAAAGTAGAATTGCTACATAATCCAGTACAGACTAGGGTATCAGGGAATGTACTTCCTCAGACTTAATCAGACTTATTCAATGACTTATTCAGACTTATTTGTTACTATTGTCATTCAAACTCATTCGAATTATCTCCCTTGCAGCCTCAGAGATTTTTTAAAATGCTGGGATAGCCAGGGGAATAGTCTTTTGGTCCCCAAAAATGGCCCGGAAAAAGTAATAAACTTTGCAGGTGGGGTGGTGGGTGTCTGAAGGGTGGAAACAATTTTTCCAGCTCCCCCTCCCCCCCCCCCCCCCGGCCCAACCGTTTATTAAATTGTATTACGAAATACTATTCAATGCACTGTGGGTCAACGGGGATCAACTCCTTGCAACCTGGAGGATATTCCTGCTCCGGACAGGATTTCTCTTGCCACTAAAATAAATTTAATTTTGGCTCAATCAATTTCCCCTCCCCCTCTTTGTAAATTAAAAAGACATTTTGACCAATGATTTCTTGAGTTAAATATGGATGAATGTTTCATGAAATATAGTCATGGCTGCTGAACAGCAGCCATGGCTAGATTTGATGAAAAATATTTTGAAAATATTCAGCGGGTTACGAGTTAAAAAGTTAGTGCAGTAAATATCTTTTTCAAGTTGGTCAAGAGGATTGACTTTAATTTTCGTCGTATTTCCACTGCTTTGGGAGCACTAAATACATGAGTACAAAACTCAAGGTGAATAAACTTGTGGGTGTTCATCGTTCTCTTTGTAACGGGCGTTTCTCCACTCAGATAAATGCCTAACCGGCGGCCGTTAATGAACGGCAGTATAATTCCTCATTTGGACCGGAAGGATAACACAGCGTAGACAGCGTCAGATCGGTTTTATTCACGGATGTGAACCAGACAAATGGCAGATTGCACCGGCAGCTGGATGGATAAGACTCATTGGCCTTTTTAATCGCTCCTTTGAAAACACTAATAAAACCCTATTACGCCCACTAAATCGGTAGGTGTTTGAAAAAAAACTTTTTAGTTTTTGAAGGGCTAATGTAAGAATGGTGAGTGGTGCGAGTTTCTCTGTTTGATATTCAGTGGTGTTCTATAACACTGTAACCAACACGACCAGAAGACGACATTTACATAAGATTTTCCGAATAACTTAATTTTGTCACTGTTTTTCCCCAAAACATATCTTATGACAGACCCCTCAATGGAACGATCTCAACGACCAAACATAACCGAAAATGCGCCCAAAAATGTCGGAAGTAATAAATTGAATAATATTCTTCGCGATCAGTGAGATGTTGGATTACTCTAGTTGCATTACATCACAAATCGTCTTCTCTTGTAAACAAGTGAATGTCGATGGGAAAATTTAATCAAAATATGAAACGGTTTGCAAACACTTCGTAGGCTCGCCTAATGTTTTTCTTATTTCACCGCATATGACACCGTATCCGCCAATCAAACGTGCCGTAACTTATAGTGTACACCATCCACAAAAATGTTCGTTTAACTTCTCGACCACGCCTCTGTTGGAGATGTTGAAGATAAAAATGGCAAATGTAACGATTTTTTTTTTCTTGCTTTTCTTTGTATTCTAGAATTATCGAAGTAGCGCGTCACTTCGGTAGTCATTTACGAGGGTTGGTCATTTTGTACCCAATCTGAAGTTTATCTATATTTATTTATTGAGGTCAGAGGCGGCGGAACCGGTGGGGGGGGGGGGGCACATGGGACACGTGCCCTTCCACTTTTTTCCACAGACCTGTTGCGCGGTTACACAATGAGTTAAATGGGCGCAAACAAACGTGGCATTATACAAACATACCTGTAATATATTATTTGTAAATCCAAACATTTGTCCAAATAATTCCACCTTGGATCGCTTCGGTCCGTTTCTTCTATTTCAATCATCTTCCAACCCGAAGGCTGGCCTTCGGGTTGGAAGATGATTGAAATAGAAGCAATGGACAGGACAGTGACCACATCTCGGCATGCTCATCTAAACGAGAGACTGTAGTGTGTTATGGTACATTTATCGATATACGATTGTAATTTTTCTCCCACTGGGCCGTACCATACTAGCCTTTAAAATTTGGGCCCATCCAATTTTATCGTGCTTCCACCGCCTCTGTTTGAGGTTTAACGCCACTTTCAACAACCAGGGTCCCAACTTGTTGGGTAGTTTTACGGTTGGAGGAAGGCTGAATATCCAAAAAGAACCACCAAGCAGCGACGCGCAACTGTCAGACTCTCCAACTTGATAACCTGACACAAACAGGATCAGCAATGGCTGAAGGCAAATGCACCATCGCCGTACACCAGAAACCAAACCTCAGTACATAGCGTCACCGTCTTCCCACAGTCTTCCCACGACCCATTTATGATGGCGTTGAGTCGCTCAAATGTAATATACTGAACACTGAAAGCAACGCACCGCTTGAATTCTCAATGCTCTTTCAGATCTGAATTCTATAGATGGTGGTTTGGATTATGAATGAGTCCTCATATCTTCATAAACTCCTCAGCACACGGGGATTTAATACTATGCATCATTCAAGAGTCACTTTGCGCTTGTCTCCCTAGCAAGGCTATTGCGATGACAGTGGTGGACAAAATCTGTCGCGTAGAAGTGTTGGACGAATCTGCATAAAATGACAAAATCAACATTCCGTGGGTCCTGCATATCTGGAAGCATGACCTAGCATGAAAGTTTGCGCAAGAACTGCTGACATCTGTGACGTCATTCCTGTCTGAAGTGAACAATTCCAGTCTGCTGGTATCTCTTCAGGACTATGGTAAAATGGTGAACATCTTTGGTCCGTGCCATTGTGCCGTTTGTCTTGTTAGCTTCAAACATATTACGACACGAAATCGTTGATCATTACGTAACGACGGTACCATGAGATTAGGTTAACACAACAAATTCGTTCAGGTAAACTTTGAACGTGTTCTCATCGCCCACAGCGCCAAGAATTTAAAAATATACTCATCCTTTCACAATGTTCAAAATCGGGTGGCACATGCACGATAACCTGTTTAACCCTTTTGTACCCGAATGGTCGTGTTTCCGGTCCAGGGTCGCGATACGACCTGGATTCACAAAGTAGACAGTTCGTCCCTGAGTTCCAATGTGTTCTATGTGCCAGTAGGCACATAGAACACATTGGAATTCAAGAGACGAGTTGCTCAGTGAACTTGTGTGGTAGACCAATCAAGATTTTCAACGTGCTTAACTTTCCTGTAAATCTAGAATTTCAAAATGTAGCGACGTGTCCCATAGTATTCACTGTAGCAGGCGGGCGCTCCTTTTTTATTTTATTTTTGTTTGTTAGGGTGTAACGACACTTTCAACAACATGGTCATATCGTGTCGGGCAGTTTTACGGTCAGGGGAAACCGGAGACCTCGCAGCGATCCACCGAGCGGGTACATGGAGGACTCTCCAACTTACTGACCCGGCACAAACAGGATTTGCCCCAACTGAAGGCACGCGCACCATCGACGTGCGGTACATCTTAGCGCACTGCGCAATAGTCCTTCCACTTGGACGACTGGGATAAAGTGTTTTGCACAAGGAAACAACGCAGATGATGCGGCTCAGGATCGAGCCTAAGAGGCGGAGTGGCCGTATGGGCCATATGGGACAACGTCCCGGTGCCCCTTCCCTAATGAGAGCCCAAGTGGTCCCCAAAATCGATGGATCCTAGGCCCCTTTGGTGCAACGATTTTAGTCTAATTAGCGGCGAAGCTGATACAATAATGCTATTGAAATGCCCTCTATGTGGGCTGCCTGCTATTGATCGCAGAGATGATAGAACACAGTGTTCTTGCAGTTCGAAAAAATCAAAATTTTCTTCGGGTCCTGGTCCCCCTTGAACATTTCCCGGTAACATTTTTTGATCCAGTCCGCCCCTGTCGCGCCTACAACCTTTGAAAAAGTTCAAATCCGATAGCAACAGGTAAAAAGGTAAAAAAGGGCATTTTATTATATGCTAGCCTGAGAGTATTATTATAGCAAATTATCTAAAAGATATTACTTGATATCCATCGACTTAATGCATAAGGAAGAATATCCCTCAATAGCTTCCTAATTGACGTCACGCTTCGGCGCATACCTTGGAATATTATTATCGCAAATTATCTAAAAGATATTTCTCGATATCCATCGACTTGATGCATAACGAGAAATATCCCTCAGTAGCTTCCTAAATGACGTCACGCTTCGGCGCGTCACTTCGCCTTCAATACTGTTACAAGCTATTCAGTCCCGGCTTTACCAGCAGTACCAGAAGTTCAAGCTATTCCAAGCCGTCCTGGTGATTCTATGACTGATTGAATGTTTAATAATAAGAAATTAAGAAAGTAAAATAATTAGATGCATAGAAAGTGCCCCTGAGAGTGACATTGAGCCTCAAACTGGGTTACGTTTCCAAAAAACCTAGTCGATCGATTCGCCCAGGAAGCTTTGGGGTTTTTTTGGATGAGCCGGCGTACACAACTCCAAATTCCTTGTTGTAAACTGACATTTTAAATGTTCTAAAAAATAAGATTAATGAAAAAGATGAGAATATTCTCATTGGTGTATTATAATTATTAAATTTCAACTGGGAGTTGAACAATTAGTTGGTTAAATTATTGTGGGAAAGTGGGACTATTTTTTATGTTTGAGTGATTTGGCTAGTATACGATCAACTGATCTTTGTTACTGTTTTGAAACGTACGTTTTTGCCGTCGAATTGGGTTGAATATGCACAGTAAAATGTCACGTAGCATATAATAAAAAGAAAATCTACCCTATTTTAGTGAAGCGCTCGAGAAAAATAAAACTTTCAGGCCCAAACTCATGAGATAATTCTCTATATTGACTAAAATAGCGTAGCTATCCTCTTTATACAGTCTGCAGTTTAGCCCTTTTTAACGTTTTTCGGGTCACGGATCATGACATTCCCCAATTTCAAACAGTAAATGTCTGCTTACCGATCTCAGTTTACCTGGATTGATCAATATGCCTCCTCCTCAGGGGCGTAGCTAGAATTTCCTATTGAGGAAGCCATAATTTTTTTTTTTTTTTTTTTTTTTTGGAGGGAGGGGGTTGTCAGGTCGATATAAGCAAAAGGCATATCAAAGTTCCGTACGCCTGAGGTGGGGGAGGATATGGCCCTCCCAGTGGTGGGGGTTCGGGGGCTCCCCCGAAACCCCACCAAAGAGAAGGGTAATATCCGTCCCAACCTTAGGCCCATGGAATCCCCCTCACACTGGTACGGGTTCGGTCGGGTGGCCCCCGAGAAAATCTTGAAAATTCAATGCCCTGAGAGTGAATATGGGATCCTTTGTTGCTTTAATTTTCCCATTTTGAGGGGAGCCACTGAAATTTGTATGGGGGCTATGCCCCTAGCCCCCCCCCCCCCCCCCCCCCCTGGTTACGCCATTGCCCTTCCCCCTCAAAATGGTGTAAAGGGTCACCAAGGCTCGTTATTTCTCGGCACGACACGTTCAAAATACGTAAAAATAATTCACGTAGTTATGTAGGATTTCCGGTATGTCAATTGTTCACACATTTCTACTTCTCAGGGAAGTAAGACGTTAGTTTCTTGCATAACAATATCGCATGATTGGGTATCAAGCTGTTCAGTTAGTTTGATACCAGCCTTCGTTTTTCACTGGAGATTTCTGCAAGATAAAAACTCGTATCACATAACACAAAGCATACGAAATACTGCTCAGCCAATGAACTACCGAGTTTAATTCTGATATCCATTTAAAGGTTGACATAATGGAACGGCCAAATATACAGAACGTCCATTCATAAACATCCTTAATAAGTATCGTCATTAAAATCGACATTCGATAACGTTACCTCCCTTGAAATTATCAGACGAGCGAGGAAGGTCCACTCAAGAAGCAAGTAATTGTTGAGAAAACAGCAAACGAAAATAAGTCCATGTTTCCTTTTGTTACTTTCAATAAATGAAAGGAACAGACAGCTCTCGGAACTGTCCGTTGTTTTCGTTAATTAAAAATAACAAAAGGAAACTTGGGTTTATGGCAAGCTAGTTATTTAGTTATTTATTTATTGGTGTTTAAGGTCACATAACTTATGCCCAATGGCTAATCGTGACCGTGACAGTTTTACGGGTGGAGGGAATCGGAGTACCCGGAGAGAACCACCGAGCATCGACGAGCAACTGTCAGCTCCTCAACATTCTAAATCTGTTCAAGCTCCGTTCAAGCGGGGTTATAGCGGTTGAAGACATGTGCACCATCGACGTTCAGTACGCCTTAGTACACGGCGTCATAGTGCCCCCATGTAGCCTTGCCCAAGGACACAACGCGGGTTGTCCCGGGTCATCGAACTCGGGACCTCTAGCATAGAAGTCCAACAGCCTACCAATGAGCCACCGCTCTCATAGGTAGATGGTTAATGGGCCTTTACCTAAACGATAAGCAGACAATTGCAAACAAAATTCTTGAATAACTATTTTTTTTAATTTTTGCGTCAAGACATGGCTTATGACCCCTCATTGGAACGAGGTCAATGACCTCGTTCCAATGAGGGGTCATAAGCTATGTTTTTTGAGACAAAAATTTAAAAAGTAATGGAAATAACTCTGGTCGGTTTTAGCTGTTGCGTTGGGTAAAAGAGATAATGCTTTAGGCTGCGACCAAAAAGTGAGCAGCCTAAGAAACAAAAGAGTTAGCCTGTCCATCCATTCGCCAGTCGATTCCTGATCAAACGTTTTGTTTATAACTGAGCGTTCCGAATGTATTATTTTTCAGTGTAGGTCTGTCTATATGACCGTGTATTATTTTGTTTGTTTATTGTTGTTTAACGACACTCTCAACAGCCGGACCACACAGTGTTGTACCGTTTTAAGGGTGGAGGAAGCAGGCGTACCTGGAGTGAACCACCGTGTCGCTGCGAGCAACTGTCAGACTCTCTAACTTAATAAATACATGTAGTTACTAGCGGTTGAAAGCAATTCAGTACGTCTTGGTAAACAGTGCGACCATGCCGCAATTTGGGCAATCAAGATGAAGTGTCTCGCCTAAGGACACAACGCAATTACAGCTGCTCAGGATCGAACCTTCGGTGCAAATTGCAAGACCCGAACCACTGAGTCACTGCGCTCCCTGTATTATTATTTAGGGGTTCACTGGCATAGGCTTGAAAAGTAGTAGTGTGTTTGTGGATGTGACGGGCTATCTCTATTTTGTCTAATTCTGATCAAATGGCCCCAGCTACCTGCAATCGCCCTTGTCCAATTTTGGAAGCCTCTGTCCGAAGATGCCATTCCATTTCCACGTACTTCAGTGTAGGGCTGTTACGCTTTTTTAATTTATGAATCGATTAATCGTCGCAAAGAATCAATAATAATCGATTAATCGTACCTAGATGACCCACCTCTCCCTCTCTTTTAAGTCGTTAAAATGAAGTTCAAGTTAGCTGACCAACCTCAAGTAAACAACGAAGACGATCCAGACTCCATTCTTGCAACTGCCGACCGGTCTTGATTATTACACTGACGGTTCAAAAGTTCAGAACATCAAAACGTTGATGCACCTGAACGACAAATACTTCCAACCGCTTCTTGATGTTTAACGTCGACGTTCTTGACCTTTTACCTTTAGCAACAATAGTTTTTTCATCCAATTTTTTTTTAATTATTAGACGCCTAAAACGGGATAATATTTAGCGATTCGTCGACAACGAAAAATACTAATCGATTTCGGCGTGACCGATCGACAATCGATTAATCGTGACAGCCCTACTTCAGTGATTCACAGTATTACACACCCCCAAACAAAGTGTAGGAAAAAAGAGCAGGTGTGACAAAAAAACGCTTGCATAACCACTAAAATATGAAACCATTCGATATATTTTAAGAAACAAATACGGACAAGTTGTGCAAGGGATCAGTTGCTGCGATGTTATTATCGATAACATTATTCCGGTAGTCAGTTAATAGATGTTTCAATTCAGAGACCAATTAGGCTCCAAAAAATAGATATTCTGATTCCCGGGCATTTTTTTTAAAATAGCATGCGTGTGGTTGGTTTCTTATTTTATTATTTCTTTGCCATCAAAAGTTCATGTTCTCGGTTTGTTTTATGTTGTTGGTCTCATAATGTACAGAATAGCATGGGTGTTGTTGTATTTCGTCCTTGAAAGCAAGAAAGCTTTGCAATGCTAAGGCATTGCAAATCCTTTTAGCTCCCAACGGACAAATTTATCAATTTTATAAACTTGGGTAAAATATCAGACATAAACCATACAATTTATATTTTTTAAATTTGCATTGGTTATAAAAAGAGAGCATGCTGCAATCAAAAGGACCACACGGGAGGGCCTGAGAAACTGATTTTTACCTTTTTGAGGCCTTCCGATCTTTATTATGATTAACGCCTGCTCTCACTTTGAATTCGTTGATGATAAATGGTTGTCAGGTAAGAAATTGTTGGAAAGGGTAATCTCGGGGCTTTATCAACAGTGTGTCACACGACATCCTATCATAAACACAAGTTAAGCCCGCGCGTGCGCAACTTAAAACTCACGAGAGATCCAGACTCGATTCTTGCAAATGATTCACGCAAAGAAAACAACGAGAATCAACTTTAATTTGCTCAGAATTTTCATTTGATTCTTCTGATATATTGTGAAAGTGAAGTGTCCTTAAGGCCTATTTATTGTCGCTCCCTCGTGGTAAGGCGACATTTCGATTTAGCAGTTGCATCTTCTGAACACTTGGCGGCCTACACAGGCAGCCAAAACGTTACTAGAAACCATTGCCAGAGTACTATACCTCTCATCAGTAAAATCCTTTCTGCTGGAACGCGTGTTCTACATGTACATAGAAGACAAGAAACTCACAAAATTTGGAAATAGGCCCTTTACGGGTTAAAGTCCAATTAATTTATAGATATATAGATATGAGACATGTTTTGCTATTGAATATGCACTAGTTCCTCTCAGAACGGAATAGTATAAGTTATCTCCGCCAACATGTATGGTAGATGGAGATTTAATACCTGGATGTCGGTTTTTAAACACCGAGCCGCAGGCGAGGTGTTTAAATGAGACATCCAGGTATTAAATCTCCATATATCATACCTGTTGGCGGAGATAACGTTTTTGCCCCGTTTGAAACACAATAAAACAGAGTGGAAATAAATTTGTGGACACATTGCTCAGCTCCACAATCACGTGGACCAAATTCGTGATATTTATTTTGTTTTTATAATCGCAGAAGACAACAGACAGAGTTACATCCCTAGGGTCGTTAAGGAAACGAGTAAACAGATATTTCGTTGGCATATCGTCCCCTGAGTTCCAATGTGTTCTATGTGCCTACTGGCACATAGAACACATTGGTATTCGGGGGACGAATTATTCGCTCTTATTTTATTTTTATGATTGAATTGTCGGAAATCTGATGATATTTGTGACTATTTTCGGGGTTTTTGGTTCGATTTTTATTTCGAGGCGAGCAAAAGCGGAAACCTTTCGTTTAAACCATATACCCCCGATGTTTCGCGTGCGCTTATACCCTGGATGTTGCATGCTCTCATATACCTTGGATGTTGGGTGCACCCTTTGTCATGGCTATTTGTCCAAGGCATTCTGACTAATCAAAAAACAGAATTTATCGGGATATAGGGACAACAGTACTTGCAAATTCTAAATTATTTATTAACCAAATAGTGACTTTCTCAGTGAGAAGACAACTAGAGTAGACCAGACGGCAAGAAGGGTGGGACTCAAGATCCATCCCGACAAGACAAATGTGATGAATGCGAACAGCAACAGCACGAAGAAAACAAATGTAGGTGATGCGGAGCTGGAGGAAGTGCAGGATTTTAAGTATCTCGACAGTTACATCTCGGCCGACAGCAAGAGCAACATCGAGAGAGATTTTCACCAGAATTGGTCTTGCAGCACAGGCCTTCAATAGACTGCAGAACGTCTGGATCATCAGTCAGGTAAGCAACACCCGATCTACAAGTCAAACGTCCGTTCAGTCCTCCTATAGACCTCGGAAACCTGGAGAACTTACACGAGGCTCGAGAGTCACCCAGAAGCTCCGAAGGACGGTACCTCCGTCGAATCCTCGGAATTCATTGGGAACAGCATGTCACCAACAAAGAAGTGACCAGTCGCACAGACATCTACACGCTGCCCTCAGGTGGACACCACCAGAGAAAAGAAGTGGCACGCCACTGGGCACTTGGAGATGAACTGTGGAAGAGGAGATGAAAGCAGCGGGCAAGACCTGGAATGAAGTCAGCTGGCTCGCTCAAGACAGACGTGGCTGGAGAAGATTCGTCAATGCCTTATGCTCCAGCCGGAGCGAAGAGGATTAAGTAAGTAAGATTCTCCCAACAGGAGGCTTGTTTATGGTGGTAGGGAACATAACACCCCAACAGTTTAGTCAGTATTTATAAACAGTTTTAGAAATAAGACACCAGTTCGTCATTAAAAACAAACTGAAAATTACTGTGCGTTGTCTGTAATGAATCGGTGATTGATTTGCCCTATCTTTTAGATTGTAATTGCTAACATTTCAAATGTGTTGTTTTAACCCTTTACCTAACATGAAAAGCAGACGACACTTGCAAAAAAATTTCTTGAATAACTACATTTTCATTTTTTGTCTCAAAAACATAGGTTATGACCCCTCGTTGGAACGACCCAGCGAGGTCGTTCCAACGAGGGGTCATAACCTATGTTTTTGAGACAAAAAATGAAAAAATATTGAAAATTAATTAGCGATTTTTGAGAATACCGGTTTTGGCCATTACGTTGGGTAAAGGGTTAATTTGAAATTTAAGTGTATTTTCTTAACCCAAACTTGAAGTTTGAACGGCATCCTAAAAACTGGCGGTTCCATTTTGAACCACATTTCATTCATTTTTTTCATAATCCCGAACATTCCCACAAAATTTCTGACCACGTCAACAATCATTGAGCAAAGTGATGAAGCTTTTGTGATGAGATACACTCATTAACTCAAATCGGGCTGATTTCCAGGCAACGAACAAAGACCACTCGGCGCCTATCATTCTAGAACAATTCATGAGAAATTACACCCACACTACAGTTGAAGCTAGAAATCCTGTCACAATTAGCGCAGAAAATGGTCGTTAGTTAACGCGATCTTTACTGCAGAAGGACGAAGTAGTCTTGAGATACACGAGCGCTTGCACTGTGAAATGCAAAATGATGTAATACGCTATTAACGAGGTCGGTAGTGAAATCACAAACTAAACCGATCAAACAGAAAGAAACTGTTGAGACTACAGTATGTGGAGGGGTGGATTACTACTAAATTGTTGTGGGATAGATTTTTCACTTAGTAATTATTTACAATTTCTGAGGACAAAACACAAGAAGCACTTGCAAACTTCCATCACATGGTCCATGTGATGAAATTTTGCAGGTGTTTCATGTGCTGTTATGAATATTTATAAATAATATTTGAGTGGAGAATATATGGTGTTTCGCTTAAGTCGTAATCCACTCTCTTCATTCTGTTTATGGAGTCTAATTTTAATATCTATTAACTCTTTACCTAACACGGAGAGCAGACGACACTTGCAAAAAAATTTTTTGAATAACTAATATTTTCATTTTTTGTCTCAAAAACATAGGTTATGACCCCTCATTGGAACGAGCTCGACGAGCTCGTTCCAATGAGGGGTCATAACCTATGTTTTTGAGACAAAAAATGAAAATTAATTGGCGATTTTTGAGAATAGCGCTGACCGGTTTTGGCCGTTACGTTGGGTAAAGGGAACGACATTACATGTACATGAATTCCGCTAGAGGTTCGGATTGTTAATGACCTCTATTTACCAGTATAGAATTGGAAGAGTCGGTCACGCTTTTTCTCTTCAGGAATTGAGTTACGCTAATGGTGCAGTTTGACAGGAACAAAGGTGCACTTACTTCAAAATAGCACACAATACAGTCACAGTACTTCTAGTTAGTCGAGTTGTGACGAAGTCAAACTCGACTTATAGTTTGGTGAATGGCGGGCGGGCGGGCGGGCGGGCGGGCGGGCGGGCGGGCGGTCGGTCGGTCGGGCGTAAACAATTGGTTTCCGGATGATAACTTGATAGTGGTTCAACTCACATTCATTAAACTTCATACGTAGGTTGGTCTTGGTGGGAGGAAGAACCCTATTGATTTTGGACATGCTACGTCGAAGGTCAAGGTCACAGTGACCTTGAACGTAGTAAATCTTAAACAATTGGTTTCCGGATGATAACTTGATAATGGTTCAACTCACATTCATGAAACTTCATAGGTAGATTGGCCTTGGTGAGGGGAAGAACCCTATTGATTTTGGACTCGCTACGTCAAAGGTCAAGGTCATAGTGACCTTTAACATAGTATATCGCAACAATTGGTTTCCGGATGATAACTTGATTGATAGTGGTTCAACCTAGAGTCATGAAACTTCATAGGTGTGTTGGCCTTGGTGCGAGGAAGAACCCTATTGATCTTGGACTCACCAGGTCAAAGGTCAAGGTCACAGTGACCTTGAACATAGTATATCGCAACAATTGGTTTCCGGATGATAACTTGATAGTGGTTCAACCTAGAGTCATGAAACTTTACAGGCGTGTTGGCCTTGGTGCGAGGAAGAACCCTATTGATGTTGGACTCACCAGGTCAAAGGTCAAGGTCACAGTGACCTTGAACATAGCATATCGCAACAATTGGTTTCCGGATGAGAACTTGATAGTGGTTCAACCTAGAGTCATGAAACTTCATAGGTGTGTTGGCCTTGGTGCGAGGAACTGTTGTCACAACTCGACATTGGATCGGTGATCCTGAGCGGCATTTTTTTAACTATAAGTTGCTAAAACTATGTTCAGAACCTAACACTGAATGAGTCCTTACAAGCATTACAAGCAAATGTGTGAAGAAAGTCCGCGACGTGTGTTGTCAGGAGAGTTGTTAATGTGGTGGGAGAGGTGGATAGGAGGTGGTGTTTCACCCCCGTTAAGTTTTCTAATCGAGACATTTTCATTGTTATTGGATTGTTATATATCGATTCGTTCTTGCTTGTAATCATGTACATTCTTGCGACACTGGACTTAATACTTGGACTTATGTAACACGCACGATCTGCCATTCAAATGAATGTCTGCAGTACCTAATTCGGGCTGCTGGAGTGTGGGCTGCATGACCAATCAGGGGTGGATGCAGAGCCGATTAGATACTTGTTACAGGTATGGGCGCCCAAACTCTTCAGCCCAAATGGCCCCAAATTTCTGCAGGAAAATATCATTCAACTTATGAAAGCTACCAGTTTGAAGCAATTATTTCAATATTTTGTAGAAATCTATACACATTCCGTTGACAAAAAACACTTCAAGACACATGCAGTGGTCTATTCATCTGTACAAAGATATTACAGTTTATTTGGGGACACCCCCAATGGAAAAACAGGGGTCAATACTATAAAACGTTTACAATTGTATTTTCTAGAATTGTATTTTCTAGTTATGACTTTAAATGGGTCAAAATGGACCATTAGCATTTTCAAAGACCTGGAAAATGCAGAAATAAAATTCTAGAAAATACAATTGTAAAAGTTTTATAGTATTGGCTCCAGGTGTCCCCCCAAAAATTCTTGGATCTGTCCCTCTCAATGTAGGGCACCGATACAGTGCGTGCTAATTAAAAAAGATGTTGCTTACGACTACTGCGTGCATATTTTATTTATCTACAAATAATTATCCAAGAAGTCTTGAGTTTATTTAGGTGATGGCTTAATGACCAAATATGGCCGAAAATTCTGTTTGTGTTCAACAATATATGGGCACTTTCGAAGGGACTAAACATATTTTATTTTCCAGTAATGGGTCATGCAGCATCTATAATTGTGATAAGATGATATTATTTAACCCTTTACCAAACGTAACGGCCCAAAACGGCCAGCGCTGTTCTCAAAAATCGCCAATTACTTTTCATAATGTTTTCATTTTTCTTCTCAAAAACAGAGTTATGACCCCTCGTTGGAACGAGCTCGTTCCAGCGAGGGGTCATAACTTATGTTTTTGAGATAAAAAATGAAAAAAAGTAGTTATTCAGGAATTTTTTTGCAAGTGTCGTCTACTTTTCATGTTAGGTAAAAAGTTAAGAAATAATGATAAAAGAAAAATGAAAACTCACAAAAAACTGTTTAGGTTTTCCGTCAAACTTTCCCAGCACGGGAAAGTTAATGTCTTAATGTTCCCAAAAAGTATGATGAAAGTTGTACAAGAAACCACACTACTGTTATGGAGTTACAAAAAACTTGAAAACATTCTTCAATTGGAATAAAGAAAAAAAAAAGATATTTCTGTTTACCACGAGGATGAATGCCAAGGCCTACAGATGGAGCTATTTATAACAGCATGCTTTACCAGTCTAACACAGGAGCCAATACTATAAAACTTTTACAATTGTATTTTCTGGAATTGTATTTTCTACCTATCACAAAAACTGACTAGAATGAATTATTAGCATTTTAAAAGATATGGCAATTTGCCAGTTGGTTCATAACTAGAAAATACAATTCTAGAAAATACAATTGTAAAAGTTTTATAGTGTTGGACCCAGGTCACATGTTCTGTTCAGTCAACCTGTAATCATAGTTCACAGTTTTCTTGTGCAACTTTTACCATATGTTTTGAGCACATTTAGACATGTATTAACTGCGTTCTGGGAAAGTCTGATGGAAATACAAAACACAATTTCTGGCGAGTTTTAATTTTTCATTTATCAATATTTCTTACATAGTATCATTTTATTACAATTATAGATGGCACATGACTCATTATTTAAAAATAAAATCTATATAGTCTCTTAAAAATTGTCAGTTTATCTCTGACAGCAAATCAAATTTCTGCCATTTTTGGTCATGTAACCATTAGGGCAACGGCGATATGCTTCACAACAGTGTACACGTTACAACATGTATCATGATACACATTATCTCTCAGGGCATGCAACTACAGATGTCAGCTACTTCGAGGATTGCATGTATTCATTTCCGGAAGCTTACATGTATCACAAATTTGAATCAACTCTTTAAACAACAGGTAACTTCGCAATGTGATAACCCTTGACATTAAGTAATTTAAGGTTTTGATTTTACGACCCATTTTTCAGTGCATTTTTTCCTCTCAGAAAATATGTTCTAAACATTTAATCCCTTATCTCTTGTTTGACAGAGCTCTGTGAGCTCTGTCAAACAATATATAATGGATTAATCACAAAAAAATATTTAGTAAAGTAGAGAGAATTCAACAAAATTTGGTTTACTGAATAATTCCTTTAATGGCATATTTATCACTCTGAATGTTGGTCTGCAAAACAGGGTTTCTCTGAACTAGTTTTCAAGATCCAAGAAGTTGTTTTGCATGACATTATTTATATTTATCGTATCGCGATACATAGTGAACAACGATACATATCGATTCGTGAGCATTGTATCGCGATTCAAGCATATAACGATTAATCGTTGTAGTCCCAATAACCATCACCTTTACTATTATCCTAACTGACTTCTAATCAAACGACTACATTATCAAGGCATGCCTTCATAATGCAGTTAGAATATTTGCTCAGCCGAGACTCAGGTTTACGACTCCCCAGTTGGACCGCTTCGTTGTTGCTGGAAAAAAAGAATACTTATCTCCTGACTAACGCAGCTAGGATTTCTTTCTGTTTTCAAACAGTAACTGGTCGATCAAAATTCACAAACACTGAAAATCAAGCTGCACACTTGTTATAAGGTTGCAAGTATCAATCGGATGTGAGGGGGGCTTACCCTTTACCCAACGCAGACGATATCAAAATTTATTATTTTAAATACCATTTTTTTCAAATTTTTCAAAAAATGTCAACAAAACCATATCATGTGACCCCTCGTTGGAACGAGCTCGACGAGCTCGTTCCAACGAGGGGTCACATGATATGGTTTTGTTGAAATATTTTGAAAAATAATATTTTTTCAACTGCTGAATTTGCATATTACGCGGGCGGATGCGGGCGATCCGTTTGGTAAAGGGTTAAGAATTAACAGGAGAAAAGGAGAGACAAATCCCGACAAGTATGTTTCATCACAAATCTGGCGAATTGCTTTGGTTAATGAAGGGATACATATCCCAAGGGAAGCCAACGTGTGACTGATCTGATAATGGAACCTAAGACAATGGCAGACCGTTATATTCGAGCATCGCACACAACGATGTCTGATGTTGGAACTAGTATCAGCTACTTGTGAGATCATCTATAAGTTCAACTTTGAAAAGTTCCCAATCCGCTTTAATTTGTAAATTGTCTTGAAATGTGCTCTCTTCTGGGTACACACGCAGTTGCTGACGAATACGTTTTTTAACACTTTCGTTGGCGTGTTTGGCGAAGAAGTCTTTATTTAACATGATGCACTCGGCTCCTCGACTAACCTGCAATAAACATGACAATGTTAAAAAATGAGAATGTTAAAGGGAATCCATTTTTCCCACGTAAGATCTTTCTGTCTGCTGTGTTAGCTGATCAACGGTAGCCTTTATGTTGAAGTACAAATCACAACTCCACTGCGGACCGCAAAGGGATTTTAAAAAGCAGTTACGTCACCACGACATGTATATTTTATTTATCCCATAAATGGCCGTTTATCCTTGGATAAATTTTTGCTTTATTCACCTAGCAGGGTGATAAATTTTCCCCGTAGGTTTAACACTGAATGAATTTATTCCTCATGTAGAGACGGACTTGTTGACCTCTAACCACTACTGCATTCGTGTTGTTGTGACCTGTTTTACGCTTGTGGGAGACATAATGAACCGACGTTTATCAAACACTGACCGTCGCTTAAATAGTTAATTTTAGAATATATGACATATTTCAACTCAGCCTAACAATAAAATGATCAACAATTAACAAAAACACAAATTAAATCAATCGAAACCCCGTGTTGAAAACCATGCAGGTTTGATTGTGAAAGGCGGTGGCATGATGATTGGTGTTTCATTTTCCAAATTAGGAAAGTAAATAATAAATAAATTCACGTGTCGTCTCGTCTGCTCAGTTCAATTGTTTTCTTTAAACCTTTTTGAAAGTATTACACAATGCCAGTAGAAAACACGACACATTGTTCATTTAATAAAGTATTTTTGCAAGTCAAGCTCAAGTTTGTAGGGAAATTATTTTTAGACAGAAATGTATCTTTTTTATTTTGAGCAATTTTGCTTAGAGATCGAATTGGGCCAATGTACTCCTCACTTCTCGTTGTGTTTTGTTGCGAGTAACAGCACGATTTCGCCGCGACTGCCCTGTAAAAGAATTATGGGATAAACAAAATAAACGTATAGTGTTTTCAAGTAAAAAATTTATTCTATTCGTAGAATTAAAAATGAGGCTCGCTCGTCGGTTTCATTCTTAATCCTATTCATAGAAATATTTTTTTTTATTTGAAAACACTATACGTTTATTCTATATAACAAATATATTTGTGTTCAATTATATTTATTCACCTTTTTGAAAAATGAATACTGTCCACGTAATATTTGAGGTATATTGAGCAGAACACAGCAAACTGGATTTTTACAAAACAATAATAAAAATTCGTAAAAATTGACTAATTAAGACCCATAACTCTGTAACGAAAAATTGGGCTGGGCCAGTTTTTGAACATGCTTGAGATATTATTAAACAAGACCTGTGTGGCAAATATTAGTAAAATCGGAGAATGTTTGTTCAAGTTATTGCGCAACCGATCTCAGAATTCGGAACATTGACTAATTAAGGCCCATAACTCTGTAATGAAATATCGGGCTTGGCCAGTTTTTGAACTCGCTTGAGATATTATTGCAAAAGTCCTGTATGGCAAATATTGGGCAAATCGGAGAATTTTTGATCGAGTTATTGCGATAACGGGCTCAAAATTTATAAAAATCCATTAATTAAGGCCCATAACTCTGTAACGAAAAATAGGGCCAGGTCAGTTTTCGAACTTGCTCAAAAAGTTCAGTGGCTTAGCAGTGATTTTTAGTCAAGTCTTGGCTGCCTTAACAGGCAGCCAAGACTTGACTAAAAACCACTGTCTACCAATTTATCTGTTGTCAACAGGACCTCCTCATGATGGCATATTAAGGGCACCTGTTCCGAGGTCATAAAAGTGGAAATAGGCCTTTACGGGATAATACAACTCGACCAATAAACAGATACTGTATTTTAATCATGTTAATTGTTTTGTTGCAGACACACGCAAATAAATATACATCTATCAACAATGGTATTCCATATTTATCCACTCATAAATTCCCAGAAGTTTGGGGGGGGTGGGGGGGGGGGGGTTTACCTATAAACCGATTGACTAATATTCCAGCTACGTCATCAACATATAATGTAACTGAAATAATGGTCTGTCGGGACTTGAGCCATCACAGCTCCCAAATCGGTCATCTTCGATGCCCCTGAATAGCCAATAAAAAGAATGAAAAGAGAAGAACAAAAATGAAAAGCGATAATTCAAGGAAACGGAAAAAATGATGAATTCCGGGTAAGGAGAGAGGGGGTGGGTAGATATGGAAATGCCACGTCTAAATCGTCACAATTCATGAAGTAATATTTGTAACTTTTCAGACCTTGGCTCCGGGGATGATTTGCACTAACAGCCTCAGTTGAGGATGCAATGCAGCGTCGTAGCCATGATGTGGCAGGGGAGTGGAGGTGTATGGTGATTGATACCCCCTCCCCCTTCCACACACACTTTTCTGAAAAATGTCAATCTTATATACGTTAATGCTTAAAATCCCTAAATCTGGTTGAACTACTGAAACTCTGATATTTGTTCGATCATTTGCTGTATTTATAACTCTAATATCTGGGTCCCTGTGTCTTAAAGAGGTATCCAGGGTACTCAAATTGGCATGGAAATTTAATTTTCTCCCCAAAGAAGATTCGCCGGGACTTTCACCTGTAGGAGGATGCACAGTCTCGACTCAATACAAGGAGAAATGAAGTGGAGGGAAAAATATTCTGCTTCCATTGAAACGAGATGGAAGGGACATATTATTTTTCTGCTGCCAGAAAAATATTTCCTCCCCCCCCCACCCCCAACCCAACACACACACACTTCATTTAGGCCGGTTATATCCCTGATAAAATTAATATAGATTGACTTAAACTAGGGCCCTCCGAAGCTTTGAGATTCGATTCGATTTTTGAATATCAAGTTGGTATTCGGTTCGATTCGAAATCGGCCTCCCGATTCGTTTCCCTTCGTATCCCTTCACTAGAATATAGCTCGGTATCAGTCATATTCGTCATCTCATAGATCAGATAGAAATTGTACATAAATAATGCTAAAAGTGAAGACTGGGTATAATTTCCGCTATATTAACATAAATAGCATCTGTAACCATGCCGACAACCATGCTAATTCCAGTCTCACCAGTCACTACCACTGTTCGAAGCGGGGAGCGCGGTGGCTCAGTAGGTAGAGGTGCAGGCTGCAAGCCGAGAGGTCCTCGGTTCGAATCCCACCTGCGGCAACCGCGTTGTGTCCTTGGGCAAGACACTTCATCTCCATTGCCCGCGTGGGGCACGATGGCGCCGTGTACTAAGGCGTACTGCACGTCGACGGTACGCATGTCTTCAACCAATCTAACACTGCCTGTGCTGCAATGCGGAGTTACGATGTTGGGGAGCTGGCAGCTGCTCGTCGTTGCTCGGTGGTTCTCTCCGGGTACTCCGGCTTCCTCCACCCGTAAAACTGTCACGGTCATGATTAGCCATTGTGCATAAATATGTGACCTTAAACACCAATAAATAAATAAATAAATAAATAAATAACTGTTCGAAGCAAATTTAAAGTTTCCAAGCAATCTCGGCGATGAGTTGTTGCCTGTGGCTAGTCCTGTGCAGTACATAGCAGGGGCAATTCACTTACTCATTGTTGTTTTTGAACTGTAGCCATTAATAATTTTCCAGATACATCATCAAGGCATGCCTTCGACGAAGGCATGCCTTCGATGATGTAGCTGGAATATTTTATCAAGCGGGACTTGAACCGTAACACACTAAAAACTAAAGTGTTAAAACTGACACTTTCAAGGTGTTAAACCCATTCTAACTCTTAGGGTTTGATTTTAACACTCAAAGTGCAATGCTTTAAGCACTTAGACATTACAATCGTCAGATATCTGAAACTTGAATGGATGGCACTTCCCATGTGTCTAGCATTGGTGGTTCTTCCAGAATCGTCCATAATTTGATTTGCGCTTGGTGGGTACATAATTAAAAGGACACAACGCAGATGACGCGGATCAGGCTCGAGAGTTCGAGCCTGATCCGCGTCATCTGCGTTGTTTCCTTTTAAGTGTCGCCACATTACACTTGTCAAGTGGTATTATTGTAACACCTGTCAAGTTCTGGGATATCTGCACTTGAACAAAGTGCTAGTTCAGCACTTAGTAAGTGTTAAATACAGCACTTCAGGTGTAGTTTTTAACACTTTAGTTTTTAGCGTGTACAGTCACAACAAATTATGTTTATAGCACCCCCACTTCCCCCAATCGGTCACCTTCTAGACATCCCTGATTCGATTCGAGATTCGATTCGATTTCGATTAACAGCCCTGATTCGATTCGAGATTCGATTCGAGTCGAAAATGTGTGATTCACAGGGCCCGACTTGAAACAATTTTGAATATCTTGATAAAATCCAACTTTAACACCGACAAAATCCTTAGGACAGGGTCGAACACTAAAATTATAACGCCGGCTTTTAATGACGTTCACTGCAATTATCACTGGCCGCTGGCATCATGGTCATTTAGTGGAGGAACAGAAAACATTATAAAGGAAATAATTATCACTATTTTGATTCTTCGCATTAGTGATCTCATTACGTTTTGAGATATGAATGTTGACAGTGATATATTAGTTTTTGATGTGTCAAAAGGTTCCAATTATCTTCGAGTCCTCATTTTGTTTCTGTTCCAATGGCTTCAGTGTGCTCGTTTGAGCAGAGGTGGCGTATACTTTAGTCTTTTCTAAGATTAACCTTCGAGTTTCGCGAAAATTGGATTTCACGCTCATGGGGCCGATTTTTTAAACTGATTTGTACTGACTGTGAGTGCTTAAACCTTTACCCAACGTAACGACCAAAAAAGGCCAGCGCTATTCTCAAAAATCGCCAAATAATTTTCATTATATTTTCATTTTTTGTGTCTCAAAAACATAGGTTATGACCCCTCTTTGGAACGAGCTCGTTGAGCTCGTTCCAATGAGGGGTCATAACCTATGTTTTTGATACAAAAAAAAAATGAAAAAAATTCGTTATTCAAGAATTTTGTTTGCAAGTGTCGTCTGCTTTTCATGTTAAGTAAAGTAGCGATTGACTAATATTTCAACCACATCATCATCGAAGGCCTGCCTTGATGATGTTATTTATTTATTTATTTATTTATTTATTTATTTATTTATTTATTTATTTGGGGTTAACGGCAGTTTCGACAGTGAGTTTCACCTCCTGTCGGACAGTTTTACGGGTGAAGGAAGCCGGAGTACCAGGAGAAAACCACCGAGCAAGGGCGAGCAACTCTCAGACTCCCCAACGTACTAACTCTGCACAAGCAGGGGTAGCATTTGTTGAAGACAAGTGCAACATCGACGTGCAGTACGCCTTAGTACACAGCGCCACCATGCCCCCCACGTGGGCAATCATGACGAAGTGCCTTGCCCAAGGACACAACGCAGTTACCCCTGACAGGAATCGAACTGCCCTTGATGATGGAGTTGATGATGGAGTTGGAATATTTAGTCAGTGGGGATTATAGTTAAAAAAGTAAAATAATTCTTGAATGACTAAACATTTTTCATTTTTTTGTCTCAAAAACACAGATTATGACCCCTCATTGGAACGAGCTCGTTGACTGTTACGTTATGGGTTAATAGTGAATATTTAAAATGTCCCGAATGGAAAGATTAATGATGGAGGTGTCACCCCCTTAGCGACGCTCCAGGGTGCAAAGTCAGATAAAGTACCCTTGCTTCGCAGCAAGAGACGCCTCGCATTTTTCAATCGAATGATCTCAACTCTGCATATTTGGCAAAACAAAAAATACATTTGGTTTTTCAAAGCAATGGGGGATGGGTGCTTTTTCAATTTTTTTTAAAAATTTATTTGTTACATTTAGGCGCCTTTTGCGAAAAATAAATACCATCTATAAAATTGTTTTGGGGTATTTTCTGCAAAAAAGAGCAAACTTGATGTTTAAAAAACAAGCGCATGCGTTGTGATATTTATTATTATTTATTAGTGTTTAAGATCACATATTTATGCACAATGGCTAATCATGACCGTGACAGTTTTACGGGTGGAGGAAGCAGGAGTACCCGGAGAGAAACACCGAGCAACGACGAGCAGCTGCCAGATCCCCAACATCGTAACTCCGCACTGCATTACAGGCAGGGTTAGATTGGTTGATGACATGCGCACCGTCGACGTGCAGTACGCCTTAGTACACGGCGTCATCGTGACCCCACGCGGGCAATGGAGATGAAGTGTCTTGCCCAAGGACACAACGCGGTTGTAGCAGGTGGGATTCGAACCGAGGACCTCTCGGCTTGCAGCCTGCGCCTCTACCAACTGAGCCACTGCGCTCCCTCATGCGTTGTGACAAACAAATGCAAACAATATACATCAATCAAAAAGCCTAACATTTTATTGTATTACGATTTCATAGTAATTTTGGACGACCATGAAAACCAATAACCTTTAACATGGAGGTTCACTTTCATTGAGAGATTACTTGACAACCAAACTCGATTTTTTCAGCATTGGTTTTTGTTTTAAACGAAAGCACAGGCCTCCTCATTGGCTAGAATGAGTGATATCATATATACCCTCCAACTGGCCACCAATCAAAACGTTCAGCAGAACTGAGCTTGAAATGCATCATACGTCCCTGATCGTCCAAACGTCCTGTTTCTCCATATCAGCTTAACCCTTTACCCAACGTAACGGAAAAATCCGGACAGCGCTATTCACAAAAATCACCAATTAATTTTTATTATTTTTTTCATTTTTTTGTCTCAAAAACATAGGTTTGAGGGGGGGGGGGGGGGGGGGGATCATAACCTATGTTTTTGAGACAAAAAATTAAAACATTAGTTATTTAAGAATTTTTTTTTCAAGTGTCGTCTGCTTTTTATGTTAGGTAAAGAGTTAAACAATTCCATACAATGTTTAAAATTGACCTAAGCATCCAAGTAACTTTTAAACCTATCAGTATTCCAGGGCGACGACTCACAAGAGCCTCAAGCTTGCTGTCGAGTCCCAGTCATTTCATCTCTGTTATTCTGTGCAACAACAGTAATATTCTCGAAAGTTTTGAATTTTTCTGTGCCTCGCAAATGCCGATTGCTTCTTAACCCTTTACCCAACGTAATGGCAAAAACAGACCAGCCACAAAAATCGCCATTGATTTTTTATTTTTTTTTTTATTTTTTGTCTCAAAAACATAGGTTATGACCCCTCTTTGAAACGAGCTCGTCAAGCTTGTCCCAATGAGGGATCATAACCTATGTTTTTGAGACAAAAAATGAAAAGAGAATGAAAATTAATTGACGATTTTTGAGAACAGCGCTGGCCGGTTTTGGCCGTTACGTTGGGTAAAGGGTTAAAGAATATTCTTTGATGTTTGCAAAAAATGAGTTGGTTCATGACGGGTGGAGAAAGTTAAGCAACGTCGAGCCCGGAGAGCATTTTCAGTGGCGATATGTATTGATCTTGGAAAGTAGATACTGTGTTACTAGTTTTCCCATTAGGTAGTCTTTTGATGTTTGATGACGTGAAAGCTGTTACGCTGTGAAGCTCTCGTGTCAACAAACGTCACCAATGGGAGGAGTTACTTCGTTGATTGAACTGAAGTCATCTTGTGGGGATTGATTGAGTTACGTGGTTTTCCTCTAACATTCAAGTTATAGCGAGCTCAATGGAAGAACCGGGCCAATGTTCTTGCGTTTTCTGGATGTCACTCTTCATTATCTCTGGTGTGGTGCTAAGAGGCCACAAATAGGCAGACTTGTCATTTTGAAAACTGCAGGAGGGCCGTTATGGTTCGCCTCAAATCACCACAGGAGGGCCATTTTGGGTTCACCTAAAATGACCCCAGGAGTGCGGGGGCCATTTTGTTTCAGCCTGCTGGGTAGACAACTAATATCACTTTAAGGTAAAGTACGTGGAGATTGGATTGTAACTAAATCACCCACGGAGTGAAGTTATCACCCAAACTATAACTTTCAAATTTTATACATATGGACAAAAACACAAGCAATGTTTCAGCCAATAGACCTCCGGGTTTAACCCGGTGGTCCATTGGTTGAAACTTTACCTGTGCTTGTTATGCTTTGCAACTAATTTGCAATTATTGCTTGGGTGGAATCTCCACTCTGCGGGTGATTTAGTGATAATACACTCTCCACGCACTGTACATGGTTTGTGTAATTATGATGTACGTCATCACGTAATGTATATTTGGAAAGTTACTTTCTGTCTCTGGGCGACTGCGTTGACGACATACTCCAAACTTCACAAACTGCGCTTTTGTTACATGTAATCCGCGAAAACTGCCGTTTGAGGGGCCCGATTTTGAGGTGCCTTCGACTGAATTAATGGGCCGCAGAAATCGGGGTTGGGCGGACGTTTACCGTCCACGGAATTTTGAACTCAGGCGGGCGACTGCGGCCCGCGGCGTTCGCCCGCCTCAAAATGACAAGCCTGAATAGGAATGAGATAAGTCTGAGAAAAGTGCAGATAGAGTGAATTTATTTATTTCTTGGAGTTTAACGACACTTTCGACAGCCAGGGATACCTCGTGTTGGAAAGTTTTACGGGTGGAGGAAACCGGAGTACCCGGAGAGAACCACCGTGCAACGGCGAGCAATTGTCAGACTCCTCAATATACTCCACATAGTCAGGGTTAGGATTGGTTGAATACAGGTGCACCATCGACGTGCAGTACGTATTAGTACACAGCGCCACCTTGCCTCCAAGCGGGCAATCGGGATTAAGTGCCTTGCCCAAGGATACAACGCATTTACCCCTGACCGGGATCGAAACGTGGACTTTTTCGGTTTGAAGTTCAATGCCGTAACCACTGCGCCATCGTGCTCCCCGACAGAGTGAATTGCGAAAAAATGTACGACGTAATATGCATCCCAGATCAATGACTGCCGAAATAATTTGCTTATTATATTGCAGTAGATTTTTAAAACTAAATAAATTTAATACGGCCACTGAAATGTTACCAAAAATGAAATAAGGGGTTGTTTGTCCAGTGTGTGCAGTGCAAACACTGCTGCTTCGAAAGGCTGCACACTTTAGTTCCGTCACGTGAGCCTCGTTTTAAGACAGGAATGATATGGATATGGAACTGATGAGACTCTCGTTTTCCGGTCAGCCAGAATTGATGGATAAACTGGAGTTGTATTGGGGAGTTATTTGACGTTGTCGTATAACAGAAGTGTACAGTTAAAACTAAAAGTCCTGTCAGGAAATGCGCACAAATGGCTCGTCGATCTGCGCGTTAATCTACGCGTATGACCATAGTAAGGCTATCAAATTTTGTACATATGGCCTGTGCACAAGCAATGTTTCGGCCAATGGACCTCCGAGTAACCCGGAGGTTCATTGGCAGAAACATTGCCTGTGTTTGCTGTGAGTAACCAGAAGAACCTGCTGTGCTTTGGATCCCATTCGATATGGCAATTGCGCGCAATTCCAACGCGCAATTAAGCTTAGATAAGCGCACAGTTCGTGACAGGACTTCTAGTTTTAACTGTATAATGATATAGATCTAATACGATTTGGCAGTGGACAGTTATTCCTCACACGAAATGCCCGATTGAGAAGGAAGGGTTGAGCAGAGAGAAGCTTCGAAGATTCGATTCAATAGCCTGATTTCGGGAACGATATCGAATCTGTTTCCCGATTCGTATATTTTCGAATCGGATCACTCGCGTTTTGTCAAATAAGGGCGATGGCAAATAAATGTCTTCTATCAGAGGACTCATGTTGCAGAACGAAATAGTAGACTGTTGCGTATTGGGACAAATCAGCTTATTGGCAGGCATGTCTGCCTTACAAATGACATTGTTACAGAAGCACTTGTAAAGTGGAGCTGGGGAATCCCGCGCACCACCTTTTAAGTACTTTTGTATTAACTTTTACAATTGTATTTTCTAGAATTCTATTTTCTTTCTAGTTATGACTTTAAATGCGTTGAAACGAACCATTACCATTTTCAAAGATCTGACAAATTGCCATATCTTTTAAAATGCTAATGATTCTTTTTATTCAATTATATTAATAGGTAGAAAACACAATTGTAAAACCTTTATACCTTCCCGGTAGCATGTCTCCCTCCAATACTTTCAAGAATTTTAAAATCGGTGATAGGTTCGATTCGTTTAAAGCCTGTTTGGGTGCACTGTACGTTACGTAGCTCCAAGTTCAGAGGGATCTTCAATTGTGGGTTGAGTGAAACAGGCAAAGAAACGAGAAAATATAACCGACTTCTTTTCCAGCACATTCTCTATGTGTTCGAGCTCAAGCTTTAAAACTTTAACTTTAGCTACGAAAGTAAAACTTTTTGTGGGGGTGGGGGTGGGGGAGGGGTTATTCTGATTGAGGTGATCTGATAACCATTAACAACAGCGGGCGATACTCTGTCACCATCTTTAGATCCATCTGTATATATTCTTTCATATGCACTATACTGGGATTTTATTTCAGCATATTTTAGTGTGAATTGCAGAGAGCAGGCCTGGCATTCATAAAAATGCAGGAGGGCTAAAAATCGCTCCCCTCGCGTGGCCTAGGGGAGCGATTAGATCTCCCCGGGCTTACAAAAGCTAAAAGTGGCAAAATAAAGGTTTAATACTAATCAATTCTGCCTCGTGGGTTTTGTACATTTTATTTGGCGCTGCTAACAAGGTAGTCTCTGTGAGACGGCTACGCTGCCCCTCCTACACCTCCGGGCCTCGGAAAGGCCCGGAGGTGTGGGAGGGGCAGTGTGGTCGTCTTACAGAGACCACTAACACAGCAGCGATCTGAAAAGGTGTGGGCTTTAGGAATAGGCTGTTATGGTAAGCATCATTTTCTAAGGCCCGGAGGGTTAGTTTTCGCCCTCCTTAATTTTTTTAAGGCGAGCAGTAGGTGAGCGAATAAATCGCTCTCCTGAAAATGCCAGGCCTGATATAGTTTGTCTGAGATTATTTGAGGAAGCAAGGACCAAAATAAGAGCATGCTTCCTATGATGCCAAGGAGGAACATGCAACCCAAGGCTCTCTCCTATCGAATTTGATTCGAGTGTACCGGACTCCATATGGGGTTTAATCTAATTCCCAATATCCTCTGTTAGTTTTAGAGACAATTATAAGTTGGAGGTTGATCTATTAGTTATGTTCTAAATACATCTAGGCTAATTGTAATACCAATCAATTATTATGAATTGCATTAAGTGGTTTGAGGTACAATTTCTCAAAAACTCTCAGACAAACTCACTGCAAGAAAGGTTAATTCTCCGCTTCTCAAGGGAACCCCGCCTCTCCCCTTCTTCAACAAGCTCTGAATCTATTGGCGATGTTCTAGGTGCGTCCAGGCTAATTGTTACACCACTATTATGAATTGCATTGAGTAGTTCAACTTTCTCGCAGTCCCGTAAACCAAACAAACCGTAAGTTAATTGTTATCTCACAAGTGATCTATACAGATGGAGTTGCGATCACAAAAGTGGACAGCGAATTTCAGTCAGATAGCGACTGAGTCGCGATCTGGTTGAAATTCTCTGTTCGCGTTTCTCCCCGTAACTCTGTAGAACCTCACCTGCCGAAAAGGAAATGCGAGAATACACACTAAAAACTAAAGTGTTAAAACTGACACTTTCAAGGTGTTAAACCCATTCTAACTCTTAGGGTTTGATTTTAACACTCAAAGTGCAATGCTTTAAGCACTTAGACATTACAATCGTCAGACATCTGAAACTTGAATGGATGGCACTTCCCATGTGTCTAGCATTGGTGGTTCTTCCAGAATCGTCCCTAATTTGATTTGCGCTTGGTGGGTACATAGTTAAAAGGACACAACGCAGATGACGCGGATCAGGCTCGAGAGTTCGAGTCTGATCCGCGATCTGCGTTGTTTCCTTTTAAGTGTCGCGACATTACACTTGTCAAGTGGTATTTTTGTAATATCTGTCAAGTTCTGGGATATCTACACTTGAACAAAGTGCTAGTTCAGCGCTTAATAAGTGTTAAACACAGCACTTCAAGTGTAGTTTTTAACACTTTAGTTTTTAGCGTGTACTGAATTGGATACGATATTTGGTTTGTTTTGCTTGATGCTGTCCTCGTTTTTATAGTACTTTGTTTAGAAAATCTCGACTCACTCGTGTAAGTATGACGCGATCGGATCAGGAAAATGACAGCTTTAGTGCTCACAGTGCTGCTCCACGTGTTTCGTCTACTAACACTGCCTCCTCAATGCATTTGTGTATAGTTTATACGTACCAAACTGACAACTGTGGCTGGCCTTTCTATATCGTCATCAAACTGTATTCTCTCGAGGCCCTGAAGATGGTATTAAATACAAATTAGTTGCTATTAAGCTTTTACCTAACATTGTGTTTTTAAAAAATAAATTAAATTTCACATTTTTCGAAAACAAATTTCACAATATTTCAAGAAAACCATACAAATATGGATATCATTAGAACCAACTCAACGAGCTGGTTCTAATAATATAGCTATTTGTATGGTTGTATTGAGAAACTTCCGAGATATTTTAGGCTGGGGTAGGCTTATTCTGGTTAATTTTCTGTCTGTTTTAGGCCCCTATGTTAGGTGAAGAGTTAACGTTTTGAGTGTAACAACGACTGGACTGCGTTAGTTATTACTTCACCACCAGACTTGCGTCAGGTCACGCCGAGTGTTTGGATATCAAACCTTTACCCATTACACACGATATCAGAACTTATCTTAATTTTTCTTTTCATTTTTCACAAAATTCCAACAAAACCATATCATGTGACTCCTCACTGGAACGAGCTCGATGAGCTCGTTTCATTGAGGGTTCAATAATGTTGTTGAAGAATTATTTTGAAATATTTTTCCATATAGATTAAATAGGTAAGGGCTGTAATCAGATTTAAACCACGAGTAGGATTAGGGTTTTAACTACGAGGATCAGCCGAGTGGTTAAAACCCTTATTCTACGAGTAGTTTAAATCTGATTACCGGCCCTTGTACCTATTTGCTTTATTTATACCATGCTCTTAATAAATAATCGACTTTGTCACTTAAAATGGAGAAAAACGATACTTTCTATCGCCAACACAAGGGTTTGTTTTGTTTACATCTGCGCTAGTAGGCAGTACTTCCGGCTGCACGTGAATGCTTGATTGACAGCTAGACACATCGTCAAAGTTGATTGAATTTACCTTGCTTTTTCAGTGAAATTATTATTAACAATTCTTAAATTTTATTTTAAATATTTAATTTTAGGTATTTTAAACTTAATACGCCATTGCACGTAGGAGATAGTACCGCAAAACGTCGTATGTTTGAATGAAACATCGCGAAGTATGAATGTATGGATGTCGACAAATTGGGTCATGTCAAAGGTCAAGTTGGATGTAGTTCCCATTATAGGTGTAAATTTCTGCAATGGATATTCGATGGAAAACGTTTTAACCACAGTATAAGCTTTACACCGGTAGTGGGGTTAAAAACTAAAATTTAATGCGCCAGTCACACATTAATGGAAACGGCAAACGTATGAGAAACGGAAAAGAATTTTTGCTCTCCGTTGATGTTCGTTGAAGTTCATTTTCTATCTTTTCCATTTTCGTTCCATGTTCGTTATGTTCGTCGGACTACGTTTCTTGTCAGTTTCTTTCCGGAGAGGCTCCGAAATATTTTTGAGCATGTTCAAAATTTTCGGCGAGCATCAACGGAAACTTGCGTACTGTCTTTCTTCGTTTTTCATTCGTTTTGTCCTCTACACATACTGTACATGTTCTTAACTTATCCTGAGGTATCCTTTGGCTGTCCTGTGGTTTTCTGGTGGCTATGGTTGATTCCGAACAACTACCGAACACGCAACAGATGAAACAGACAATACATGAATACAAACAGGACAGCCACAGGATGGCTACCGTACAGTTACCTGATGACTGGCGGACAATAACAGACGAGAACCGGAGAAACCAAACAAAACGCAAAAGGTCCAATTATGCACAGGAAATGTACCGCAAATCGGGCTGAAAACTAGCGGACATGTAACGGCTACACACAGGAAAAGAACCGGTGGCGTTGCCGTCTGCCAAGGGCATATAAATATTAGTTCCTCTGGTCATATATTCCATATTCGGTATTTTTGCGTTGCGTGTGCGGTGGATGTGCGGTGGATGTTCGCTCCTTATACGGTGCTAAATCGTTCTATCCGTTACATCTATTTTGCGGTGGTTAGCTGTTGGTTATTCGTTTCTCATCCGGTGCTGTTCGCTCGTCAATCGTTGCTCTCCGCTGGCAATTTTCGATCCTTACACGTTGGTCGTCTGGTATATCCGTTCCATATTCTGTCCATATTCTGTGCATATACTGTGCATATCCGGTTCTTGGCCGTTCAAAAATCAATTCTTCACCGGACAATTCCAAATTTCCCACCGGATAAAAATTGTCTTGGCGTTACTCATATACGTTACACATACTTTTGTCGTTTCCGTTAATGTGTGACTGGCTCATATCATACGGGCTTTTCACACAGGTAGTAACACAGGTGAGCATGGTATAAAACTGTTTTATTTGAAACTTAACCTTTTACCTAACCTGAAAAGCAGACGACACTTGCAAACAAAATTCTTGAATAACTATTTTTTTCATTTTTTGTCTCAAAAACATAGGTTATGACCCCTCATTGGAACGAGCTCGTTCCAATAAGGGGTCATAACCTATGTTTTTGAGACAAAAAATGAAAAAATAATGGAAATTAATTGGCGATTTTTGTGAATAGCGCTGGCCGGTTTTGGCCGTTCCGTTGGGGAAAGGGTAAATTTAATTTACGCGGGTGGATGTTTCAGATTCGTTAGGTAAAGGGATAAAACTGAAAGTCCTTCTCTATACCTCAACAGAGTATGAAACATGACTCCATTACTGTTAATATCCTAATTTATAAATATTTCTCGCCCTCCCCATCATCTTGTTACCGCAAACGAGTTTTGTTCGTTCCGTTTGATAATTATGATGATCCTGATAGGATCTTGGCAAGCGATGCAATTCCACCAACGCCATAAAAAAGAACTAAATTACGTCATTTGTGTGCAAAGCACACTATACTGCAATCCAGTATTTGTGCATCTGATTTTGGGGAATGCATCGAAGTAATAACATTAATCATAAAGTTGCATCCAATATCGGCTTTTCAAGAAATGCACAATTTCTCATTAACCCTCTGCACTGTGATGGCAAAATGGCAAAGGTTTCTGCAGCAAATATTTCCTATAATGCAGTTGAATATTTAACCAAATATACCTTGTTCGACAGAGCTCAGTGAGCTCTGTCAAACAAGATATAATTGGTTAAATTCATAGTTAAACAAGAGAAAAACAGTGATTGAAGAAAATTCTGTTATACTACCAGAGTGCTAGGGGTTAACTTGTAGAGTGCTGGAAGCCCATATTTGGGCTTTATTCTGAAGTGCAGGTACTTCAGCTTTAACCCATTACACACAAATCGGCCACATCCGCCCGCGTAATATGCAGATTCAGCAGCTGAAAAAAATACTATTTTTCAAAAACTGTTAACTCTTTTAACCAACGTAACAGCAAACCGGTAGCGGCATTCTCAAAAATCGCCAGTTAATTTTCATTATTTTTTCATTTTTTGTCTTAAAAACATAAGTTATGACCCCTCATTGGAACGAGCTCGTTGAGCTCGTTCCAGTGAGGGGGTCATAACCTATGTTTCTGAGACAAAAAATGAAAATTTAGTTGTCCAAGAATGTCGTCTGATTTTCATGTTAGGTAAAGGGTTAACAAAGTCATATCATGTGATCCCTCTGTGGAACGAGCTCATCAAGCTCGTTCCAATGAGGGGTCACATGATATGGTTTTGTTGAAATTTATTGAAACATTTTAAAAAATGATATTTAAAATAATAAATTTTGATATCGTCTGCGTTGGTTAAAGGGTTAAAGCCTCAAATTCAGAGGCTGTGCTTCATATTATCTTTGAAGTGATATTATTTGGTGTGTTATGATGGGCACTCACCTATAAATCGTAACAAGGTAAAGACATGTGAACAAAAAATAATTCAGCACTCTACCAGTTAACACAACCGAGGATATTTCCCATTTAACTTACGTCCCTTATTAACAATCCTGATAATGTATACATTTTCTGGTAAAACGGTACAGAATATTTTCCGATAGGCAACCATTATAACGTTCGAGTTACAATAAAATATGATCGCATCATTATAATTTGGGATTCCAAATATCTTTGTCAAGTATAACCCTTTAGACACCCTTTTTCTGTCCTCAGTTCCTACAACAAATAAGAGAGAAACCTCGATAGGAAGGAAAGTACCAGTCACGTGCAACACACCAATAATCAACTGTATTTGTAGGATCCGAAATTCATCAAATCAACCCATTTTTATCTTAAATATTCAGGTATGTGCAGAAATGGTGCGGCGGTGGTGCTGCAGTGGAGCGATATTTCAGTACAATGTTTCAAGGGTATTTTAAATCAATAATTTTTTCTCATGGCGGCTTAGTTTCGGAGCATGTATTATTTCCGAGTGCAACATTTCAAGGCGGGTATCTTTAATTCAAATACTGAATACTGTCAAACATTCTGGAAGCTCTCACTGTGACTTTTTCCTGGAGAAAACAACTCACAATGAAAATCTTTTTCATGATTCTGATTTTATGAGATGAATGACACAGCTGATTGTTAAAAAATGTCACAATTTTCTCATTTATGGGTATAAATTTCCAATTTTCGTGAATCGGAAGCGATAACACTATGTTATTGAAATTCTTTATCTCCCTCCTTCCCCAATCATCAGCTCCCAAACGGGCCTGGTGTAGTCACTAAACACTCCTATGTGACCTTAACCTCTGACTACAATGCTCCTGACAGTACACAGCTTAAAGCAACACCATCAGCAGATTATTTTGTCCATATCACCATAAATGAGCATTATTTACTAAAACTATATCATCACAAATTTAAAATATGGCCCAAAATATAGCCGTTTTACCGATGATATCAAATAACCCCGGTTATGACCTTTTAATAAGAACAAGATCCAAACGGCATTTTCAGACTCTGAAACTTTCAAGCAACAAAATTGGGTTAGATGGCATAACTTAGAGGCACATGAAAATCAGAAACCTTCATGTGCATCTAAAGACCCCATTGCATGTTTGGATGGTTTTAGCATTTCGAAATAACCCTTTACCCAGCGTAGCGGAAATACCCGGCCAGCCCTATTCACAAGGATCACCATTCAATATTCATTATTTTTTTATATTTGTTTGTCTCAAAAACATAGCTTATGACCCCTCATTGGGACGAGCTCAACGAGCTCGTTCCAACGAGGGGATCATAAGCTATGTTTTTGACGCAAAAACTGAAAAATATTAGTTATTCAAGCATTTTGTTTGCAAGTGTCGTCTGCTTTTCGTGTTAGGTAAAGGGTTAAACAATTTCTCATGATGTCTAAAAATGACCTAAGCTTCCAATTAACTTGTAAAGTTATCAGTTTTCTAGGGAGACGACTCATATACGTTTCAAGCTTACTGCCAAGTCCCATACTTACAAGCAAAAATGAGAAAAATAGTTATTAAAGGATTTTGTTTGCAAGTGTCGTCTGCCTTTCGTGTTAATACCATATAAGCCCTCAACTGGATGCGGACTAAAATAACACTAAAATGGCTTAGGGGATACGGCGACGTGGCACAAAATCTTAAATCTACGTGCGCATCCACATACCCTTTTGCAATACAGGAGCAAAATTATACCATGTCGAGTTACATACCCTAAACACCTTTAACTGGAAACAATCTACGAAATACGAAAACACTGAAGGGACACAGTTGGCACATCCAAGTGGAATGTGGAAATTCTGAAACCTTTGTGTACATCTACAGACCCTATTACAATCACTGAGCGTGGTTTTTGCCAGTTTGAATTACACACACTTGGAACCTTTCGCTGGAAATGGTATAAGAAACCACTAAAGTGGCACAGCTAAGCTGTAAATGAAATCTTGGAGACCTCTGTGCACGTCCACAGATCATATTTGAACACCTGAGTATGGTTTTAGTATTTCGAATTACAATGTCATGAAGCCTTTCGTCGAAAATGGTCTTACAAAACACTGAATTCTATCAGATGGTGAAACATTGAAAAATCATAACTTCATGCACATCTACCGATACTATTTCAATATCTGAGCATGGTTTTAGCGTTTCGCATTACAGACTCTGGCAGCATTCCACAGGGAACGGTCTAACATAACGCTAAAGTGGTACATGTCTCAGCCACGTGGTACGCGGCAAATCTAAAACCTTGGAGCACATCTGCAGACCCTACACTGCAAAAAATATTGGTTCTCTTTAGAACCAAAACTGGTTCTAATCTTGTCCCTGAGATGAAACCAATTCTGCTTAAACAGTATTTATTTCAAATCAAATAAATTTACCAAGATTAGCATTCAATTTTAACAGAATATTACATGAACTGAAGTAGATTCAGCAGTAAACTTGGAGCTTATTCAACGCAGTCGCCAAACATTTTGAAACAAAGGAGATATGAACAGTTGGCATATCGAACCAGTTTTGGTTCTGAAGAGAACCAAAACTGGTTCGATATGCCAACTGTTCATATCTCCTTTGCTTAATAATGATTTGAGACAACCTCGTATAAGCTCTAAACTTACGGCTGAAACCCCCTCAATTTATGTTTAATTCTGTTAATATTTAATGTTAATCTTTATAAATTTATTTGATTTGAAATAAATACTGTTTAAACAGAACTGGTTCCATCTCAGGGACAAGATTAGAACCAGTTTTGGTTCTAAAGAGAACCTATATTTTTTGCAGTGTACTGCAACATCTGAGCACGATTTTAGCGTGGTTTTTTTTGCATGCCATACCATAGAAGCCTTTCATCGTGAACTGTCTATGAAAACACCCAAGTGGCACAGTCAAGTGGTATATGGAAAATCCGAAACTTTCTTGCACGTCTACCGACTATATTGCAATAGCTGATCATGAGTTTTGCGTTTCTGTTTTCATATTCTACAAGCTATTCGTCAGGAACTGTCTATGGAAATACCTATGACTGACAATTGTCGTCTTAGGAAGAGAATGTCAGCTCCTTTTAATTTCATAAACTGTCAGAAACCTTAGCACTGAGAGTATGAGAATTTCATATAAAGATTAAAATTTGGAAATGTTTACGAATTTGTATCATCGATGTGCGCATCATTTCACACACTTCAGACATTTTCCAGTAGAGTAGTATAAGAATACAGCAACTGCCATTCAGTTTGGGAATTTGAATATTATTCTCTGTTAAAACAACGTTGAAACCAAGCCAGAAAATAAGCCGACTGACATTTGAAAAATAAGGTCCCCAGAGGTTGAATTTAGTGATACTACCCTACACAGCAGGATAGCATCACTAAATTTACCCTCTGTGAACCTCAATCTGAATCAGGATTTCAAAACTAAACAGAAGGAGGTACCCAGAGGATAAATTGGCCCACTGTATGGGATAGCATCATCAAATTCACCCTATGGGGTACTCATTCTGCAAATGTCAAACTGCTTATTTTCAGGCCTGGTTGAAACCCTTTCTAAAAATAAGAGAACGCCGTTGTCACCAACTTTTGATGTTCTGAAACTTTTTCTGTTCATTATATCAACGGGGTGTGCATCGTAACATATAATACATAGGCTGTTCTTTCCATTTATATTTAAGTCTAGGGGAGATATTTGCTAACTTGTTTTGTCTAGGAAGAATAAAAACTTCCTAATTACTGTAAAAAACAACATTCGCTAAACAATGAGCAAAGTGGACACTTGGTGTATAACACTTAGGTATGATACTGATAGATATTGTTAACCCTAAAATGAAAAGCAGACGACACTTGCAAAACAAATCTTGAATAACTAATTTTTTTCATTTTTTGTCTCAAAACATAGGTTATGACCCCTCGTTGGAACGAGCTCATCGAGCTCGTTCCAACCAGGGGTCATAACCTAAGTTTTTGAGACAAAAAATGAAAACATAATGAAAATTAATTGACGATTTTTGAGAATAGCGCTGGCCGGTTTTAACCGTTACGTTGGGTAAAGGATTGATGATGGATTATCTGTGAATAAGTTGCTTCTAATCAGCCTGCCATCAAAAGCCAGTTTTCTTTTGTTACTTTTAAAAAACGAAAAGAACAGACAGCTCCGGGAGCTATCAGTCGCTTTCGTTTATTAAAAGTAGCAAAAGAAAACCTGGCTTCGTTTTCTATTGATGTCGAAGAACATAGATGGTTTCTCGACGAACTGATGCCATAGGATGTAGGTGGTTTCGCAACAATTGATGTCATGGGACATAGGTTGTTTCTCAACAATTGCTCGCCTTTCAATTGAACCTTCTTAGTATATCACTCTTATGTAATTGGGGATACGGAGAAAAGTGCCTTGGAAAACGCCAGTATATTTAGTGCGGTTCAAGAATATATTAGGGAAACGATGAGATTCCAGTGACTGGTTTATTTCCAGTGGAAAAGAACCCTGACAATGACCTCTGTTGTATTGGGTGAGAGAGATTTTAGTGGGCCTATCATATAAATGAAAGTAGAATGCCTCCACACCCAATAGATAGGTAAATTGTTTAAACCTTTACCCTACGAATCGCCCGTATCCGCCCGCGTAATATGCAAATTCAGCAGCTGAAAAAATATTATATTTCGAAAAATTTCAACAAAACCATATCATGTGACCCCTCTTTGGAACGAGCTCGACGAGCTCGTTCCAAAGAGGGGTCACATGATATGGTTTTGTTGAATTTTTTTTTAAAAATTTAAAAAATGATATTTAAAATCATAAATTTTGAAATCGTCTGCGTTGGGTGAAGGGTTAAAGGAGATGGTGGGATATAGTATGGTACTTTCTCTTTCTTTCCAATTCATTGGATCAGTTTCTGTTTTATGTACAGTTGCACCTGCACCATTGTATTGTATTGTATTTCTCTGTAGGGTACGGCGTTAATATCGGCATTGCCTGTTCGCCAAACCCCATTTCATTGAGGAAATAAAAATATTGTTTAAAAAAAAAAACCTTCTTCGTTCATCTGATAATTTCAAGGGAGATAGCTTTATCAAAGTCAATTTTCACGTTGACATAAGTCAGGGGTGTGAGTGACGATTGTTGCGCAGTCAAGTGGTACAAGGAATATCTGAAACCCTTGTGCATATCTACTGACCCTACTGCAACATTTTGAATTGTTTGTTTGTTTATCCCTGTACCTAACATAGCGGTTAAAACGGCCTGGAAATTGACCAAAATAAGCCTACCACAGCTTAACATATCTCACCAATGTCTCGATAAAACTATACGAATATGGATATCATTAGAACCGGCTCGCCTCTTCATTCTTCCACGATGTCACAAGTGCCATATCGATTAACCCATTCACACGCTGTGTCGTTCTGTGTATGTATGTGCTACATGTATTAGTTGTTTGGAACGGAATAATTTTTCATACACTGTTTCCACGTGTCACTTGACTGTGCCACCTGTTTCTTAGACCGTTTCAGGCGAAAGACTTCTAGGGTTCGTAATTTAAAACGCTAAAACCATGACCAGATATTGCAATATGGTGGATAGATATGCAGGAAAGTTTCGAATTTTCCATGTACCACCTGATTATGCCACCGGAGACACTTTAATATTTTGTTACACCTTTTCTGGTGAAATAATTCTACCGTTTGTAATTATAAGTCTGGGTGGTTAGAGCACAATATTTCAAGCTAAATATGCGAGTGTCGTTCTGTGTTTATTACACGCCTTCGCGTCGATAAAAGCAATTATTAGAAGGACACCCAGCCATTCATTTGACAACTCGTCCTCTGAGCTCCAGTGTGTTCTATGTGCCAGTCGGCGCATAGAACACATTGGAACTCGGGGGGGGGGGGGGGGGGAGGGGGCGAACTATCAACAAAAAGAACGCATTTTATCACGAACCAAATTTGCGGGGGGGGGGGGGCGGCCGTGTTTCTGTTTGTAGCTATCGCTAGCGATTCAAATTGTAATTGCTGTGCACGATCTGTCGAAAAAAATCCAGTGAAATGTCGCTTCTATTTAAAAATAGTCCGTCAACGACTTCCATTTGGCACATGTGTGCGGAACGGATTTTCATTTCATTTTCTGAATGGTTTAGTTTTACTGTAGATGGGGATTTCATAGAACAGGCGTGCAATAAAAAACTGTGCAAGAGAAAAATATAGTATGTCCTAGCATTTGCGCATCTGATTTTGTGGCAAACCATCGACATAAAAACATTAACCCCTCACCAAATGAATCGACTACGTGATTCCTCAACGGAACGAGCTCTCTGCATCTGCATCTCGTTCCAATGAGGGGGTCACACGATGTCGTTTTATTGACATTTATTTTTAAATTTGAAAAAGAAGTATTTAAAGTAACAAATTTTGGCTGGGTGAAGAGCTAAAGCAAAATGTGAAATTTAGTGATTTATATCACGGCTGGCCTGTGTATGCAACGTCACCCGATACAATACAAACATAAAGATATGTGCTTCTTACACCTCACGTGAAATCCGGTCTTCGTGTAAGAATGTCATGTTATAACGCATCGGATTGGTATTTACGCAATGAATGACGTCATGGCGTGAATGAAATGCTCCGACACAAAACAGTGGCGAGGAAGAATGTAAACAGACAGCAGAAGGTGATATTTTTGTTTACGAATATCAACCGCATTCACAGATTCGGTTTTATAAATATAGAACCCAACTCGGGTACAGTGTGGAGACCGAGAATCAAGGAGCATTGTTGGAGTTTTTTCTTGTATTTCACGCGCGCATTCGGCGCGAGTGAAATACATGAAAGACTCCAACTCGAGTCGTTGTCAGTATAAGAAATGTGTACGCCACCCAAGTCGTGTCCTGTCGTAGTATTAGAGATGAGTAAATAGCAATTCTTTATAAGCATCAAGATCACACTTACAAATACATCCCTCGGCTTCAGCAGTTCAACTTGCACGAATACTGGCTGTTGTTTAGGATCAGCTGTCTTTTCTACAGGAGTCGGTGGACGTTTTAACTTAGGTACTTGGTATTTTTTCCGTATAAGAAATTTGTTATCTTGTGCTTTTTTTCTTGCAGAAAGCTGAAAGGTTAAAAAGAAAAAAACTGTTGTGCAGATGATACTTCAGAACGGCGCTAATTCGTTGATATCTCTGCAACAGGATTCCTGAAATGTCAGCGAAAAACATAATCTGACCCTCTCATTATGACGTCAAATCAATCAATGTGGTAAGCCCTCCCATCGGTGACGTTTGATGACCTGAAAGCTGTTACGCCATGACTGTTGACAAACGAAGAACTAACAAATAAGCATCAAACGAACGTTTAGCACGAAAACAAGTGGCATGGTATCAGCGTTTCAAACTCAACACTTGTCTCTCATCAACAATACTTAAAATATCCTATAATTGCATCAGTTAATTCTGCATACTGCACCTCTTGGAAATCAGCGAGAACACTTTTTTTAAATTTCCCGTGTACCATAGAATCAAGAAACGACGCTGACTTTATTTGCAATGGCATATCGGGGGTTCGAACCCACGCGGGGAGAGTTTCTTTCAGCACCAACTGCCTAGCGAAACTACTGAACCTCGCACACCACACGGCCACCGACAGACCCTAAAAGAGGATGCTGGTTCGGATCCATTCATGTTCCTTTCACTCCATGACAAAGTGATATAGAGTTTCAATATTGCCTATATTACTCACACACGACATAGTCTTTCTTTTACAGGCAAGGGTGGTTGGCTGTGCCTCCCCTTTTCAATCATCTCGTAACGGTTGCTTATGCGCAGCCGCGTGAATAATTTCTTCGCTTCAACAGATCTTGTGGATAACAAATAATTTGAACGTTTCTTTAAACTTTCTGTAGGTCCATCATTTGTTTTTTCCGACGTTTTTCTCGTCATTAAATATATCTTTATTACTTTCCAAAGTATGATTTACTGGTATTTCCGTGATTGATTATAAACGATAACTTCACAAGTGAATTATGCAATCAACAATTGGGTCATGTATCCGTGCGCGCAAACGAAGACGTTTTGCCGTGAGTGTAATGTTTTTGTTTTTTAACCCTTTACCTAACACGAAAAGCAGGCGACACTTGAAAAACAAAATCTTAAATAACTATTATTTTCATTTTTTGTTTCAAAAACATAGGTTATGACCTCGTTCCAATGAGGGGTCATAACCTATGTTTTAGAGACAAAAATGAAAAAATAATGAAAATTAATTGGCGATTTTTGAGAATAGCTATGGCCGGTTTTAGCCGTTACGTTCGGTGAAGGGTTAAATAATATAATTATCGTTAGTAATGAAAAGTAATAAACAGAGTAATCGCTTGACTGGACTGGACTGGTTGCGTGAAATAATTCATTCAAGGCGAGGGACAATATTGTTAAACACTAGCGTGCGCATTCGCACACTCGTGTTTGTACAACGTCCCTCACCTCTCATGAATTATTTCAGGTCACCAGCCCAGTCAAGCGATTACCCTCGATTACTTTTAAAGCTTCTGTGGATTTTGCCCGAATTAAAAAAACTTTGACTTGGTACATGTCTCCGGGGGGGGGGGGGTATGTGCGTTACAATCAGCTGCAATATCATGATACTTTGCTATCATTGAATCTGGCATTGTGTGCCTTTCAAATTCAATTCTAGATTCAGTAAGTAGTAATGAAGATGAATTCACATATAATTTTGTTACATATTTCATCATTTGTATTGTAGCTTCTGTGTATAGAGGATAACGTCGAAGTTCGGTTTTGGCTGTGTGATTGGACGATTTCGTATTCACACAAAGTAGGAGTTTGCAGAATTTGAGATGAACTTTTTCGCACGGCGCAATGTCGCCTTGAGAATTACTGAGTTCAGACGCCCCTATCTCACTGTCATAGAGCAAAATTGGTTTCATGGGGGAATCGAACAATTTCATGAAAATCGTTACCGGAGGTGTACACTTCCTCTTGAAAGTATTATGTAGACTATACAGGACTTTTGTTCGTTTAATTGCCAAAACGTTTCAGTTTCCCGTCACGTGTGAAGCACGGGCCCAGATATGTGGATTGACAAGCGTAACTAATTTTATCCGCACCTAAATATAGATTGGGCGGGGTTGTTAATTTGCGTGAGTAAAATACCATAGATGTAGTACACGCCTATGAAATTCCCATCTCCAGCAACACTAAACCATGCGGAAAATGAAAATCTGTTCCACACCAGAAGTCGTTCACAGACTATTTTTAAATAGAAGCGAAATTTCACTGGATTTTTCTACAAATCGTGCAACGCAATTACAAGTTGAATCGCCAACGATAGCTGAAAATCGTCCCCTGAGTTCCAATGTGTTCTATGTGCCAGTAGGCACATAGAACACATTGGAACTCAGGGGACGAAATAGCAACACGGGCTCCCCTCGAAAATTTGGTTGGCGATAAAATGTGTTCTTTGCGTAGATAGTTGTCAAATGAATTACTGAGTGTCCTTATAATAATTGGGTTTTTTTTATAGACGTGAAGGCGTGTAATAAACACACAACGACACCCGCGTATGGCTGGGTTAATCGATATGGCACTTGTGCCATCGTGGAAGGACAAAACTCGAGACCTGCGGCCTCTCGTTCAATCCTTCGCGCCGGCACTCGTGCCATATCGATTAACCCAGTCACACGCGTGTGTCGTTCTATGTATTTGTCTTATCAACTTTGACAGCGAGTTTATTACTGGCAGAATATTCCTCCAATTTGTTTAATGCTACCTGCAGACCATGCTCATTGTCCGATACTAGTGCCAAATCGCCTGCAAAAAGTAAGTGGTTAAATGCAGTATTATTTAATTTGACCGGGGAACACTTCTCATTGAAAATTTGACAATATCACCGATGGAAATTGTAAATAAAGTCGAGATCACGCCCCTGTCTGACGCCGAATGTTGATAACTGTGGGGGACTTATCCTGTGTTTGGTTCTTATTTGGTAATAGCTAGAGTTATATAATGAATGTGACACTCGTAACATATTAACATGAATGCCCACTCTGTAAAGTTTTTTAAACAATATATTCCTAATTTCCTATCCACTGTATGAAAGGTTTTTTTTAAATCAACAAAAACGGCGTTTTGAGGGCTCTTTGCCTTTTTGTATTTATTTATCGTTGTTTTCAAAATGTGAGCACTGTCGATTGTACTGCGGCCCTGAAGAAAGCCAAACTGGTTATCACTGATTATGGAATTGTCCTCGAGAAAGGCGTTAATTCTTTCATTTAAGACTTTATTAAATACTATGCCAAGGGAATTGCTTACGGCTATGACTCTATAGCTATTCAGGTCATATCTATCTCCTTTTCATAAGTGGCTGTCAATATGGAATTACTCCAAGTAAGAGAATAATGATTTGACTCAAACACGTGGTTGAACAGTCTAACAATGTGATCAATCAAATAAGGGGTAACTGTTTTCAGTGATTCATTTGATATACAGTCGCACCCTGGGGGGCCTTTCTAGTTTTCAGTCGTTTAACGGAATCCATTATCTCTAGAGCCGTAATACACGCTAAAAACTAAAGTGTTAAAAACTACACTTGAAGTGCTGTATTTAACACTTACTAAGTGCTGAACTAGCACTTTGTTCAAGTGTAGATATCCCAGAACTTGACAGGTGTTACAATAATACCACTTGACAAGTGTAATGTCGCGACACTTAAAAGGAAACAACGCAGATGACGCGGATCAGGCTCGAACTCTCGAGCCTGATCCGCGTCATCTGCGTTGTGTCCTTTTAATTATGTACCCACCAAGCGCAAATCAAATTATGGACGATTCTGGAAGAACCACCAATGCTAGATACATGGGAAGTGCCATCCATACAAGTTTCAGATGTCTGACGATTGTAATGTCTAAGTGCTTAAAGCAGTGCACTTTGAGTGTTAAAATCAAACCCTAAGAGTTAGAATGGGTTTAACACCTTGAAAGTGTCAGTTTTAACACTTTAGTTTTTAGTGTGTAGAGCCATTATTTAGTGGATATTTAATATTTTGATTGCTTCCTCTCATGTCATCATTGATGGAATTTATCAATACCCTAGATCTACAGAGAAGAGAACTGAAAAAATCCATAGTTCTGTCAGCATCCAGATAGTCCACCGTACTCTTAGTCCAACGCATTGTGTTAATTATCTGCCAGTAGATTTTCGGATCTGATAGATACAGACTTTCAAGTGTATCACACATGCTTTTAAAATGCAACTTCGTTTTTCTCTTTATTGCTCTTTTATGCGCTTTTTTAGCTGTAAAATATTTCAGTATCCCTGACTTATCGTAAGGTGATCTCTCAAGAGATTTGACAGCATTGTCCATAACATGTTTCAGATGTTTGCATTCGTGGTCAAACCGGGACCTTTTAGATCTCTTGCTAACTTTAATCACAGGTATTCGTGTGGTAGCTGCCCTGTTAATGGTATACAGTATGTCACTAAAATACATCGTCCCCTGAGTTCCAATGTGTTCTATGTGCGTTGTGGCACATAGAACACATTGGAACTCAGGGGACGATATGTTAGCAGCAGCCGTGCCACTACTGTATCGAGTATAGGGATGCATGAGGAATTGTTGATTTTTATATTTTATTTCATTGCTGTTGAGTGTTTGGATAGCTTTCAATTGACTGTCTGATGTCCATTTAAGGGAAAATTTAGGCTTAGTAGCCTTATATTTCAAATTTACTTCGGAGGTGTCGAAATCACATTTACAGTTGAAATGTATTGCCATTTGAGAGTGATCAGAGTATTTATTGGACGCCCTCACACAAAAGTAATCTACATCCGATAAACACATATCGGGGTATCATTATGTAATCCACAACACTTACACCATTATATTGGTAGCTGGTGAAATTCCCCATGGAATCCCCAGGTGTTCTTCCGTTTACAATTCGAAGTTTAGAGGCTTGATGGAAGGAGGTAAGTTGCCTTCCGTAAATATTTATTGTTTTATCTAAGCTGCGACGAGCTTGACAGCTGTCAATTGTGTAGAAAACTGGAAGTGGCATGTGGGTGGCAGTATCCTCTGTAGTTTAATCCGACAATTTCCCGTGATGGGCGTTTGTATCTTTGCCCATTATAACCAACACGTTTTCGATGTAGTTTTTCAATTCGAGCTCCATATTGCTAACAGGGACGTCGCTACAGGGGTGTAGGGGGGGGGGTTGTCTCACCCCCCCCCCCCCCTAATATTTGTCAAAACCTCAATAGTTGGAAATTCGGAGGGCAAAAATATCAACAATTAGAAATTTAAAAAACTACAGAATATACGGTATAATTCACTAACAAACCTATTTTTCCGACTGGAAGACCATAATAAGGAAATATTCCGACTACCGAGACTTTCGGGTGAAAATCGGGTCAAGGAATTCCGACTCCACGCGGCCTGCAGTCTGAATGACATCAATTAGAAGAGTCCATAATCGCCGTTTGGGGTAGACCAATCCATATTCTCAACGTGCAGCCTTTGGGCTGCACGTTGAAAATATCGATTGGTCTACCCTACAAATTCACTGAGCAGCCATTCTACTTTTTAAATGTATGGTGTGTCATGATCCTGGACCGGAAAGCGGTTGAAAATGTGTATCCAACGCGAATTAAAAATGTTTCCCTACAAAAAAATCACTGAATGTGGAACTGAAAATTAGCCTTATAACTATTACCAGAACCCATGAAAACGCATCTGAGCACATCAATTTTTCAAAATTTTCTAGGGGAGGACCCCAGACTCCCTGCTAAAGATTCGCGCTTTTGGCGCTCGCAGTTTCGCGCCTACCATCCCACGGTGCTCATGTGTCGGGATTCCCAGATAGAATTTCAAAGGGTCTAACACCCCCCCCCCCCCCCCCCCCCCCCCCATTAGAAGGCCTCTATCTACGTCCCTGATTGCTACAGAGCGACACGTTGCTTACAGTTGACTTCCAATAGGTTGAGTTATTTGAGGGAAATATATTGACACAAAAATCCCTGGAGCTTCCAGGTTAAACATTGTCCCGTCAAACTGTGTACACAACGATAGGCCATCGATCATAAAAGATCGACTGAAGAATGGTTTATACCGGTCTAATTAATAGAACACAACACCACCTTTTTTGATTTTGTGTTGCTGCGGAACGTTTCTAGACAAGCATATCCCTGAATTTCTATATTATCACCACTGTTGTGCCACTTTTCTATAATAGTTATAAAACCGTAACCTTTTAGTAATTGAGTAAAATCGGGGTCAGAAAGTTTGTTTACAAGGCCTTGTGCGTTCCAAACAGTGTACACTATTTCTGGTGTATGTTTAGTCTTTGAGGCTACAGACATGATGATATTTAGAGGCCACGGGCCAGGATAACCGACAAAGATTGGATACCACAATACACGCTTCGACATGAATCTAATATGTAGAATCATGTCGAAGCGGCGGAGCTTGAGCAGCCAGCACGTTCCAGGCACATTATAAATTATTGTGATGAATTGACGGTAACATAGTCTGAGGTTTGCGGCTCGGCGCTGATGTTCAACCGAGATGCGAAGCGTCGAGACTGAACATACGCTCCGAGCCGCAAACCTCAAGCCATGTCACGGTCAACTCATCACAATAACGTATATGTTTCAATAAGACACTACATATAGCCCAAAACCTACATCGTGAAACACGAGATGCTTATTTACTAAACTGGTGAGCGTTAAAAGTTGCCTCAACGATCACAGGTTTTGTAAATAAACCTCTTGTGTACCCCACCACTGGATAAATAATCAATAAACCAGATAAACTCATTCCATCTTAGTTCAAATCGTAAATTGTAATTTAAACAGCACTTCATCCGGAACACCGTCTGCTGCACGTGTGAAAAATCCAGAAAAATGAAACGGCTTGCTAGACACTCCGCTGATGAAGGAATTACGAAACGGGCGACGTCATTTCAAATATTTCGCGCTGTGACGTCAGACGGTAACATTTGCCACCTGAGACGTATACATAGAATATATTAAGTGAGCTCTCGTCCAATCAGAGGAGGAGGATTTTAGTCTTATTGGAGCATAATGCCTTACAGATGTAAGAATGTGCCTAGCAACGTCCGCAGCTATCGACTTCTAGCCCCGCCCGGAAGGGAGGGGGGGGGGGGACATGAAAACGCAAAATCAAACCTGAGTCGAGTCAATTACACCAAACGAAAATATTTTGGATGCCACGTTTTCGTATTTAATTTTCGATATGGGTGAGGGTTGTGGGCAGGAGAGCATATAGAAAATTTCTATCAGTTCGTGATAAAGTCGCTAAACGATCGGAATTCTCTGTCCCTTTTTGTAATGACATAAAGGTAATCACCTCAGTAGTAAGGGAAGGCACTTGGGCGTAAAAATTTAACACTGAAATCTCCATAGACAATGGTTCGCCAGAGAAAATTTACGATCGTGTGTACTCTGACGAAAAAGTTTAACACTGAAAAGTCCCATAAACATTTTTTACCAGAGTGCCATCGGCCGATGGCACTCTGGCGAAGAAAATGTCTATGGGAATTTTCAGTGTTAAATTTTTACGCCAGAGTACATTTTTACCAATTTGTATGCCAAATTCAAGACTCTGTGGGACTTTTAAGTGTTAACATTTTACGCTAGAGTATACACGATCGTAAATTTTCTCTGGCGAACCAATGACTATGGTGATTTCAGTGTTAAACCTTTACGCCTAAGTGCCTTTCCTTACAACTCACCTCAGTTTTTAAGAAATGTGCTTGATATGTGGCAAATACCCCGCCACAAAGACTGGAAGTTTGGACAGCTTGGCGAGGCTATCTTAAGCTATGTTCTGACTATAGGTTTTCATCGTACGATTTTTTTTCCAGTAAACGACAAATTTAGTGTCCATCGACAAAAATCTAGAGTGAGAACACGCAAGACGGATGACTTTCGATTTTTGAATGATACGATTTTTGTCGAAACAATCAAACGCGTTTGATTTCAACTTCTTTTAGAGAAAGACTCCTTCGATTTCTCGAAGAGATTACGGCTGACCAGTCTCCAGAAAAAAATCGCACGACAAAAGTCTACAGTGACGTTCGACAAAAATCGATCGACAAAACAGGTTCGATAAAAGACGTAGGATAAAAATCTACAATGAGAACGCAGCTCTAATCCCAACCTTCTTTCTCTAAACATGCGGGAGACAAGTTGCAATTACACGAAATTTTGAAGATTATATTCAAATAAGTTGGTCTGGAAAATACTGTTTTATTCGTTTTATTCCGCTTTACACAAAAACTGCCGCAAATAACTTGAAACACTTTCTGTTCGTTTTTTTTCACTTTTATCTTGACTATAAAAATATTACAGTTAAAATAAGGCAAAGTATCGTCAACCAGCTACCGCACTTCTATCATAAAATATTAACGGGAAAATATCACATTTTAACCCTTTACCCAACGTAACGACCAAAACCGGCCAGCGCTATTCACAAAAATCTCCCAATTAGTTTTCATTATTTTTTGTCTCAAAAACAAAGGTTATGACTCCTCTTTGGAGGAGTCATAACCTATGTTTTTGAGACAAAAAATGAAAACATTAGTTATTCAAGATTTTTTTTTTTTGCAAAGTGTCGTCTTCTTTTCATGTCAGGTAAAGGGTTAAACTATAAGGTTTTGAAATCGTAACGCAAAGTTCCAGAAGTCGTCCAGCGAAGCATGGCCAACGACGAGAGGGCGGCTGATTTGGTTGTGAGCGGCGTTTTGCCGACCAATTGTGATGTCTATTGCTATTATATTTCAGCAATTTCGAAAAGCAAATGCTGAAAAAACAGGTTGAAAGAGATTGCATACACAAACACTTCAGATTCTTACCCTCGATGTTTTTTTAAGTCATATCTTCGTATCTGACGTCTGATTTTCAAAATGTTTTTAACTTTGTATTCGGAACCGTAAGTTCTAAAATATCCGGAGATTTCGACTTCGTGCAGTGAAATTTAATTTTGACGTTCCCCCTCTCGATAGGTGCTTGTGTCATGGCGCCAACAATTTTCGCGCAGTGCGGATACAAATTGGCAATGCTTGACTTTATTTATTCCTCTAGTCGATTGTGATGTCAATTTAGTTCTATGTTTTGTATGTTGAGGGATAGGGCTGTCTGGAAATGGAAAAAGTGTGCACCCGACGTTGTCAACGTCATTTCATTACTCGCCTGTTCTATGAAATCCCTATCCACAGCAACACTAAACCATACGGAAAATGAAAATCCGTTCCGCACACATGTGCCGAACGGAAATCATTGACAGACTATTTTTAAACAGAAGCGAAATTTCACTGGAATTTTCTACAAACCGTGAGCCGCAATTAAAATTTGAATCACTAGTGATAGTTAAAAATGGTGCATGGGTTCCCCTCGCAAATTGGGTTTGGCGATAAAATGTGTTCTTTTTGTTGATATTTTGTCCTCCGAGATTCAATGTGTTCTATGTGCCTAATGACACATAGAACACAATAGAACTCAGGGGACGAGTTACGAGTTGTCAAATGAATTGCTGAGTGACCTAATAATTTTTATTATGCCTCATGTCTGTGACATCAGCCGTGATTGGTTTATTTGACACCTTCTAAATGCCATAGTACGTTCTTTCCTGGAGACATGAGAACAAAGACAAATTTAAGCTCCACTTCCATTGATCAGCGTCGATTACGCACGCGCTGATTGGAATTTCTCAACACCAAACGCCGTGTCTGTTTAACTTTTTTCGTCACCGATAGACACTAACTTACCCACAAATATGTCATCTTCAGTGGGTGTGTTTTCAATTTTAACTGCAAACAATGAATTCAAAAGAATCAGAAATATTACTAGACTTTATGATCCTGGAGAATCATGGCTTTTTCCTATGAGATTGCATGATTTTTCATGACCCCACAGTGTGTGATGAATTGTTTTTAACTGTCTCACTGAAGTTCCTTCATTGATGTTATGAGAAAGGTGAGTATAGTAGTCTCAAATGACTCAGTTTGATAAAAAAAAGTGTTTAGGGAAAACCCATCATTAACGGTGGAGAGGGTTAATGTCAATATCGTCGTCCAACAAGTTAATGACAGACAAAAGGAGTTATGTTTGTTTGACACTTACCCAGTGAGTTCTGTGTCTATTTGAAAATGCTCCATTTTATCTCAAATGTATCTAAAATATTGATGTCTGCCATTTGTTGAGGGTTAACAAGTGCTAACAAGAATATTTATTCATGGAACTTGTAATGTCACACCAAGAACTGCGAATGGCCATTTTTTCTTTAAAATATACAAGATGTTTTCAGAGAAATCCAGGGAGAACATGAATTTTAAGCTTTTGATGGGTATCATCGCTTATCCAGCCAAAACGGGTTAAGTGTTGTTTTTTCAATACTCTTATTACTTCCAAAAATAATTCTCAGTGAATTCTACTTCCACTTATTTTGATTTGTCCTCTCAATTTCGGGTGCTGTGGGTACGCAAACACAGCCCATTCACGCTAAAAACTAAAGTGTTAAAAACTACACTTGAAGTGCTGTATTTAACACTTACTAAGTGCTGAACTAGCACTTTGTTCAAGTGTAGATATCCCAGAACTTGACAGGTGTTACAATAATACCACTTGAAAAGTGTAATGTCGCGAGACTTAAAAGGAAACAACGCAGATGACTCGGATCAGGCTCGAACTCTCGAGCCTGATCCGCGTCATCTGCGTTGTATCCTTTTAATTATGTACCCACCAAGCGCAAATCAAATTATGGACGATTCTGGAAGAACCACCAATGCTAGACATATGCACATGGGAAGTGCCATCCATTCAAGTTTCAGATGTCTGACGATTGTAATGTCTAAGTGCTTAAAGCATTGCACTTTGAGTGTTAAAATCAAACCCTAAGAGTTAGAAAGTGTCAGTTTTAACACTTTAGTTTTTAGTGTGTTTTATCAACATTTTGATGTTTGAGAATCTTCATAGGGTTAACAAATGCTTACAGGAATATTTTGTACATGTAACTTGTAATGCCACACTAGGATCTGAGAATGGCCATTTTTTTCGTGAAAATCTACTAGATGCTTTAGAGAAATCCTCGGATAACATGAATTTTTAACCTTCTGAGGGGTATCGCTCTGTCACAAGCCCTAAACGGGTTAATGCTTGATTTTGTGAATACCTTCATTACTTACAAAAATGATCGTCGGCGAATTCCACTTCCCATGAAGGCGGTTATGTTGATCTCGCAGGTACACAGTTGGTGTTATGGTTGCCCAAGAACAGCCCATTTTCTCAAAATGTCTATGATTGGTAGCCTCTGGAGGGTTAACAAATGCTTACCGAAATATTTTGTCCACGCAACTTGTAATGTCACTCCAAGACCTGCGAATGGTCAATTTTTTTTTTTTTGAGAAATCTACTGAAAACTGGAATTTTAAGCTTTTAAGGGATATATCTCCTTAACTAGTCAAAAATGGGTTAAGATCTCGATTTTTGAATACACTTACTACTTACAAAAATGTTTCCCTGTCAGTTTTACACCCGGTAAAAGAAGTTATGTTTCTCTGTTGCATTCCCATTTGATGTTGTTGGTGTCTAAAAACAGACATTTAGCAGCCCTTGGAGGGTTAACAAATTCTTACCGGAATAATTTATCTTATCAACTGGTAATGTGACACCAAGACCTATCAATGGACATTTTCTCTTGAAAACCTTACCATATGTTTGTAAAGAAATCCAGGGAAAACAACATTTTTAAGCTTTTGATTGAGTATCATTATTAACAAACACAAAAGTGGTTAATGCTTGGTTTTTTGAATACCCTTATTACTTACAAAAATGGTCCTCGGTGAATTTCACTTCCAACAAAGGCGATTATGTTTATTTTTCAGGTACATATTGGGTGCTGTGCGTGTCCGAAAAAAGCCCATTTCAACAAAATTACGATGCTTGGCAGTCTGTAGAGGGTTAATAAACGCTCACCGGAATATTTTGTCCATGCAACTTGTAATGTAACTCCATGACCTGCGAATGGTTAATTGTTCTTGAAACTTTTGGGGGGAAAAATCCACAGACACTGGAATTTTATGCTTTTAAGGGGTATATCTCCTCTTCCAGTCAAAAATGGGCTGAGGTCTCATTTCTTAATACACTTACAAAAATGTTTGTTGGTGTTTTTTTTCGAAATTTTGACATTTGCAAGCCCATGGAGGGTTAACCACTGCTTACCTAAATATTTTATCCATGCAACTGGTAATGTGACTCTAAGACCTATCAATGGCCATTTTCTCTTGAAAACCTACGACACGTTTGTGAAGAAATTCAGGGAAAACATGATTTTTAAAAGTTTTTGATGGGTATTGCTATTAACCATCCCAAAAGGGGTTAATGCTTGTTTTTTTTTAATACCCCTATTACTAACAAATGTGGTCCTCGGTGAATTCCACTTCCAACAAAGTAGATTATATTTATCTCTCGGGTATGCATTGGGAGCCTATTTCAACAAAATTACGATGCTTAGCAGCCTGTAGAGGGTTAATAAATGCTCACCAGAATATTTTGTCCATGCAACTTGTCACACAAAGACCTGCGAATAGTCATTTTTTCTTGAAAACCTACATATTGCTTTTAGAGAAATCCACAGAAAATGAGAATTTTAAGCTTTTAAGGGGTATCTCTCTTTAACCAGCCCAAAATGGGTTAAGACTTCGACTTTTGAATACCCTTACCACTTACAAAAATATTTCCCCATCAATTTTGCGTAAAATAAAAGAAGGTATCTTTCTCGGTGGTACACCCACTGGGTGCTGTTTGTGTCCAAATACAGCCCCTTTTATCAAACTTTTTACGTTTAGCAACCCGGGGAGGGTTAACTAATGCTGACCGGAATATTTTGTCCGTGCAACTTGTAATGTCACACCAAGACCTGGGAATCGCCAATTTTTCTTGCAAATCTACAAGACTCGTTTAGAGAAATCCACAGAAAAAAATGAATATTTTAGCTTTTGGGGGGGTATTGCTGTTTAACCAGCCCAAAACGGGTTAACGCTTGGTTTTGTGAACACCCTTATTACTTACAAAAATGATCTTCGGTGAATTCCACTTCCAATAAAGGAAGTTATGTTTATCTCTCCTGTACTGTTTGGGTGCTGTGGGGGCACGAAAACAGCCCATTTCCTCAACATTTCGATGTTTGGCAGCCTGTGGAGGGTTAACATATGCACCGCCTAATATCTCTTGTGCATCAATGGTCGTATCACAGGCAGGTCTAGCAATGATGAATGTTAAAAAAAATCTACAAGACGTGTTTTGAGAAAGTGCAGATAAACCCCAATTTTGGCAGGTTTTTGCCAATTCTGACGAAATGAAGGTTCCGCTTCGGTACACTTTTAGGTTTTGTGCCCGTCTATGAGTGTGCACACTTTTGTGAAAATCGGTTCGAAAATGTCTTCTGAATCGTACGAACAAAATGTGTGGATAAAAAAATACAAAAAAAAACAAAAAAAAAAACAAAAAGCAAAAAATAATGATACGTAGAAAAATAATAGTCTTTTCCTGAGGGAAAAGCATAAAAATATCCCGTGTTGTTCACCACTTTAGTGAATCATGAATGTGACGTTAATCAATTATATTTCTACAAGTTTAGTATTACTATTAGAACATCTCGCCTCAAGTTCAAAATAAATTGTTTCACTCCGCTTAATTCCAACAACTGTCGTCGTCCAAGAAACATGAATTTATATTCCATTCTACCACTTATCACACAAACATTAATAATGAATTAAAACATGAACAGCATGATGCAGTTGTAAACACTGACATTTGGTGATATAGAAACTCCCAAAGCGACGGCACTTGCAACACGTCATTTTCGAATTTGGTGATCTGGAAACTCCTAAATGTTTCTGGATTCGGCACCTTGTTATATGATTGATGACATGTTGCAGCTAACGCTTAACAATGAAACCTATTTGTTTTGTTCAACATAATAGAATAATTAGAACATTTCTTTTCATCTTCTATCGGTCGCTAGTACCTGAGTTTGTGTGATTTCTGTTAAAAACCTTCAGCAGCTTCGCTGCTTCAGGTTTTATTTCAAAACTCACACAAACTCAGGTGCTATCCACCTACAGAACATGAAAAGAAACGTTCTAATGTTATAATAGACGTGAAGGCGTGTAATAAATACAGAACGACACACGCGTGTGAATGGGTTAATCGATATGGCACTTGTGCCATCGCGGCCTCGCGTTTTATCTTTCCACGCTGGCACTCGTGTCATATCACTTAACCCATTCACACGTATGTGTCGTTCTGTGTATTTTCAACTTTGTGTTTGAGACCATGAATGCTAAAAGGTCGCATGTTCAAACTTCACGAAAGTGAAATTTAATTTTTCCGTTTTTTGCTCCTCCGACACAGACGTCATAGCGTTCAGTTTGTTGCGTCAGTTCGCATACAATTCTACCTATACATCTTTACAACCACCTCATCCGTTGTGTGTCTAGTTTCTATAGGGATATCTCTAGTTGTTGTTGGGGTAAGGGTGCTGCAAAATTGGAGGGGAACTTAAAGCATAAACTGACATAAAAACCTCGAAATTGACGTTAAATCGAATAATAAAAAACAGGTGTCTTTTTATTTTTCAAGCTCAAAAAGACAACATACTAAATGTTTAACAAACTTTAATTTTTTCGACGTTGACATCCCACCATCTCCCCAACGACAGCCACAGACAAATTGCTCGTAGGCTGAAAACAGATCGCATTTTTAGATACGATTTTTTTATCGCAGAATATTTTTCCTAGATTTCGAGAAAGAGTCTCCAGCAAGCTGGCAGATATGAAACGTTCATGGAAAAAACGTCAAATTGACGTTAATTTGGATAAAGGTTTAAATTTGAACTTATAAGAAATGTATCTAATAGAGCTGTCATCAAATTAGAAGTGTGTGAAATTTCATAGCTTTGTCTGTATTATTTATGCCGAGCATTGCGTTATTAACCCTTTACCCAACGCAGACCATTTCAAAATTTATTATTTTTAATATCATTTTTTGAAAATTTTACTTAATTAAACTATTTGCTAACCCATCAACCTCCAACTTCTAATTGTGTCTCAGGTCTCTAAAAATAACAGAGGAAATTGGGAATTAGAAGGTCTCCAAAAATAACAGAGGAAATTGGGTATTAGAATTAACCCTTTACGACCGAATCCCCCGCATCCCCCCGCGTAATATGCAAAGTGAGCAGTTAAAAAAATTAAATTTTTGAAACTATTTCAACCAAACCAAATCATGTGACCCCTCATTGGAACGAGCTCGACGAGCTCATTCCAAAGAGGGGTCACATGATATGTTTTTGTTGAATCTTTTGGAAAAATAGTATTTTTTCAGCTGCTTAATTTGCATTTTACAAGGGCGGATGTGGCCGATTCGTCGGGTAAAGAGTTTTCAATGAGAAATGTGCAAAATAACCCCTAAATTTGAGTCACGGAAAATAGTCAAAAATGGCGAGAGATAAAAAAAAGTAAAAAACAACTATTTCCTCATTTTTTGTAATTCTACAACATACTAAAATTTCATGAAAATCGACCGACATTAAATTTTGGTGATGTCGATGTCAATAACGTCACTCGAAAATGCTTCTAGAACCCTTCAGAATTTTCCAGGCGAGTACCACATTTTAGATACGGTCTTTGTTGGAGATATTATTTCCAAAGTTTGAGAGAGCGGGGTTTGATACAGGCATTGATATTAAAAGATGAATTAAAAAAAATAAATTGGACATTGTTTTGGATAAAGGTTGGAAATCAGAAATCTGGATCCACTACATTAAAAAAGGAAATTGTCCTTTATAAGTGTACCAAACGATGTGAGTGTAGGCTGAAAATTCTGAAAATATAGTCTGACTAATAAAAGGAAAAAAATCTTTAAAAGTCGCTCTTAGTCATTCCAATTGCAATGGATGACTTGATTACTTCTGTCAATGCCGATCATTTTTTATTGTTCCACCTTGAGAAACGGAAGCTGACGAACTGATATTTAGTTTCATTGCATTACACGAGAAGTTTGTTGATTTGTCATACAAAGTTGACCAATTAACATCTTTAACCTTTTACCTGCAGCAGTGTGGCTGCAGGTTAAAGATATTAATTGGTCCACAATAAAGTTTGAGTCTTGAGGACATCTTTTTGACTTTGGAAGATGTCATTTTGTAAGAACAAGAATTATAGAGATGAATGCGTTGGTTCTGAAAAAACAACATTATCACACGGTATATGAGAACTTCTCCATTAGTTTTCGTGTGATGAAACTTACAGCAGTAACAGACATAACATGGTAGCATTTACAACAGAAATGACGACAATTGGTTGTCAGTAGTTCTACTGTAACTTTAACGGTAATTGTTTCAATGCTGTCTGTCTTGCTATTGGGCGGCTTGATTTTGGTCTTTACAGAAATGTGGGACATGTAACTGCGCGAAACTGCGTGAAACTGCGTGAAATACAAGCAAAGTAAATAAATACAGGGAAACAACCATCAAACTTAATACTTAAGTTGCCGGACTATCGAGACGGGCCAAACGAAATCGTTGGAAACAATATATATATTTATTTAATGCTCAGGCATCAATTCACGCTGAAAAATTAAGTCATATTCCCCTGTCGGTCGGCAAAACGAAATATCAAAATGATATTTAGAAATCGATATTTCATCGTAGGTTCGGATGACGAATCACATGTACTTTAAACGAGTCAGCACATCAGTAATGAATTCCAGAGTCCCAAATACAAACGAATTCGAATAATTGATAGTGACAGTGACTAAATCAATTCATTAAATCAGCGGTTTCAAAGTTTGACTTTCTCATTCACCTTCCAGCGAAAAGCCGAAATCACTTTCAAATTTCTTCAGTTCAACTTCACACGTCTTCAGTGCATTGAGTTCAAAAAAAATAAAATGACGTGTCATGTTATTGAAAATAAGAAAGTGGTGTTTTTTGTTATTGTTCTATTTCTTCGAAACACATTGCGATTATTTCAATTCGCCAGCCTTGGTAAATCGTAAAGTTAGGGGAGAAATAAGACGGGACTACTTTTTGTGCGGATATTCACACATTCCAATGGTTGGAGTTTGGTTGTTGTAATTTTTGTATGGACGCCGGTTCGGCACATAAATTTTGCGCCTTAATGGCAAATAAAGGCCACAAATTGGAGAGTTTGTAGTCGTAGAGCATTAAATAAAAAGAAAATTCACGAAAATTTGATGAATACCGAAAATATCTCGTTCGTGGCTACAAGAAATATGAGGATCTTCACTCGCGACTGCGTCGCGAGTGAAGATCCTCATATTTCTTTGTAGCCACTCACGAGATATTTTCGGTATTCATCAAATTTTCGTGAATATCCTCTATGTATTTTTACGACGAATGCCTGGCCCACGCTGACTCTGAGAAACGATTTGTTTCCGGAAACTAATCGTTGAAATGTTTACAACGGACAACTCGGGACATAGTTAATGTCTTCCTATATGATTAATGAATTATAGTTATCGGTTATTGTTATGGTAGCATATTGTCATTTATCAATGTGTGTTCCGCTTCAATATAGGATGGTGTAATTAAGTTAGCAGCTATCTGCCCAACATTGGACGGTTAGGAAGTGAATTGTACAAATGAAAAGTTATCGTCAAAGTGTCAATCAGCTGCGTCTCTCGAGTTTCACTCATCATCAGACTCGCATGTCTCCGTTAAAATTCGAAATTCTTGGGGGTTTGTTCTCTTATTAGTTTTTTGTAACTACGGTGATGCGTCCAACATTGGAAGTTTAGGGCATGGATTAAAAAACTCGTTAACCCTTTACCTAACGTAACGGTCAAAACCTACCAGCGCTATTCACAAGTATCGCCAATTAATTTTCATTATTTTTTTCATTTTTTGTCTCAAAAACATAGGTTATGACCACTCTTCGGAACGAGCTCGACGAGCTCGTTCCAAAGAGGTGTCATAAACTAGGTTTTTGAGACCAAAAAAATGAAAAAATTAGTTATTCAAGAATTTTGTTTGCAACTGTCGTCTGCTTTTCATGTTAGCTAAAGGGTTAAAATGTCAGCCAGTTATATCCCACGAGTTTATTTATTTATTTAGATTCAACGACACTCTCGACAGTCAGGGTCACCTCTTTTCGGACAGTTTACTAGTGGGGGGAAGCCGGAGTACCCGGAGACAACCACCGAATAACGGCGAGCAACTGCCAGACTTCCCAACGAACTCCACACAGGCAGGATTAGCACTGGTTGAAAACAAGTGCACCATCGAGGTGCAGAACGTCTTAGTACACACAGCAAACGTGCCCCCACGTGGGCAATCGGGATTAAGTGCCTTGTCCATGGACACAACGCAGTTACCCTTGGCGTTGATGAAACCGCTGACCTTTCGTGTGAAGTCCAATTCAGTACCCGCTGAGCCAAAGTGCTCCAAACCCAAGAGTTGCATTCAACAGTCAACTCACTTACCTTTGCAAACATTCAGAAATCTTGAACTTTTGTTTTCCTTTTACATGTAACAGCTATGGTGATAGGGACTAGATTGTTTATTTATTGGAGTTCAAGGTCATTGTTTATAACGAAGGCTAAATATGGACCGCAACACAAGAATGAAGTAAAGTTTAGCCAATAGTTTATTATCGTGGTGCCAGCTTTAAGGACTCTCACCGAAGACTCAATTGGGGCCCGGTGAATCGGAAATTTCCGGCCGGATCGAAACTCGTGTGGAATCCGTCTGAGGACTTCGAATCGAATCGAACCTTGATGAAATCCCATCGCTTTTTAATTGGCTGAGTGCAAGAAGCCACTATAAGAGCTTTCACAAAAATGAAGGTGCCAGAGCAAAAGCCATACTTTTCCTTGCTCATGTTTTCATATTTAGTCAAACGCAAATAATACTGAGTTTATATAAATTTGTTTTATTATAAATAATTGGAGAGTACCTGTGGGCACTCTCCAATAATTTGTAACAAAACAAATAGACCAAGGCCATCGCCAGGCGTGGGCTATGTCCCCCCGACAACAAGTTCTTACACTGGAATATTTTCAGACAACAAATTTTCAAACTCAGCTCAAATTGGTCGGACTGAACCTAAATTCGAACTTGACCTGCGTAATCTTCAGACAAACTTATGTACAAAATTTGGTGTTGATTCAACAACTCCAACTGAAGTTATCATCCGGACAACAAATTTCCAAAGTTGCGAAACTGGACGTAAAAGCATAAAAAGGCGCAGAACTCCAACAAATATTATTAGATCCAGCCGATATTCGGAATTCGCCTAATCATTGGGGTAAGGAACATATACATCAAATTTGGTTTTGGTTCTATGACCCAAACTTGAATTATCACTCCGCACGCTCGCACGCACGCACGCGCGCACGCACGCACGCACGCACGCACGCACGCACGCACGCACGCACAATACTCCTCCGACAACATGACAGGGGACAATACCAAATTTAGACTAGCAAAAATAATTTCGCCCTCAACCAGTCAAGTTGTAGATATTGCAGATTTTACAGCTGTATTACATCCATAGGAGTAGTAAGAGATGTGGAGATCGTGCCCCATTGGCAGGATCTAATGCAGGATCTCATGTGACGTCATAGTCACGTGACCCAGTGGCGCCATGTTTGATTGTCATAGTAACCCACCTGAGCGTCCATCTTGTGACGTCATCCTCATAGTGATACGTGGTTCTAGTGCGCATGCGCATCGTTAGGGTAATGTCTTTCGTCGGCCATTTTGTATACTAGAGGCCGCCATCTTGATTTCTATGGTAGCACGTGATTGCCGTGTTACCCAAAAGTGTCTTATAGGACAGGGGTATGTTCAGAGGGTATGTTCCTTTGTACAAGAGTAATTTCTAGATTCGTAGAATTACCACAAACAAGCCGACAGTCTCTCCAAATCACCATGAAACCCCATTTTGGACATATAAGAATAGTACTTGGTGCTATAGGGCGCGTTCGATTGATCGGAGGATACTCCAGAAGAAAAGAAGAGCCTATCATGTGGAACAGCTTGTTGCTATATTTAGATTTTCTTGTCTGTCCAGGCTAGTTCTAAACCCATTTCAAGTACTCTTATTCTTGTTTTCCAGATAATCCAAGCAGTCCACTTTACTAAACAATCAGATTGCAAAAAATAAAAAAAATTATATATTCAAGAATTTTGTTTGCAAGTGTCGTCTGCTTTTCATGTTAGGTAAAGGGTTAAAGAGGGCAAACATTTGGTAGGATTGTTAGAACACCTCCACGATTCGAAATTTCCGAATCAAGGCGACTCGTATAGAATCATCGGGACTATTTAGAATCGAACTAAATTTCGAAGCACAGAAGGCCCTAACATTGATTACCGATCATATTATGGATCAAAACTGGAAGCTGGTATCTTGTTCTGCTGAGACTTTCCGGATGACCATATTTAGGCTTCCGTCCGCCATTTATTTCTTTGAATGCAGGTTTCTGTTCATAACAAATGTTTATCATATAAATGGACCGCCTTCTGCACTTGTAATCGTTTCGTATTTTTTGCAGCGTTATGAATTGCTAATTCATATGACCTCTTGTCAATTCCATTGGCTATCAGAGAGTCGTGGAACCTGATTGGCTGAACTATATATTACGGTCTAAAAGTTCGAGAGATTTTACTGTTGCATCAATATACTACTGATGTGAATTAAAGCGTGTGTAAATAGAACTACTTCAAAATAAAAACAAAGCCACGGTGTCTGATTTTCTACCGAGTTCTCGACAAAACAGAAAATCCTAGACTTGTTTGATAAATATCATTTACTTACCGTAGAAGAATGCAGTAAGGCGATACTTTTCTACCGCAGTAAACAAGCACTGTTCCAATTCCTGGGTTCACTAAAACTGAGGCAACCATTGTGATTAACAGAAAGCAATCGAAATATAAGCACATTTTAATCATCTACCTAGCGAATCACTTTTTTTAAATTTTAACTTTATTAATTTCTCCATAGAGTCCTATAGTAAATTTTGAGCTTCGCACAATTTGGGATGTTTGCGCATGCGTGCAAATGGGAATAAAAAAGTTGCTCGTTGTCGTTCTTTCGAGCGAGTTAAGCAGCTTAGAACAAGATGAAATTAGCGTTATTAGTTATTAACCAACGTTCGCTATCTTTCGATTCTATGGCGGCATGAAACCACCACATCGTTCTGAACTACTAAGATGTATAACCCTTTGAATCCTGGTGGTATCTTGCATCTCAATTTAATGGCAGCAATTGGAAGAGTCCGTATTCATTGTTTGGTGGTAGCCCAATTAATATTTTCAACGTGCAGCCTTGGGATTGGACGTTGAAAATATTGATTGGTTGATCTATCCCACACATTTACTTAGTACACAGGACGACTGGCCGTATGATCAACTGAGAAATTTCTCGGTGGCCCCCCTATTGGGAGACCCGCGGCCCCAAAAATTGATGCAACACATCACCTGTTGATGCATGAAATTTTGTGAAAATGATCAAAAGGCGAAGTGGATCAGATTGCATGGACTATCGGTTTGGCAGTCCACGCAGAGAGTATTTCGATATGTCAGCTGCCTGGTCTTCCATTGATTGGCCAGATGCAAGGAAACAAAGGAAAATATTTTCTTCCATTGGGCAGAACTACGATCGGCGCAATGAGTCCGTGGTCCTCTTTGGTGCAACCATTCTTGCCAATGAGCGGCAAAAATGATACAAAAATGTCATCGAAATGCCCTCTATTTGGACTGCCACTGATCGCTCAGATACAAGGAAACAGAGTTTGTTTAGTTCGATATATAAAAAATTTGTTCGGGTCCGGACCTCCCTGGTATATTTCTCGGCAACTTGTTTTGGCCCAGTCCGCCCCTGACTCAGTAGCTACTTAATGAAGTCATGACGTAGGACGTTCCTGGGCTGAAAAGGCGGACTCAAATGTTCAAAGGCTTAAACAAGATGGGTACATCGCTGTACGATTCAGAACAAGATTTATAAGTTATTACTTGGTTAATTTCATATCGGCTGAGAAATCAGCTCGAGGAAACTTCAAATCAGCCTGAGACCGAAGGTCGAAGGCTGATGTGAAGTTATCGACGGCTGAAATCTCGACCGATGTGAATCTAACAAAGTAATAACCTCTTTGTTTTTTAACCCTTTACCCAACGTAACGACCAAAAAAGGCCAGCGCTATTCTCAAACATCGCCAATTAATTTTCATCATTTTTTTCATTTTTTGTCTCAAAAACATAGGTTATGACCCCTCGTTGGAACAAGCTCGTCGAGCTCGTTCCAATGAGGAGTCATAACCTATGTTGTTGGGACAAAACATGAAAAAAATTAGTTATTCAAAAATTATTTTGCAAGTGTCGTCTGCTTTTCATGTTAGGGAAAGGGTTAAACGAAATCAAAGATTTTCCTGTTTTTTCAGATCTTTTACAGTTTTCTAACAGTGTTACAGTTTCTCATTGTTGTTCATAAGTCCGACGATTCCTCTTCTAGCTCAGCTATCCAACCTATCTGGACGTCTCGATTTCCCCAGTAGGGAAGCGGTGATATTCAAATTGCTGAACTTCCTCTCACTTCCTCAAATTTTCGCTTACGATTCTGAATCTTATTTTCCATTGTATTTTGTGCACAACTCTCTTCATTTTTCAATTTATCCGCCTAATCTTTAATTATTGCCATCATTACTTTCTCATCATACAAAAACTACTCCATTTTGCCTGTTAAGGCCAATTTTACTGATTGATTGCTTTCGACGAATAACGTGAACGATTTCGCTGTAAAACAAAATGGCTGTGCCTAGCTTAGTTCATATCGACCGAGATCGTCATTATATCAGCCGAGTTTGAAGTTATATCAGCTGAGCTCGATAATCGGCAATTCTGGGATAGAAAAGTACGTCCAAAAGATAATACGTAAAATCAATACTTACGAAATGAGCTTTTTGTGTTGTTGGATTCTGTGTGTATCTGTCCTTTGAGTAAGAATTTTTCTGTAAAATAAAACATCCTTTCAATATGAAATGTTGCTCCTTTTCTAGTTTTATACCAATCCAAGCCAGAAAATAAGCAGACTGTCATCTGCAAAATGAGGTCCCCAGAGGGTGAATTTAGTGATGTGGAATCATGAGCTAAAGCTTGTGTTTTTTCGCAAAAATTCGTTTGTAACTGCATGGTGGGTGGTAAAGTCAGCCCGCTGTGCTTCTGTACTACGTCACTCAGCCCTAACAGTGGATTTCATTGTTTACAGTCTTCTGAAAATGCCCTTCAAATGAGTAAACACTGAAATCTCTCAGAGGCGAAGGGAAGAAGGGAGTAAGTGAAGATATGGCACACCACAGCTGACAATAGAATTTTTCAATTCGGGACATTTAAGTCACATTTTCGTCGATTCGCTTTTGAAAATAATCCTGTACTTTCCATAACACTAGATTTGATAGCCACATCAACAGTACAGTACAGTCAACGTGTACAGGTCTTATTCCACAGGTGGGTAGTGATGTCTACGCATGCGTTTACCGGGTAATAAAAAATTTCAGCAAAATTTCAATTTATAAAGCAACGGGTTGCAATCTCGATCCACTTTCGCGAGTGTGACGCGGCCAGATTCGCAAACTGATCGCGTAAAAGACTGTTTTTGTTATCGCGGTGCGGTATGTTTTGCGCATACTATTAACAATTGCTCCCTTTGAGAGCCGAAAACAAGCGAATTTGCTGTAAAACGATCTGTACGGCCCCATCCAATTGTCATTTTTCCGTGATTTCTATGATATAATCCATTGTCGTGGGGAGTAACATAGAACGATTTCTGAGGCAAATAATAAATTAAAATTCCGATTCTTTGTACGTGTAGATACTGTTGATGTGAATCAGACCTATAGTCTATTACAAAATAATTGCAAATTTAATTATTTTTTTAACCCTTTACCTAACACGAAAGTCACTTGCAAACAAAATTCTTGAATAACTAATTGTTTTCATTTTCTGCTTCAAAAACATAGCTGATGGCCCTCATTGGAACGAGCTGGATGAGCTCGTTCCAATGAGGGTCATAAGCTATGTTTTTGGAGACAAAAAGGTGACAAAATAAAGAAAATTTAATGGTATTTTCGTGAACAGTGCTGGCCGGTTTTTGCCGTTACGTTGGGTAAAGGGTTAAGGATAATAAAAGATATCAGTAATCCCAATGTTGGGTCACGTGAGGGGGATACGTCACCTTTGTTTCCAAAACAAATGACATGTGGATTAACAAGCACATTTCTGGTTCAGAAGATGGCGGACGTGAACTCTATTCGGCGTGAAATAAATACATATTGGTATATTTCGCGCTTGATTATACAGTACGTGGAGAGTGAATTATCACTAAAAAATCGCCCGCAGAGTGGAGATTTCACCCTAGCAATAATTGCAAATTTGTTGCAAAGCATAACAAGCACCGGCAAAGTTTCAACCAATGGACCTTCGGGTTAAACCCGGAGGTCCATTGGCTGAAACATTGCTTGTGTTTTTGTCCACATGTACAAAACTTGAAAGTTACAGTTTGGGTGATAACTCCACTCCGGGGGTGATTTAGTTACAATCCACTCTCCACGTACTGTATGTGTTAAAATTAACTATTATAGTAAGTATCAATTGTCATATTATTAGTAATATGATAAACCAGAATGGAAAATAAAACTTTAGGTTAAGAACACATTGAGATGTGATTGCGTACAGTCAGAATCGAGTTGCGCATCTTCGTTGCTTTACAAAACGATACGTATCTACCATTTCGAAAGTTTTACATTCGGAATGCACTGATATAAAGTATTGTCCATATCTGTGTCATAGGTGGTTTCATAGTTGAGTTATACGAAAGGACATGAGTTACATATGAAGCGACTGATGGTAACCGCCATCGCTGGCTCTCTTTTTCGCCCCACACGTGTTTATCGCTTTAAAAACAAATGTGACTTGTACCCACCCTCACGTAACCAACTATGGGGAATGCTGAAAAAATCTATTCCTTCGGACCAGGATTAAAGGGTGCTCATCTAGCGCCTTCAGATAAGAAAGAAATATATTGTATTCTGGTCGTTACAATTTATTGCGCAGGGAAAATGAGAATGAAAAATTCTGCTCCATTTCTCACAAATTAAATTTACTGTCTGCAGAGTTAATTCACTTAATTATGGTTTGGTATGAGCGTACCTAACTGAATGTTCTGGACCACAATAATTGTGTTTTTATCGATAACAATGATCAAAATGGAACACCAGGTACGACCTATTGTTTTGGCGCACCACAAAATTAATAAGATTGATTAGTCAACGATCTTTATACATCTGTGTTATGTAAATACTAAATGGAATGGGATTGATCTTGGGTTTAATTGCTTTCACGCTGTGTTGTTGACCTTTCAATTGATAAGGAGACTAAACCGCGTAACGTCGAAGGTAATATTTTGGTGGAGATATTAAGTTATCCAATTGTATTGCAGGATATTTTGACAATAAACATATAGTGTGTTTTTATATCTGTGTTATACAACGAGTTGAAATATGGTTTATTTTTTCGAGGCTTCGCCGAGAAAAAATAAACCATATTTCAACGAGTTGTATAACACAGATATAAAAACACACTATATGTTTGTTGTTTTTATCTGATAACAAACAGACACCCGTCTCGTGCGTCTACCCGACTTATATATGCTTCCCACGGGCCTCCAAAGAAAACCAGTCAACGAGACAAAAGAAATAGGACAAGACGCATAGAGTTGTGTCCCTTACATTACAAAATCGATGACGGCGATTGTAAAGTGCGATTGCACTTCTTGCATCATGTAACTGCGCTGGAACAAAATAAATTTCAACTATTTTATTAACAGTAACAAAACGGTGTTTCAGTAGAGTTATTCTTTTTTTGACATAGTTCCAGTTTTCTTCCGTGTTTTATGCTGTAGTCCCAATATAACAAATAATTTTGCGTTTGTTTACAATTTTTACGAAGTGTTTTTTTTTGCAGGTAGAGCAGACGAACTTTTAATTAGCGCAGTTCCGCGAGTACTTTTGATCGAGGCCGTGACTATAAATAGTTCGCAGTCGCCGCATACTAATTACTATTAACATTCAAGTAATTTCTACAATGTTTTGAAGCAAAATTTTAGGTTGCCTTTATTGAAGCAAAATAAATAAGAAATGACACCATCAGAGGATTTTGACAAAGTGCAATAAGCGTACAATTAAAACCTGCCCTGTGATATAACGATGTTTCATGAATGAATGAATGAAAATGGAATTGAAAGAGGTCAGAGGTCGTTCGCATAAATTATAATTATATACAACACCCGTTGTATATACTTCAAGAATATACAACGGTTGTTATACTCTATGGTTATCAGATATAATGAAATGTACTCTGGTTCGAAAACCGCCGCGACGGTTACAGTCTAAGGCTCAGCCGAAGGATAAATCACTTTTCAAACAGTATAAGGTTACATATACAACGGAAAACACTCGGACTGGCTACAAGCTTAATCCTGTATTAACTTCCGCGATTTTGAAGGCAATTTTCAGGCTTGGCAATTTCAGGAGAGCGATTTTTTAGCTCTCCTTACTGCCCTCCTGAAAGAATTAAGGAGAGCGAAAAATTGCCTTCCTAAATAGTTTGGTCTGGGATGATTGAGATTACATGTATTATGCTCACATTAAATTTTTGTTGTAAAGCAAAAATGTAATTTAACTTCGAAGTCACATTACATCACGTAATTTCATTTTGAAAGTGGTTTAGTGGTAAAAGGTAATGGCTGCAACCATACCCAAACACAGTTGCAATCATTTGAAGCAAAATGGGTCACAGCAATATTTTTTTTCTGTCAGTTTCATGTTCAACAACTGACATCACAGTTTGAGGGGTAATTTTTCAAGGAATATTGACACTATAATATACTATCATTACTACTATCCTGTCACTTGAAGTACTTGCACCAGGATGTGACTGTAGATTCAAGCAGACCTGTTGTCCAAGAAAGTCATACGTCTACCACTACCACCTTCAACCCCCTTGGGGGGTTGAAGGTGGTAGTGGTAGGCGTATGACTTTCTTGGACAACACGTCTGGGTACACACACAGGTCTTGTCAAGTGTGTGTTCGGTTGTTGAGTGAGACATCTAGATGTCTAAGAGATTTCCCTTTACCTTAGTAAAGTTAATTAAATCACTGATGTAGTCTGTTGGTTTCAGTTTCAATGAGTTCGTTCAATTGGATACTTAAAATGCTGTGTAAAGCTAATTGCTCTCCTAAGCTGATTGAGGAGAGCGATGTTTTGCCCTCCTGCATTTCTCAGAATGCCAGGCCTGAATTTTCCTAAATCAATGCAAATCTGACGTACTCGGATTTTAAACCATTATATTTTTGTTGACGTTGGAAGGAAAGATTCCATAACCTATCGAAACGGCCGCATCCGCCCTCGTAATTAAAACATTGAGGTGTTGAAAGACAACTTATTTTTAACCCTTTACCTAACATGAAAAGCAGACGACACTTGCAAAAAAAATTCTTGAATAACTAATTTTTTTTCATTTTTTGTCTCAAAAACACAGGTTATGACCCCTCATTGGAACGAGCGCGACGAGCTCGTTCCAATGAGGGGTCATAACCTATGTTTTTGAGACAAAAAATGAAAAAATAATTAAAATTAATAGGCGATTTTTGAGAATAGCGCTGGCCGGTTTTGGCCGTTTCGTTGGGTAAAGGGTTTTAAACAAAGTCAACAAAACAATATGTTCCAATAATAGTAAAATCCTCGCCCTCCGATTGGCTAAGAGCTGGCGTAGCTTCTTGTATGTTTACGGCTCCAGTAGCAAATGTTGCTGTCTGACGTCACCACGCGAAATATTTGAAATGACGTCGCCCATTTCGTAATTGCTTCATCAACAGAGTGATTGGTAAGCCGCTTCATTGTTCTGGATTTTTCACACGTACAGCAGATGGTGCTCCGGAATAAGTGTTGTTTAAATTCCAAACCGACTTACCTTTTGAACTAAGATGGAGTGAGTTTATCTGGTTTATTGATTATTTATCCAGTGCCGTCGTGGGTACGAGTAGGGTTTATTTACGAAACCTGTGATCGTTGAAAAGTTGCCTTACAAAGGGCAACTTTTAACGATCACAAGTTTCGTAAATAAACCTTTTACAATGCAGGTAAATAAGCCTTTCACAATGTAAGTTTTGGGCTATGGGTAGTGTCTTATTGGAACATATACGTTATTGTGATGAATTGACGGTAACCTGGTCTGAGGTTTGCGGCTGGGAGCGTATAAGCTACGGGCCGCAAACCTCAGACCATGTTACCGTCAGATCATTACAACTTACAAAGCGACTCATCATTGGAACGAGCTCATCGAGCTCGTTCCAATGATGGGTCACATAATATGGTTTTAAAGAAATGTTTTGAAAAATTTGAAAAAAATAATTAAATGAACAAATTTTGATATGTGCGTTGGTTAATGGGCTAAACGTGAAGTATAGAGAGTATCTAATCTTTAGTGCAGTAATGGGCGAATATATCATGACTTAACGCCCGGGATGGGGTTGGGGGTGTTACTCCCCCCCCCCCCCCCCCCCAAAAAAAAACAAAAACAAGAGCGCTCGTATCGCTGAAGCAATACAATGTCCCCTACCGGACTAATGAGCATTAATAATTATACAAATGTTATAACCTAGATGTGATCAGCATGAACTCCGTAGAAGCATTTCCAAAAAGGTCCAGAAAACTTATATTTTGGCGCTTTTCCATATTTCCAAGGGCCATAACTCACACAAGAATAATACAATCAGCATGAAACTCAAACTTGATCTGGACGTCATCGTTCTATAGTAGGTTACCAAGAATGAAATCATTCGGTTGAAGCATTTCCAAAAAAAGTCCGGAAAACTAAAGTATGACTGACAGACTGACTGACAGACTGATGGATGGACAGAGTACAAATGAAACTTGATCTGTAAGTCATCATTCTATAGTAGGTTACGAAAAATGAAATCATTCCGTTGAAGCGTTTCCAAAAAAAGACCGGAAAACTAAAGTACGATGGATGGACAGAGTGTAAATGAAACGTGATCTGTAAGTCATCGTTCTATAGTAGGTTACCAAAAATGAAATCATTCCGTTGAAGCGTTTCCCCCAAAAGTCCGGAAAACTGAAATTTTGGCGCTTTTCCATATTTCCAAGGGTCATAACTCACACAAGAATAAAGCAATCAGCATGAAACTCAAACTTGATCTGTAAGTCATCGTTCTATAGTAGTTTACCAAAAATGAAATCATTCCGTTGAAGCGTTTCCAAAAAAAACTGCGGAAAACTGATATTTTGGTGCTTTTCCATATTTCCAAGGACCGTAACTCACACAAGAATAATGCAATCAGCATGAAACTCAAACTTGATCTGTAAGTCATCGTTCTATAATAGTTTACCAAAAATGAAATCATTCCGTTGAAGCGTTTCCAAAAAAACTCCGGAAAAATGATATTTTGGTGTTTTTCCATATTTCCAAGGGCCGTAACTCACACAAGAATAAGGCAATCAGCATGAAACTCAAACTTGATCTGTAAGTCATCGTTCTATAGTAGTTTACCAAAAATACAATCATTCTGTTGAAGCGTTTCCAAAAAAACTCCGGAAAACTAAAGTGTGACAGACTGACAGACGGACGGATGGACGGAGTGCACACCTATAGTCCCCTCCGGCGATGCCGGTAGAGGACTAAAAAAAAAATCACATCTTTTGTTCACATGGCAGCGAGTAGGGCAGGTTATCTACTACCACGGTCCCTTGCCCACGCAACTACTGCCCGGCCAAGGAATTATTTGCCAGAATGATGGCCTGCCTACCAGAATAGACAGGAACAGCTGCGGTACGCTGGGCACCTGATTTATCATGGTCTTGTACAACATCTATCTCAGTTCATATGCCCTGCTGCCGCTCATGCAAAAAGATGCCGGTGTGACAGGAATGATAGTCCGTTGGAAAATTAGTCCCTCTGGACTATTATTCCGCGGAATTATAGTCCTAGGTCTAACATTTCTAGGAATAGTAGTCCGACGGACTACTATTCCTAGAAATGTTAGACCTAGGACTATAATTCCGCGGAATACTATTCCTAGAAATGTTAGACCTAGGACTATAATTCCGCGGAATAATAGTCCAGAGGGACTAACGTTCCTACGGACTATCATTCCTGTCACACCGGGGTGTCCGTGTAAATTCAATAATTCTATTTAGGATACATTCATTTATCTTCCTGTGTGAAGTGCCCTGCCCTACAAGGCATCTGATATCATTTGATATGTACTGTTGAAAGCACTTGAATAGGCGATATATATGCAGGGCAATATGCGCTGACAGTAGGGCAGAATGATGACCCCCCCCCCCCCCCCCCATCCCCCTCCCCAATATAGTTACAGGCCTGTATATATTATCACGTGCGGCTATAAACGTGAGTGGTTATAGGTATTTCTTTCGGTTGAACAGAGTAAAAAAGAAAGAAAGTGAAATCCGTCTGGTGTTATCAAACATTTCTGCGCTCAGGATCTCACGGAATTGCATAGGCGTAATAATCAAGAGTACCGATCATTACAGGTCTGAGGTCATTTCAGGTCCTTGCTCAGTCGGGCACTGTGTTTCAGTGATTATTACGTTTCTACTTCTTAATTGGTTGACAAGTTGTGTTCATATATCACCATATTTTTTATCACACGCCTGTTCTATGAAATCCCCCTCCACAGCAATAATAAACTATGCAGAAAATGAAAATTTGTTCCGCACACATGTGCCGAACGTATATCGTTGAGCAGGCGATTGATCACTCGAAACTGAACCGATTCCGAAATAACAAAATAAAATATCTAAAATTGATAGGACGTGTTTAATGTGTACGAAAATAGCGAAGAAGAAATAAAGTCGATATATGAAGGGGATAATGAATATCCAGAAGAAGAAGAGAATGAGCACGAAAATTTGGCTGGCGATAAAATGTGTTCTTTTTGTTGATAGTTGTCAAATGAATTGCCGATTGTACTAATAATTGTTTTTATAGACGTGAAGGCGTGTAATAAACAGAGAATGACACGCGCGTGTGAGTGGGCTAATCGATATGTGTGTTCCCGCTAATGTAGCCAACCGCGCTGGCACTCGTGCCATATCGATTAACCCATTTACACGCGCGTGTCGTTCTGTGCATGTATGCTGTTTTCCATCACTCGAATGCTGCAGGACGTAGTACCAATCATTGCAGATGATGTGTTGCTATATTTATAGGCGCATAAATGTATCGTATCGTGGGCGTTTCGAAGAAATACAAAATTGTCCGTGCCCGCGAATGAGATAATATTTTCGCTTGAACTATCGGGATATCAAGCAATATACTTATCGACTAATCGCTGGCTAACCATTCTTCCATTGCGTTTACTGAACAGCCGCAGCAAAATTTTGTCCCGTAGTATTTTTTGCGAAAAAGCCAATAAAGGGATCATAATTGTTTTAAAATACGAAACTGATTAGAGGGAAACACTACTTAACTTTTCGATTAAAGTTTAGCGGACTTTTGATTATAAGACGCGATAGTCTGCATATCTTCGTCGTGAGTGTGGAAGGAGTAGGGTCCTGCGAATATTCGGTACTTGAAATGATATTCAATATGACGCAGTATTCGATTCGAATTCGATTCGGCAATCGGTGGCGAATGTCTATCGAATATCTCCGATTATCCTTTCAGTCTTTCTCTCTGCCGGAATACACCGGATATCGGTGGGAAGAAAGCGTGTTTTAAAATCAGGCTCACACCAGCTTAAAGACGGATTCGACCTCACGCAACTCCAAATTCATGGCCGGTGACGGATTTATCCGTCGCTCGCACTTCCTATTTCATACGCCGGCGACGGATATATCCGTCGCCGGTACATGGAATAGGGAGTACTGCCCAACATTGTTATGTTCCGGGCGAAAACACGATGTTTTTCCCGGTTCCGCCATCGGTAACCATTCTAATAACTTCGATTCCATATTCGATTCGCGAATAGTGAGCCGCATTCGATTCGATCGCACTCTAATATTCGCAGGACCCTTGGGAGGAGTACTTTAACTCCAGCAAACGAATCTCTGTATCTCGATCAAGAGGTATTATGTTTTACAAGTTCAACATTTTCTGGCAATTTATAGTTGAACGTGTGATCAAATGATTTATATTAACACTTTAACCAACGCACTAGATATCAAAATTTATTGTTTAAATTACCTTTTCTTCAAAGATTTCACAAGCTCGTTCCAAATGAGGGGTCGAACAATATGGTTTTATTGAAATCGTTTTATGCTCAAATTGTAAATTACGCGGTTGGACGCTTCCAATTCGTTGGATAAAGGGTTAGCTTGTTGCCCGACGTAAGCAGCACATAGAGTTTTATTAGGGTTTGATACCGAATACTTTTACCAAACACAGTATTTTTAAAAATTAAATTAAATTTCACATTTTTCTAAAATAAATTTCACAATTTTTCAACAAAGCCATACAAAAATGGATATCATTAGAGCCAGTTCTAATGATATCCATATTTGTATGGTTTTACTGAGAAATTTCCGAGATAGTTTAGGCTGTGGTTGGCTTATTCTGGTTAATTTTCTGGCCGTTTTTTTAGCGCTATGCTAGGTAAAGGGTTAACAGCACTTTCTACAACCAGGGCCACATCGTGTCGGACAGTTTTACGGGTGGAAAAGGCCGGAGTGGTCAGAGGGAACCATCGAGCAGTGGCGAGCAACTGTCAGGCTCCACGACGTATTAACTCCACACAAGCAGGTTAAGCATTGGCTGAAGTCAAGCGCACAATCACGCCTTAGTACATAGTGTTACCGCGCCCCCACGTGGACAATTGGGATTAAGTACACAGAGTCCTGATACATCATCAAACAATGTGATTTCCCGCATTCCTGAAAAATTCATTCAATAACCCATGCTTGACCAAAGTAATATTGACCCATTTTTTGAATCTCCGGTGAGTTTCGAATCGTTTGGAATTCGTCCGAGGTCAAAAGGTCACATACTATGCTTGCGATATTACAGTTAAAACTAGAAGTCCTGTCATGAAATGCGCACAAGTAATACGTCGATCAGCGCGTTACTCTACGCGTTATGGCCACAGTAAGGCTATCAAATTCTGTACATATGGCCTGTGCACAAGCAATGTTTCAGCCAGTGGATCTCCGGGTAACCCAATGAGTAACCAGGAGAACCTGTCGTGCTTTGGATGCCATTCCATATGGCCATTGCGCGCAATTCCTACGCGCAATTTAGCCTAGATAAGCGCACAGTTCATGACAGGACTTCTAGTTTTAACTGTAGCCTGACCCATTTTGTTTTGATAGTGGTTTAACAACAATTTCGACAGCCAGGTTCGCCTCCAAGAGAAGGTGAGAACTAATTCTTAGCCAGAAACATACTATAGGACTGTGTCGCACATTAAATTACCCCTCTTTTCCGGCTGAACGAGAATAACTCATATCTCCGTCTTGATACCTGAGACGCATTTTCGTTGCGGCAAAAGTTTACGCATACGTTCTTGAAAAGATTAACCCTTTACCCAGCACAGCAATATAAAAATTAATTATTTTCATTATTGTTTTTTCAATTTTTTCAAAATATTTCTACAGAACAATATCAATGAGGGGGTCACGTGATGTGGATTTGTTGAAATGTTTTTAAAAAACATTCTTTTCAACTGCTTTGTTTATAAATTATGCGGCGCATGCGATCGATTCGTTAGGTAAAGCGTTAAGAGAAATTGCAGATAAAATTGAATTTTCAAAGACAAATGGGGTGATAGCTAAATATTAAGAAAAATGCAAGAAAGTTGGAAGATGATGATAAAATTGAATTTTCTTAGACAAATGGACTGATAGCTGCACATTAAAATATGGCCCAAATAAAGAACCTATTTCCGTCTTAGATAACATAATAATGAAAAAAAAATTGACTATTGATTTTTTCTTTAGACAACTATTTCTCAAAGTTTTCATATCACCTGCATATCCCAATTTTACCCCAGGCTTGAAAAGGATGTTGCCCGATCCTAGGGCAATGTTCAGCCATTGACACCACAAGATTTAATTTGGTTAGAAGAAATATTCTTAACCCTTTACCCAACGTAACGGTCAAAACCGGCCAGCGCTATTCACAAAAGCTCGTTCCAAAGAGGGATCATAACCTATGGTTTTGAGACAAAAAATGACAAAAATTAGTTATTGAAGAATTTTGTTTGTAAGTGTCGTCTGCACTTCATGTTAGGTAAAGGGTTAAATACTAAAACTATGTCACGACGTTCTTTCAGATAAACAAGCTCGAGAAGCTCGATCTCATCATTCGGTGATTTATCAGATGTGGTTTTCTTGTTAAAATATGTTACTTAAAATTGTTGTGGGTTATTGAATTCAGTTGTGAATATTGTGCACGTTTTAACAAGAAAATACCTTCACATTGCGAAGCAACACCCCCCCCCCCCCTCCCCCTACCCCGCATCTGATAAACTTTGACATAAGAAAACGTGTTATTAACGTTATTAAAATTTGATAAGTATTGTTCTAGTTATCGTACAATCGTTAATATTCCCAATAGAACGAATAGATGGCAACGATGCTATCAATTTTCAACCAATCACCATGGTTTTCAAATATGCCCAAGACAATATCAGTATAAAGTAGCTTGCCCGGGGACTGCCGCTGAAATTATCACATAAACATAAAAAAATTAAAGCAAAATGGAATATACAAAGGGTTATACAGTTCATCCGCCGTGGACAGGTCACTTAGCACTTGTGTTCAATATTTCCATGGACGCTACATTATTGATTCCAAACAATAATTATACGAATAATCATCAAAAATTTAATTAATGAAGCACCGGGTACTACCCGGTACTTCATTAATTAAAATTTGGCTGCTGATGATTTTTATTGCCGGTAAACGCATGCGTGGACCTCACTACCCACGCGTGACCTTTCCAAGGCGGCTGTACTGTAATTCCTTTAATATTAGACAAATCATCGTCGAGCTCGTTCCAACGAGGGATCATACCCTATGTGTTTGAGACAAAAAATGAAAAAATAGTTATTCAAGAATTTTGTGTCGACTGCTTTTCATGTTAGGTGAAGGGTTAATCTCAGAAAAAGAGCTTATACGCCAAAATGGAACTAGCTCATTGTGCTCATTTCAATGAATGGGTTACAAGCTATGTTTTTGAGACAAACATTGAAGATATAACAAAACTCGAATGGTATTTGTTTTGAGTAGCTCTGACCGATTATGACCGTTATGTTGGGTTGAGAGTTAAGCGTAGTCTAAAATATACAGAAGGCTACATTAAGAACATGTTCTGTAAACGAGTTGGAATCATATTTTCCTATAAATCAAACTTTATGGCATCTCATTGTGACGATATCGAAGTGTTTGTTCCAGAAAAGGTGATTAAATTAATGCGCAGATCATTGAACATCAGGCAGCATTGTTAGATTATTTTATGTGTTTGTTAAAAAATGTTCAGCTGAGATGACTAGCAGACGACACTTGCGAAACAAGCAAATGTGGGGGAATTATAGTCCTCCGACATTACGCCAAGACGTAGTTCACAAATCCTTAACTCACTGCACTTTCAGAGTTATGACTCAAAATCTGTAGACATTATTTTGATATGCGAAATAAGAACACGCTAAAACGTGACCAAACAGAAACATTCTTTTTAATTTCAAAGTTCGTTTTGGGGAGGAATCTGCAGTTGCTTGTCGTAAGCATATGTATGAAGGATTCTTAAATTTATTCGATGGCATCATCGACGATATCACTTGTCACGTGACTAATGACAGCATCATAGAACAATCATGAACTATGTTTTTTTAGTTTAACACTTTACCCATCGTAACGGCAAAAACTGACCAGCGCTAATCACAAAAATCGCCGATTAATTTTCAGTATTTTTTCATTTTTTTCTCAAACACATAGGTTATGACCCCTCTTTGGAACGAGCTCGTCGAGCTCGTTCCAATGAGGGGTCATAACCTATGGTTTTGAGACAAAAAATAAAAAAAAATTAGTCATTCAAGAATTTGTTTCTTCAAAGAAGTGTCGTCTGCTTTTCATGTTATGTAAAGCATTAAATGCATTTTATTTTTAAAAAAGTTGTAAAAAGTGTTGAAGTCGATCCACATTTTGAGGTAGTCACACACTGTTAAGGAATTGAATAAAAGTTAGATTTTTTTACTGAAAGGTTTTTTGTGATTCAAAATGAATTTTTTTCTCAAGTATTGCAGTTATTTGGAAGTACCTGTTTAGATTGGAATTAGTTCCAGATGCTTGTAATCTTCCGTAAAGGAAACAGGACTACCACCAAAAATTTGGGATTTTCCGTTTCGCTGTTGATGTCATAATGGAATAAAATAGCTTTTGTTTATCGGGTCAAATGACACGAAGCATTGACGAGATCATGTGGCAATATTTTCTGGGTTTCCATTGAGGGATACTGTAAGATATTCATTTGCTCTATTATTATACTCTACACGGGTAACATCAATATAAGTCTATAAAACCCATCGAAGATCTTAGCACGGTCATTGATATTAATTAAGAAAAGAAATGGACCTAAAGCAGAGCATTGTGGTATTCCAGGTTGTGTGGGGTTTTTATCAGAAAATGTAGCGTAGATAAGAACCCTTTGTTTACTTTAATCCAAGTAATCGGTAATCCATTCAATTCGTGTTCCACTGATACCATATTGGCGCAGTTTGAAAATAAGATCTTTGTACCCAGGTCCTTCGGATGCTTTTGAAATACCACAGGAAATTGAACATGGCGAAGCCGCTTATCAATATAGAAACAGAGAGAACGGTACAGTTATAATAACCGATAAGTCATGCAATGTCCCGGAAGAAAGCCTGATTGGAATTCATACAAAGCAGACTGATTTCTTGGAAATGACGAAATAGATACTAAGAGCTGGCTATTCAAAAACTTTGGCAAGAGCCGTCACCCACTGAATTTGGGCGATAGTTCGTGACTTCGGCCTGATTATCTTTCTTTAATATTAGGATAACATCTCGTCGCCTGAGTGCTAGAATGTTCTATGCCCCATAGAGGACATAGAACATTCTAGCACTCAGGCAACGATCTGCGTTCTTTCAGTCAGCGGGAAGTTAAGAAAATCGAGAGATTTATGGAAAAATGTAGTCAGTGGGAATGCGATTAAATGCATAGTTTCTTTGAGCATTCGTACACTAATACCACCACATCCGCGGACTTTGTTAATGTTTAGTGATTTAATTATTGAAATTATGTTATCTTCAGCAAAAATATATTTTAGCGAATACGGGTAGATTACGGAATGAATTCAAGAAGGGCATGGCTGTGGTCGCTGAGATTCTTATTGCTGATGAAAGTTTCATTAATGAAATCTGCCTTTTCTACGTCGATAAAGACCATGTCAGGAATAGGAGGCCCTGGTAAGTGGACGTACTGATTTTTTATGTATGTTTACAGGCAAAATGTTTGATGGTGTGCCAGAATTGTTTGGGACATGAAGAATCTGTTATTTTAGCTTGTCCCATTACCTAGATAAATTCTGTTTTTTGATTGGTCAGAATGCCTTGGACAAATAGCCATGGCAAAGGATGCACCTAACATCCAAGGTATATGAGGACGTGCAACATTCAGGGTATAATGGCACGCGAAACATCGGGGGTATATGGTTTAAATGAAAGCTTTTCGCTTCCGCTCACCTCGGTATAAAAATGGAACCAAAAAAACCCCGAAAATAGTCACAAATATTATCAGATTTCCGACAATTCGATCATATTTTGCCGTTATAAATCAAAGAGTCGAGTAATTAAATGAAACAACTTGAGAAAAATAAAATAAGGGCAAATATCGTCCACTGAGTTCCAATGTGTTCAGTAGGCACATAGAACACATTGGAACTCGGAAGATGATATATCAAGTATATCAACAAAATACTGTTTACTCGTTTCCTTAACGACCCAAGTGATGTAAATGTATGTGTTGTCTTTTGCGTTTATAAAAAAAAACACAACAATTATTCACGAATTTGGTCCAAGTGATTGCGGAGCGTGAGAAATGCGTCCACAAATTTATTTCCTCTTTAAAAACCGACATCAAAGTATTAAATATCCATATACCATACATGTTGGCGGAGATAACTTATATTATAATAGTTCTTCGCATTTGGCTTTAAGCATTTTCATGTTATTGATTTTGTTACCAGACTGTTCAAATGTTGTCCGAATCAGTATCTCACCCGCATATTTTGATTAGGACTCTCAGAAAATATGCAAGGGATATATAAGGAACTCCAGACGCTTTTCACTCTGCACTGCGATGATATGTTACAACTGACACCACTTCCTGTATGTCCTAACAACATGGTGTCTGCCTTGATACATGTGGCGACAAATAACGATCCCTGACTTATATCGTCATGAAAATCGACTTTCGATAAAGTTATCTCTCTTGAAATTACTAGATGAACTAGGAAGGTCCAATTATGAAACAAACAATTGCCGAGAAAAGACCAATGACACCAGTAGAAAATAAAGTTGTCTGTTGTTTTTTTTTAAATTTTAAATTACAAAAGGAAACTGCTTTCTATGGATGGAAAGCAAATTAGAAGCAACTACTTTACAGATAATCTGTCATTAAGAATGTATAAAAGTATCACGCCTACAGGCAATAGGTAACGTCCACTCTGGCCCTTTGTTTGGCGAATGTGTTTTAAAGTAATATGCAATATTAGCAAATACAGCCCCCTGTACTTTGACATCGACAGAAAGGATAGTGGAATAATAAATAGTCAAATGTTCAAACTGACTGGGAAAAAACTTAATACTTTACTTTACAGGAAAGTGCCTAAAAATGAGAAATGATGCACACATCGATGATACGAACTAGCCAACATTTCAAAATGTTAATCCCTGTATAAAATTCTCAAACTCTAAGTGTTAAAGTTACTGTCTGCTTTATGAAATTAAGGGGAGCTAACTCTCCCGTAAATCTCTTCCAATGAAGAAAATTGTCAGCCATGGTGGGGTAATATAATGTTATATTTCCCTGCAGTAATTAGAATGACTGGTGCCATGACTTAATACAGTTCACTGGTTTGTACTACACCCGGGAATCTAATCTTCAGAACCTATGAATCACCCTTAATTTACAGCGATTAATTGAAAAGATGAAGGCATGAAGCGTTAATTACCTAAGCGTAAATTGGAAAAATGTAAATTATAATTCTATATAATGATTGGTGATAAAATTTAAATTGAAATGAAGGTCACAGCGTAACAGATTTCACTTCATCAAAGATAATGGTGTTTACCTAGCACTAAAGGTGGTAACACTCTATCAATTTTCCAATCTGGGCAATTGTTTTGTGTCAATAATAACTAAAACATGTTGTAAAATTCCATTTGCATAGGAGCGAAAAATGTACATATCATTAGTATGTTCCTTTTAAGACATCAAAGTATTTTCTTAAACCCTTTTCCAAACATAAGGGTAAAAAACGGACAGCGCTTTTCACAGAAAACATTCAATCTTCATTATTTTTTTTCATTTTCTTTTTGTCTGAAAAACATAGCTTATGACCCCTCATTGGAACGAGCTCGTTTAGCTCGTTCCAATGAGGGGTCATAAGCTAAGTTTTTGACTCAAAAAATGAAAAAAAAATAGTTACTCAAGAATTTTGTTTGCAGGTGTCGTCCGCTTTTCAGGTAAGGTAAAGGGTTAAAACGCGACCGACGATTGTGAGCGGTCGAAAAATTGATAAGCTTCGAGAAAAATGTCGCATTTGTGAGTGTGGGGCTGTCGATTTTTAGACATAACCCCCTCCCCAACTCCCCACCCCAACCCCCAGCTGGCAAAAAGGTAAACATGTTCAGATAATATCATTAGCATGTTTCCGGAGTGAACCTGTTTAACCCTTTACCCAACGTAACGGCCAAAACCGGCCAGCGCTATTCTCAAAAATCGCCTATTAATTTTAATTATTTTTTTCATTTTTTTCTCAAAAACATAGGTTATGACCCCTCATTGGAACGAGCTCGTCGAGCTCGTTCCAATGAGGGGTCAAAACCTATGTTTTTGAGACAAAAAATGAAAAAAAATAGTTATTCAAGAATTTTTTTTGCGAGTGTCGTCTGCTTTTCATGTTAGGTAAAGGGTTAAGATTTTACTGGCTCAGTAGTAATTTTACACGGGGTTACTTAGGGATTATTATCTAACACAATGTGAAAACAAATCATGGATTATATAAGTGGAATCCTACTTACGGAATAACACTTATGTAATCCCTTTCACGACATCCTACATAGATAATCCCTTTTGGGGAAACATCTATGGTTATAGAATGACTCTTTCCGAGATGGAGATGCAAGTGAAATCTGAAAATGCACAATGTGTCACAAAACATACAACTCTTATCTTTATCTGTGGAAAAGGCTATTTCGTTACCACAGACGTATCCCAAAAGGGATTCTCTAAGTCGGCTTCCGTAAAGGGTTACATTAGCGGGATTCTGTAAGTGGGATTCCCAAGGTCCTATACGGCTGTGGACCCTAGGCCATAGCTTCAAGGTCACTACTGGTGACTTGTTCCTATTTATCGCCATCTGACCTATGGCCAGTTTCCACTTCCTTCACCCAAATACACCCAATTTTCTCCATTGCTACTATCTGTCGTGCGGTGGAGCCTTCCACCACGACTAATGACTTATAACACTACTACATGATTGCCAGCTATCTCAGGTTCCGTCCTGTATCATCGCCCCAGCCTTACAAAGTCCATAAGACAACTCATACTGTTCTACGATATTAGAAACCAAGTACACATCCGGCTACCAATGATCTAGTATTCCAAACCACTGATTTATTTATTTATTTATTTATTTATTTATTTATTTATTTATTTATTTATTTATTTATTTATTTACTGGTGTTTAAGGTCACATACTGATTTATTTATTTATTTATTTATTTATTTATTTATTTATTTATTTATTTATTCACTGGTGTTTAAGGTCACATACTTATGCACAATGGCTAATCGTGACCGTGCCAGTTTTACGGGTGGAGGAATCCGGAGTACCCGGAGAGAACCACCGAGCATCGACGAGCAACTGTCAGCTCCTCAACATTCTAACTCTCTTCAAGCAGGGTTACAGCGGTTGAAGACATGTGCACCATCGACGTGCAGTACGCCTTAGTATACGGCGTCATCGTGCCCCCGTGTAGGCAACCTGGATAAAGTGTCTTGCCAAAGGACACAACGCGGGTCGTCCCGGACGCGGATCGAACTCGGGACCTCTAGCATAGAAGTCCAACAGTCTAACACTGAGCCACCGCGCTCCCTCCAAACCACTGATAGGTTAGTACAAAGCAATAGGTGGGTTAATACTACTATGGGTTAACAGCAGACCAACAGAGTAGATGCCGTACACTCCATATTACAGTACTAGACAACCAAGCATACCCGCACAACACTGCATGACGTATCACTGCGCACTACATATATCAACCCTGGGGCAGCATAACGTTTTATGTTCCAATAAGACTAAAATCCTCCTCCTCTGATTGGAAGAGGGCTCGCTTAGTACATTTTATGTTTACGGCTCATGTGGCAAATGTTACAGACCGACGTCATAACGCGAAATATTTGAAAGACGTCGCCCGTTTCGTAACTGCTTCATCAACGGAGTGACTAGCAAGCCGCATCATTTTTCTGGATGTTTCACATGTGCAGCAGACGGTGTTCCGGATGAAGTGTTGTTTAAATTGGAATGAGTTTATGTGGTTTATTGTTTATTTATCAAGTGCCGTCGTGGATACCCCAGAGGTTTACTTACTAAACCTGTGATAGTTAAACATTGCCTTGAACAAGGCAACTTTCAACGATCACGAGTTTAGTAAATAAGCCTCTCGTGTATCCACAATGTAGGTTTTAGGCTATGGGTGGTGTCCAATTGGAACATATACATTATTGTGATGAGTTGACGGTAACATGGTCTGAGGTTTACGGCTTGGACCGTATTTTTAACCTCGATGCATCACGTCTCGGTTGAACATAAGCTCCGAGACGCAAGCCTCAGACCATGTTACCGTCAATTCATCACAATAATTTATAACGTGGATAGCAGTACTTAGGGCTAACAGAAGACCAATGGATACAGACAATTCACCACATACTACTATACCAGATAAACAAGCGCACCCAACAACACTACATGAACTTCTATTATGTACTCCATATACCAACCGTATGACAGAATGACGCCTCGGGCAGATTAATAGCAAGCCAGAAAATAAGCAGACTGTCATCTGCAAAATGAAATTCACAGAGGGTGAATTTAGTGATGCTACCCTGCAGAGCAGGGTAGCATCACTAACTAAGTTTACCCTATGTGAACCTCAATCTGAATCAGGGTCTCAAAACTAAACAGAAAGAGGTACCCAGAGGATAAATTTGCCAACTGTATGGGACAGCATCATCAAATTCACCCTCTGGGGACCTCATTCTTCAACTGTCAGACTGCTTATTTTCAGGCCTGATTAGAAGTACTTAGGGAAAACAGAAGACTAACAGTTGTACAGAGCGTATAACCTATACTACCACTCTAGATAACCAAGCATAACCCCATAATACCGTCTGACCCAGTATTACGTACCAACTAAAATACTCACTTGATGAAATAAAGCATACGATGGGTTATCAGAACGAAGGTCCAACAGTAGACCAACTTGTATGGGCCGTACATCCTATACTACAGTTCAAATCTACCCAGGATTACCTCGCAGTACGCATGGCATAGCATCACACACTATCCATAATAACCCTCGATAGTAAAATACATTCAATGGGATAGTAGAACTAAGGTCTAAGAGTAGACTAATATGGTTACAGAGAGTCCGCCCTACATTACCGTATCAGATCACCAAGCATTACCCACAACACTGCATGGCCATGCATAATGTGCCACCGCCACCAACGTAGAACAGAACAACACCTTAGGCGGATTAATATCTCTGATGACTAACAGAAGAGCAACAGTGGTACACACTGTGCGAAAACAACCAACCATACCTTACAACGATGATCGACATAGCATTATGTACTACCCACGGTGCCTCTGATGGTATAATGCATTCGATGGGTTAGTAGTACCAAAAACTAATAGTAAACCAGGTGTACAGACCGTACACTCAAAATTACCGCACTAGGCAACCATACATTACCCCACCTACCCCTACCACCACTCCACAATACCGCCTGGTATAGTACTGCGTACTACCTCTACAAAAAGTAGGTCATGTATAACGCCTCGAGTGGATCAATAGTACTAGGCGCAAAAATTAAACTGAGGTTAAAACTAGAAGTCCTATCAAGAAATGCGCACAGATAGCACGTCGATCTGCGCGTTAATATGCGCGTTCTGACCATAGTAAGGCTATCAAATTCTGTACATATGGCCTGTGCACAAGCAATGTTTCAGCCAATGGACCTCCGGGTAAACCGGAGGTCCATTGGCAGAAACATTGCCTGTGTTTGCTATGAGTAACCAGGATAACCTGCCATGCTTTGGATGCCATTCGATATGGCAATTGCGCGCAATTCCTACGCGCAATTAAGCCTAGATAAGCGCACAGTTCGTGACAGGACATTTTAGTTTTAACTGTAGCAGGGGTACAGATCCTACATCCACTATTACCGCACTAAATAACCGTGTATTATCTCACCCACAGTACAATACCACCTGGCCTAGCATTATGTACTACCTATACCAATCAGAGGATAATATAAAGCATTAGGTGGATTAGTAATTCCAAGGGCTAACAAGGCATCTATAGGGGTATATTACGTACTAGTTACTTATACTGTTCTTAAGATAATACAAAACATTCGATAGGCTTGTAGTCTAACAGTAGACCTACAGGGGTACATATGACCCATACTATACTGCAATGCAATGGCCCTCTCGTGCGAGAAGCCCGACATACCCTGGCCCGAAGAACATAATGTCGGAGTGTACAGTGCACATCAACAGCGACCAACGTCCCTATGACGTCGCGTGTGCACAGTGACGTCACAACGTCAATAGCGACGCAAACCGTTTCGTGGGGAAAACGTTAAAGAAAAACGCGTTCTCACTCAATCTTCCATCACATACCCGTACTATATACCTAAAGCCATATACATACATGTATTACTTACTATACTACTGTACAAATTCAGGGATAATATTACTTGTCGAAACCAACTGGAAGTGGGGATGTATTACATCGGCTCGGGCAAAAGCTCGAGTTTCTATAGGAATTTAACGCTAGTGGCTCCGACAAAGTTCCGCTAGAATTGGCGCGATTCGTTCCTTCCATACTACCGTTGTGGGTGGATGTTGTTGTTGGTGTGGGTGGTGGGATGCCTAGATTGAAAGTAAGCTCTCATACATTTGCTCTCAGAGAGACACAACTGACAGCAGAAGCATTGTGTACATACAATGTCACAAGGGCAGTTGGCCTTATCCAAAATACAAACAATTAGACGGAAATGGGTGGAAAAGGTATACATTTCCATGAAAATTTACGACATAATTACCCCGACATTCTCTTTTTCTTCATCGTTATCTGGTTTACTTCTCTTTATTCGTCGAATACCAGTATCTATTTTTGGACCTGTTGAATAAAAAGGTTTAATGAATTCCATCCTGTTCCTCTATTCTCAGGTTGCGTAATTTAACATGTATTACAGTTAAAAACTGGATGTCCTGTCACGAGCTATGCGTGTATCTTGACATAATATCGGATAGGAGTTTGCGCGGAATTTCCCCAGGAAATGGTATCCAAAGCACGATAAATTCTCTTGATTACTGATAGCAAGCAAACGCAATGTATCACCTAATGGACTTCCTGGTTAAACCCGGAAGTCCATTGGCTGAGACATAGCTTGTGCATAGAGCACATGTGCAGAATTTGATAGTCTTATATCGCCATAGCACGCAGACCAACGCGCAGAGTGGCGTGCTTTTTGCGGGCAATTCATGACAGGATTTATAGTTATAACTGTACGGTATGTGGGGAATAAGTATAATTAATGAGACAAACTTAATGGAGGTGTTTTTTCCATTCATAGTTGGTTCCGTTACAATCACAGCGAATATCTCTTCGATCGAGTTTTTAATACTTAGTTAATGATTAGCGCAATACGAATGGAAGGCGACACTTGCATAATAAACTGCGAGGTCATATCTAATCTGCGACGAATGGTAAAAATTGAATTCTAAGGCCCATAACTCTGACAAAAATACTTCGAATAACACCTGCATTGACACAGAGCTAGACATTAATAAGATACACCTGCATACCGAATATGATGTCATTTCACCCAGTGTTGTAGAAGTTATTGAGTTAAAAAATCGCGTTGGTCACAGGCAGACCCGCAGAGGGACCGACCCACCGACCGACCCACACTGCAACATTTAGAGCAGCTTGTGGCTGTTAAAAAGTCGAGAATAATTAAACATTTTCATTTTTTTACAAACAGAATATAATTTATCGCCCCTCATTGCATCGAGCTTAACGAGCTCGTTTCAGTGAGGGTCATAAGCTATGTCTCTGATGCTAAAAATGGAATAATATTCAAATATAAAGTTGTTTTTTTAATAACGCCTGTCGGTTAAGGCCGTTACCTGGGGTAAAGCGTTAGCGGTTTGAGGATCTGATCTATTCTAAAGTGGAGAATACGTGGCCGTGAATCTTTGTGGTCGCTGATGACATGCGTTATGTGTTGTTCAAATGGGGCGGCTGTGTTTGTGCGTATTACATCCCTGACTTATATCGTCATGAAAATAGACTTTCGAGAAAGTTATCTCCCTTGACATTATCAGAAAGGCGAGGAAAGTCCAACTGAGAAGGAAGTATAATTGTTGAGAAAACGCCCATGACATCAGTTACCTTTAATAAACGAAAACAACAGACAGCACCAAGAGCTGTCTGTTGTTTTCGTTTATTAATTTTAATTTTTTTTCAATTCCAGAATCAGCGCGAATCGAATCATCGGGAGCGTGGTGGCTCAGTGGTAGAGTGTTGGACTTGTGTACTCGATGTTCCGAGTTCAATCTCCGTCCGGGACGACCCGCGTTGTGTCCTTCGGCAAGGTACTTTATCCCGGTTGCCTACACGAGGGCACGATGACGCCGTGTACTAAGGCGTACTGCACGTCGATGTTGCACATGTCTTCAACCGCTGTGACCCCTGCTTGAGCGGATCTTGCACAGAGTTAAAATGTTGAGGAGCTGACAGTTGCTCGTCGTTGCTCGGTGGTTCTCTCACCCGGCTTCCTCCACCCGTAAAACTGTCACGGTCACGATCAGCCGTTGTGCATAAGTATGTGACCTTAAACACCTATAAGTAAATAAGTAATATAATCGAATCATCGGGACGATTTAGAGTAGAATCGAATCTTCGCGGAGCACTATCACAACCTTCCATTGAGACGATTAAGACGACAAGGTAAGTGTGGCTACAGTATTTTACAATATTTATTTTATCATCCAGACGATCTAACGTTTGAAGTAATGATAAATGCGTCTTTACTGAAAGAATGGCTTAACGTAATTGTTGATAACACCGATCTATACGTTACTGGTTATTAAAACAAGTAGGGAAGGACAGAACACACCGAGGAACAGGAATAACAGTCTATCTACGCGACAAACAGCTTGTCACTGAAGTGTTGACCGGATTTGTCAGTACTCAACATAGAATTATCTTGCCCAGAGTCTCGACTGGAACATGTATACCTTCTTGCCATCAATAACATAGAGAGATATTATTCATAGACGGAGGCAATTGGACGCAAAATATTTGTACTTCGTGGGATTGCAACGAGGATTATCTTACGTTTATTACTTTCCAAAGTGTGATTTACTGGGATTTCCGGGTTTTATTATAAACGATAACTTCCCAAGTGTTATGCAATCAGCAAATGTGTCATGTATCCGTGCGCGCAAACGAAGACGCTTTGCCGTGGGTGTAATGGAGACTTCATTGTTTGTTTGTTTGGGGGTTTTTTTTAACCCTTTACCTAACATGAAAAGCAGACGACACTTGCAACAAAATTTCTTGAAAAACTATAATTTTCATTTTTGTCTCAAAAACATAGGTCATGACCCTTCAATGGAACGAGCTCGAAGAATTTCTTTGATTATAAACGATAACTTCCCAAGTGAATTATGCAATCAACAATTGTGTCATGTATCCGTGCGCGCAAACGAAGACGCTTTGCCGTGGGTGTAATGGAGACTTCATTGTTTGTTTGGTTTTTTTTTGTTTTTTTTTAACCCTTTACCTAACATGAAAAGCATACGACACTTGCAACAAAATTTCTTGATAAACTATAATTTTCATTTTTGTCTCAAAGACATAGGTCATGACCCCTCATTGGAACGAGCTCGAAGAGCTCGTTCCAATGAGGGGTCATAACCTATGTTTTAGAGACAAAAAATGAAAAAATAACGAAAATTAATTGGCGAGTTTTGAAAATGGCGCTGGCCGTTTTTGGCCGTTACGCTAGGTAAAGGATTAAATAATATAATTATCGTTAATAACGAAAAGTAATAAACAGATTCGCGCACTCGTGTTTGTACAATGTCCCTCACCTCTCATGAATTATTTTACGTAACCAGTCCAGTCAAGCGATTACTCTCTATGTAGTCGGCCATATGTACTTATTAAATACAAATCATTGACACGGACCCGATTTCAGATCTCCCTTGCAGTATTAGATGGCGTGTGATACTGCTGATACTGGCAAACCGCACGCAGTGTGATACATCAAAATCGAAAACGAGGCTGGTGAGAATTGCGTTCTCCTTTTCCATCTCACACAATAAAATGTGCTTTAAATTTACTACCAATAAGGCCTAGAAGGTAAAAATCTGTTTCTCGGGCCCTCCCGAATGGTCCTTTTGGCTGTTGCATGCTCTTTGTATAAACAATGAAAATGTGAAATGGTTTATGTCTGATATTTTACCCAAGTTAATAAAATTGATAAATCTATCCCTTGAGTGCAACAAGGCTTTGCAATGCTTTAGCATTGCAAAGCCTTCTTACACCAAAGGGACGAAATACACCACCACCCATGCTATTGTGTAGATTATGAGGCCTAAAACATAAAACAAACCAAGAACACGAGCTTTTGATGGCAAATAAATTTTTACAAAAATAAAAAATGAAATAGAAAACCGCCCGTCTGCATGCAATTTTACCAAAAATGGACTGATAAACAAAAGATCTACTTTGTGGGGTCTTAAGCAAGATTTTTTTTATTCACATTGTCCCCGACTACAAATGCATCAGTTCCTTTCATAGCAAATATTGTCAAACCTAAAGTTGTGCCATATTGAGTACGTGAAGAATATATTACAACTAAATCACCCGCAGAGTGGAGATTACATCCGAGCAATAATTGCAAATTTGTTGCAAAGCATAACCAGCACCAGCAAAGTTTCAGTCAATGGACCTCCGGGTTCAACCCGGAGGTCCATTGGCTGAAAAATTGCTTGTGATTTTTGTCGATATATACAAAATTTGAAAGTTATAGCTTGGGTGATAACTCCACTCCGCGGGCGATGTAGTTACAATCCACTCTCCACGTACTGTATAAAGAGAAGATGGGGTAGAAACAGTTCACCCAATCTGGACTGGAAATAAAGAACGTCCCGTGGCCAGAGGCGGCGGAAGCTCGATAAAAGTGAAGAGGCATAAATTTTCAAGGCTATCATGATTCCTGCCCAATAGGAGGAAAAATTACAACCGCATATCGGTAAAATGTACCGTGACACACTATAGTATCTCGTTTAGACGAGCATGGCGCGGTGTGGTCACAGTCCTGTCCATTTCTTCTGCTTTTATCATCTTCCAACCCGAAGGCTAGCCTTCGGCTTGGAAGATGGTCGAAGTAGAAGAAACGGATCGACGGGACTGAAGGTGGAATTCCTTGGCCAAATGTTGTTTGGATTTGCAAATAGTGTATTGCAGGAATGTCTGAATATTGACACATTTGCATGTGTCCATTTTAACTCATTGTGTAACCACGTAACATGTCTGAGGAAAAAAGTCGAGGGGCACGTATCCCCTGTGCCCTCCCATCCCCTGGTTCCACCGCCTCTGACCGTGACAACAACTACAACAAAAAATTGTCACCTGCTTTCTTCTAAAACGGATTTCCTCTTTTCGCTTCTCCCAGTGGACATATTGTTGTTTTTGGGGTGTGCTTTATTGCATCTCCGTGAGGCCCTTCACCAAGGAGTATCGCAGTCGTTAGGCTATGTGGATAGGCCTAACTTATGTGGAATTTGTCACTGAAGGAGGTTTTCGAAGAAATTCAATGTTTTTCATGAAAACGAGAACCCACGTTGATACACACGAGGAGCAGTAGGAGGGGTAGAAACATGGGATTTATATCAGGTGATCAGTCGAGAGTTAGACGTGTCTGAAATCTGATGTTGTGAACGTTTTGGAGGAATTGTGTTCTAAAATACAAACGTATATCAAGCAATAATTGAAAGTCTTAAAACAAAATATTTACATTGATTAAATCATCGGGTTCTGTTGCTGTTGTTGTTTTGTTTTTTCTTTAACGAATCTATTCACCATCCATCCGCGTTCACTCTGCAGGTGGGAGTAAGTGATAGATGGAAACTACTCGCGGTTATTATATCTATTTTGCACTTGGCAGATGCATACGGATTCTCAGTAGGATCCCCCTAAAACCCACAAAGCTCATTACCATATTTCGCGTGCTTTTCACGCTGTTTTCTTGAAAATCTGCATATTTTAGTGAGATAAACCATTTCACAGTTAGTCTTTGAACAAACCATGTTCGGAGAACCTATCAGTTCCTTTTTAACCCTTTACCTAACGTAACGACCAAAAAAGGCCAGCGCTATTCTAAAAAATCTCCAATTAATTTTCATTATTTTTTTCATTTTTTGTCTCAAAAACATAGGTTATGACCCCTCGGTGGAACGAGCTCGTCGAGCTCGTTCCAACGAGGGGTCATAACCTATGTTTTTCACGTTCCAACGAGGGGTCATAACCTGTGTTTTTGAGACAAAAAATGAAAAAAATTAGTTATTCAATAATTTTTTTTGCAAGTGTCGTCTGCTTTTCATGTTAGGTAAAGGGTTAATAAGATCCAAGCTACGCTAACTAAACTTTCAGCGAATTGAAAGATCTGGTGGCTCACACTGAACAGTCTAATCTGTCCAGTGCAAATCACGCTATTCTCGCAGTTGGGGGACACTTCGACATTTGACTGAAACAAAGCCGAAGCTTTCAACACCCTAAAATAGAAGAAAGGCCATTTTTTCCGGCCCAGGGTAGTGATATGACCTGAATTCATAAAGTAAATTGTTGTTCAATTGTGGTAGGCCAAACAAAATTTTCATCGTGCAGCCCCAAGGCTGCACGTTGAAAATATTAATTGGTCTTCCCCCAAGTAAGGAATGTAGACTCTTCCGAATGAGGACATCGAACTGGCGTGGAAGATACCACCACGGGTCAAAGAGTTAACTACTTGATATCAAAAGGCGAGTATCAATAATAGTCAACATAGACTACCTCGTCTATATTTTAATCTCTCAAAGCTGACACTTGAAGGAAGAAGACTTACAGAGAAGGATGCGAGTTTGGCGCTGAACTCTCTCAAATATAATAATCCGCTGACAATGATGAGATTACACAAAATCTGTTGATAAATGGAAAGAAAGTTTAAGAAGTTTAACAGCTTCATTGACTTTAATATTTAACGAATTCTTAGAGCATTCCTGTTTCCCATGCGATAGGAAATTGGTGAATGTCTCCCAGGTATTCAAACGTGAAGATGGGTCTGACGTAACGAATTATCGCCTAATATCCGTACTCAGGTGTCTAAGTAACGTCTTCGGTAAGGTTTTCGAGTGTCTTAAAACCAACAATTTGCTCTCCAATTTCTAGCCTGGTTTCACTCTCAGTGATTCAACTGTCTGTCAACTGATAGACATACATGAATCAATAATTTATTCATTCGATAATTAAAAAAAGATTAGAAGTTTGCTCTGTGGTATTAGCAAGACGTACAAACAAGAGAAACCTGATATTTAAGGACCAATCCTCGTGTAGAGATAGAAAACGGAGAGCAGATACAGTACGAGGAGAGTGTATTATCACTAAATCACTAGCAGAGTGGTGATTCCACCCGAGCAATAATTGCAAATTTGTTGCAAAGCATAACCAGCACTAGCAAAGTTTCAGCCAATGGACCTCCGGGTTAAACCCGGAGGTCCATTGGCTGAAACATTGCTTGTGTTTTTGTCGATATATACAAAATTTGAAAGTTATAGCTTGGGTGATAACTCCACTCCACGGGTGATTTAGTTACAATCCACTCTCCACGTACTGTATCGGTTAGCACTCTTCAAATTCGCCACACATTCCAACTGGTGTTCAGCAGGGCTCCATTCGCAGACCGCATTTGTTTTTTATACACATTTATTTTTTATTTATTGATGTTTAAGGTCACATATTTCTGCACAATGGCTAACCATGACCGTGACAGTTTTACGGGTGGAGGAAGCCGGACTACCCGGAGAGAACCACAGAGCAACGGCGAGCAACTGTCAGCTCCCCAACATACCAACTCCACACAAGCAGGGTTAGCATTGGTTGAAGACAGGTGTACCATCGACGTGCAGTACGCCTTAGTACATGGCGTCACCGTGCCCCACGTGGGCAATGGGGGTGAAGTGTCTTGCCCAAGGACACAACGCGCTTGCCGCAGGTGGGATTCGAACCGAGGACCTCTCGGCTTGCAGCCTGCATCTCTACCAACTGAGCCACCGCGCCCCCTTTTATACACATAAGCGATACAACAGAGAATAGAGCATCATCTGATATCAGGTTGTTTTGCAGCAGATTAAATTACCTCTCTTGCTGGTCGAAAATCCCACCTGATCAGCAGACATACTCTCTAGCGATATTGCGAAAATTGAAAGACGGCATAAGAATGGTTCATTACATTCAATCTCTCCAAAACATTAACTATTACAATCACCTCCTTGAAGATCAATACCCCCAACCGACCAATCTTGAAAATGTTTGGTCAACCAATATTTGAAGTTACTGCGCACAAACATTTGGGTTTTTGTAGCATCACTTAATTCTACATACCACACTTTACTGAAAACCATTGAGAACGTATATTTTTCAAATTTCCTGAGTGCCTTAGAGTCTAGAAAGATCATTAGGTGTACAGCAATTAGTTTAATGGGGGTTGGAACCCATGACAAGAGAGTTCCCATCATCACCACCGCATAACGAAACAATACAAAATCACGGACATCACTTTGCCACCGGCAGTCTCGCCCTCTGGTGTGCGTGATTTTTTTTTAAATTATTTCGCTTTGCGATCGAAGCCGAAAGAAACTCTCTCGGCATGGGTTCGACCCACATCCATGCCATTTGCAACTTTGGGTTTGACTTTGAAGACCCGTTTTAAGTGTGAGGACCATAAAAATAATATGGTAGACTGAGTATAAAAACGCATAAATACTTTTAAAAAGTATAAATACCTTACAGATCGAAAATGTCTCCAGATTCCAAACTGTTTACTTCCCAGTTGTCCCCCTATCCCAGTTTTAGTGTGGCTATCAGGTGTGGGGAAACTGCACGATCAATGGGAGCAGGAAACACCACCCCGTTCAGAATGAAGCCACAAGAGAGGCTACGGGTGTGACAAAGAGGGAGGGCATCTGGAACTCAGAAATGGGATGCGCGCTGGAATCAATAAAATCGAGACGTAATAAGCAAAAACTTATAAAACTCTATAAACTGTTCCACTAATTTACCACGCCTTATCTCTAACACTTGCTTCCTCCACCGATTTGAAGATTACAAAACATTTATTTGAGAAATACTCCCAATCCAGGTTTACCATCCTCACAATCAACATTATGACACAAGTTATTCCTTCACTTGAATTTTAAACTTAAAAATACATCCACTACAAGCCCGTCAAAAAATGACTACCGTTGAACTTTAAATATATTGTAACCCTTCACCCGACGAACAGGGGCCAATACTATAAAACTTTTACAATTATATTTTCTAGAATTTTTAGAATCAGAAATATGGTAGCATTAGGCTATGTATTGCACAGCAGAATTTTAAGTTTTGGCTGTGGACAGTGGTAAGATATCGTAGGAATTATGGGAAACAGAGGCTTTGGAAAATGTTGCTTTTTAGATGTCATTTTTACGAGGAGTTGTTCCGCGGCATGCAGTTAATAAATGAGATGGAAACATAGTATTTTTTCACATTTTAGAAACAGGGGATGATGTGACCAAGGAGTAGGTAGTAGGAGAAGTGGCAACATTATTTTATGAGGTTGTTGGGCGGCTGAAAATGGCTGGTTTCGACATTTATTCATGCACATGTCCAGACCGAAGCTTTGCATTTGACCGTTTTTCCTCCGACAAAAGTGTGTTAATGCTTTCTCAGATAGTGTTGTATGTGTTTAGGAGATTCAGAACATCTGATACATGCCATGGGTTAGATGACTAAATTGACAATATTTACATCTGGAGAGGAGAGAGGGTATGGGATGTCATTTTTGGAAATGTCAAGAAAACTGCGTTGCTCTTCGTTAATGTCTATACTGCAGATTATTGAGGAGATAATGCCCCTGTTGTTAATGTTTCTCCGCAGTGACATAGTGGAGAGTTTGAGAGGTAATTAACTCTTAACCTACTGAGTATTTTTAAGATATTTTTCATCAAAGTAAGTCATGGCTACTATGAAGCAGCCACGACTAGATTTGATAGAAAATTAAAAGTATAACACAAGAAATCATTGATGAAAAAATCCATTCAATTTATAGGGGGAAAGTGTATAAAGCAGCCATGACTAGATTTGATGAAAAATTAATCTAAATATAACACATGAAATCATTGGTGAAAAAATCTATTCAATTTACAGGGGGGAAAATGTGTGCAAAGCTATCCAAATTAAATTGATTTCAATGACAACAGAAACCCTGTGCTGGGCAGGAATATCCGCCAGCAGCATGCAAAGAGTTAAACGGTATTATTTATATTTACTCCTTTCTCCAACCTACACGATATCAAAATTTATTTTAAATATTTTTTTTTTCATTTTTTTCAAAACATTTCAACAAAACCTATATCACGTAACATGGTTTTGTTACATTTTTTTTTTAAAATACCTGTTTTCTAACGACGCATTTTGTACATTACTCTGACGGTTGATTTCAACTCATTTAAAGTCATAACTAGAAAACACAATTCTAAAAAATACAGTTGTAAAAGTTTCATAGTATTGGTCTACTGGTGAGATCATGTTGTGTTTCGGGGGAAAACGGTAAGAGAATTTCAATCCGATCGCGACTCGTCGCGACCCGATCCAAATTCTCCGCCCATTTTTTGTGATTACAGCACTGTGGCTTAGCGAAATGGAACCTCTCCTTCAAGTATGATATTGGATATACACTAAATTGGTTTCGAACGGCAGAGCTCTATAAATATATACTCAAAGTAGGTAACCCGAACAAATGTAGTTTTTGACATGGCAGTTAACTAACACATATTTTTCTTTAATAAGTATCAAATATATTGATTTGCTGTCTTTCCTAATATATTAATTAATATGACTTTTTATCTTCTTTACCGTATTCCAAAAAGAACGTAATTGAATCCCGTCCGCTTGAGTGGCGACATTGTGTGTGTAATAAATTATCAGGAGATGGCTAGAGAAGACTCTAAGTTTGCTATCGAATCCTTGCACTCATCTATCTAATACAAATATCAAATATATTTGTTTGCTCTCGTTCCTACTGCATTAACCCTTTACCCAGTGTAACAGTAAAAACCGGCCAGTGCTATTCTAAAAAATCCCCAATTAATTTGGTGTCTTCCCACTAGACCAATTCCCTTTAGACCAATTCCCTTTAGGCCAATTCCCAAAAGACCAATTCCTCTTAGACCAACTACATACTGTTATTGATTAAGGGGTGATTAAGGATAATTAGGAAAACATTTATTTGCTGATAAGCACTTTATTTGATAAAAAAAATAGTTATATGCATAACATACAAAAATATAGGTTTATAACATTTCAGCATAGCTCAGTGCTTATAACATTCTACAAAAAAAATAGATTTATAACTTGAATGCAAACAAAGGATTGTGTTTGCTTTGTTATGGAAATCAGCTCGACATCTGTTTACTGCAAAACAATAAAAAGAATCACAGCCTTTGAAAGTGTGTGATTACTATAACAATTGTTATGAAAAATCTGCCCAACATCTATAAAATATCAACAAGTCAGACAATAAGCAGACTATCATCTGAAAAATGAGGTCCATAGAGGGTGAATCTGGTGATGCTACCCTGCACAACAGGGTAGTATCACTACATTTACCCTCTGTGAACCTCAACCTGAATCAAGGTCTCAAACATAAACAGAAAGAGGCAACAAACGGATAAACTGGCCCACTGTATGGGGTAGCATCAGGAAATTCACCCTCTAGGGACCTCATTCTGCAAATGACAGATTGCTTATTTTTAGGCTTGAATATCAATAACATTAAATACATTTATAAATATTTATAAATATATCAAATTATTGATATAGAATTATTTTAAAAGTAGAACACATGGTCTCAAAAACATAGGTTATGAACCCTCTTTGGAACAAGCTTGTCGAGATCGTTTCAATGAGGGGTTATAATCTATGTTTTTGAGACAAAAAATGAAAAAAATTAGTTATTCAAGAATTTTGTTTGCAAGTGTCGTCTGCTTTTTATGTTCTTTTGCTCGATCTAAGAAGAGAGTAGATAAGGCAAAAGGCAAAATCAATGGTTTCGCGCGCAGAAGGAGCGGAGGGACAGTGTGGGGCAAGCTCTTTTGAACCCAAACGTTTAAGATTTTAGAAATTTCTCGCAAATCGGCATCATGTCCGTAGAAGAGGAGGAAAGTGTGTAGGGAGAGGGTTCTGGTGATGATCTCTTCAGGCAGGTATAGTCTGCCACTTATGTCTGCTGTTTGCTTGTTAGAGCCGCCACGAGCAAGTACAGTCTGCCTCGAGCATTGACGTGATTCGGTTCTTTGCGATCGGCATGGTTTGTTTTCCGACAAACATAGTCTGCCGCTTGTGTGGTTTATTCGGTTGGTTTGGTTGGAGTCTTTCTTGGCAAGAATATTTTGTTTCAGGGTCATCTGGATGTTCTATGAGCGCGATTTCGGCTTCGGTTTGGCCACTTGTAAACAAAACTGCCCATGACAGGACACCGCCAAAAACCCGAATTTCACTAGTGCTATTTGTCCGCTTTGTCCGGGATCTTGGTGTGTTCTGAGAACGTTTACAAAAAGGTGCACGGGGGATCGAAGGACCAACGCTCGCCTCCCCAGGGATGGGTGACCACCTGCATGGATGCAGTGAAGGATAAGAAGATCCATAGCGGTAAGGGGAAAATGTTTGGAGTTCTTTCCTGAGAAGAGTGAATGAATCCAATCCACTTGAGTCATAAAATGAACGTGTGTGTAATGAATAATTAGGAGACGATTCAACTAAGCTTTAAGCGTGCGAGGGGCGGTAATCTGATTTAAACCACGAGTAGGATACAGGTTTTAACCACGAGGCTCTGCCGAGTGGTTAAAACCCTTATTCTACGAGTGGTTTAATCTTATTTGTTTTATTTACACCGTGCTCGTAATAAATAATCAACTTTGTCACTTTAGAATGAGAAAAAAACACTATTTTCTATCGCAAACAAATGGGCTTGTTTTGTTTACATCTGCGCCGATGGGCAGTACTTCCGGCTGCTTGACAGCTAGCCACATCGTCAAAGTAGATGGAATTTACCTTGTTTTTTCAGTCAAATTATCATTAACAATTCTTAAATTTAATTTTACATATTTAATTGTAGGTATTTTAAACTTAATAAGGCATTGCAGGAAATAGACAGTACCGCAAAACGTCGTTTGTTTGAATGAAACATCGAGAAGTGCGAATGTATCGAAGTTGGCAAATTGGGTCATGTCAAAGGTTAAGTTGGACGTAGTTCCTACTATAGGTGTAAATGTTTGTCATAGAATTCACACTGAAAACGTTTTAACCGCAGTAGAAGCTTTACACCGGTAGTGAGGTTAAAAGCTAAAATTTAAAATACGGGCTTTTCATAGGTAGCAACATAGTTGAGCATGGTCTAAAATTTACGTTTCAACAAGTCTATTAAATTTTCTTGCATATGATTAGTAGAGATGAGTTCTTCATAACTCAATGAATGTTTTTCCTATCGCAAAAATATGTTTGCTCCCAACCAGCCATTTGTAAAAAACATTACGGGTGTGTCTAACAGTGCAATTAAATTGTAATTACACAAGGTGGGTTGAGAAGTAGTCGAATTTCATTCACCGGCTACCTTAAAACAATCATTTGTAATTGTCCACTGGACAGAGGGTTCTGTGTTGAAATTCAACAAGACGACATATATGATAATAAAGATAATTTAATTTACAAATGGGTATTCACAGAGGTTGTTTCCACTAATTGTCCTCTTGAGTATTCGAGATTGTGTGCATTATTCTATGTTGCTAACTGTAAGGTGGCGTATACACAAAAGCTGATGATCTTGTAATATAGGCCATCAAATGATATGCCCATAGAATAAATGCGCGAAACTTTGACCGTATCATGGTACACTATAGTACAGGTAATAGCGTTAATTAAATTATAAGAATTGAAATGAATTATCTGTCGCTTATCAGATTATGAATGTGGGATGGGCGTGTTACTAACACGCCCATCCTACATTCATACGCCCATAAAGCGATAGATAATTGATTTCAAGTTTCATTTATCTCACAACACCCTGTTCTTCGATTCATTTTACATGAATGAAATTTCTGTAAAACCTACATTTCTTATCATGAATAAATATTATTTAAATGATAAAACGAAGAGTTGTAAGAGCGCATTAGCTCACTGGACTTGTGACGAAAGGGTGTGGGTCCTTTCCGATGTATTCTTGTGAAAGATATTGCTGAAAATCTTCGTAATTGGAAGTGATGTACATGAAGGTTAACACTCCTGAATTACGTGAAGCTGTCAGTAAATTTAACTCTAAGGGTATCGAGATTTCACACAAAAATTGAAATTTGAAAATGTTATCGAATTTGCATCATCGACGTGCGCATCATTTCGCAAACTTAATGCATTTTCCTGCAGAGTAGTATAAAAATACAGAAGCTGGCTTTCTGCAATTCTTTCCCCAATCAGATTGAACGTTTGACTATTATTCTCTGTGGAAACCCATTTATAAAAAAGAAAACGGCCATTTCTCCGTCTTTTCAGATTCTGTAACTTTTCTTCCATTCATTTTATCAACAGTGTGAGTATCGTGACTACAACAGACACTGTCCTTTCCATTAATATAAACGTTTCATTCATTCATTCATTCATTCATTCGAGTGGATGACTGGGTGATTGAATGAATGAATGAGTGACTGAAAGTTAACCCATTACAACAATAATTATAGCCAAGTTCGTTCATTCATCCGCTCATTTGTTTATTCATTCAGCCATTCATTAGGATGCATGGTTGAGTGGGTGAACGGGTGAGTGCGATTGATGGCCAGCTTCCAACCTAAAGGTGAAAGGTTCTTGTCTCAATGTGCATGTGGACCAATCAGCTCAATACTCCAGAGTCTAAGCTCGCGATAGTTAGCTCGTTCGCCCTGTCTAATTAACCTAGTCATTCATTCATTCATTCATTCATTCATTCATTCATTCATTCATTCATTCATTCATTCATTCATTCATTCATTCATTCGAGTGGATGACTGGGTGATTGAATGAATAAATGAGTGACAGAAAGTTAACTCATTACACCAGTAATAATAGCCAAGTCCGTTCATTCATCCGCCCATTTGTTTATTCATTCGGCCATTCATTAGGATGGATGGTTGGGTGAGTAGGTGAACGGGTGAGTGGGATTGATGGCTAGCTCCCAACCTAAAGGTGAAAGCTTCTTGTCTCAATGTCAACTCAGTGACTGTACGCGAAATGTCCACTTGGCAAACTCGAAGCTTCCTCACCTTGACTCGCTCGCTCATTCACTCGCGCATTTAATCATTCATTTGAGTGGTGGCTGAGTGGGTGGATGAGCGAGTCTGTGAACGATTATTAATTAATGCATCCATGCTGCGAAAATAAAATAGTGTATGAAATGTCAGAGTCGATCAGAAACACAGTTATGCAAGAACCAATGTGCAGCAACTGTTTCTTTATGTACATAGCCTTGATTTGTTATAAGAATTTATTTCCTTTTGTTTCAGCCTTTTTTGATTCCGCCATTGATATAATTATGTTTACATTGCCCCAGCATGTTGCCCTTAGCATAAGGTCCAGTTCAGTCACCCTTAAACTGACTCAAACTTTGTCGTATTCCGTATATCCCTCTTTACTAAATTTCATATTATTTTTTGTTGGGCGTGGTGCACTTATAGTACTTGACAGTTACATTGTTAGTAATGGCGGATAGAATAGAGATGGGCGAGGTCCAAACGCGGCCAGAATACGACTTTATTAGTCAATACAAGGAAAAAGTCCACAACGGACAAGATGATGTCTTGTCCCCCTTTAAAAAATTTAAAAATGATTGCACTTACTACTCCCCTGAAAAGTTTGCCTCATGTCGCACCCTGCTGAATAAGTCTTTTTTTTCTGTTTTTCACATAAATTGCCAAGGGCTGACCGTACACTGGGATGCCCTAAATTATCTTTCATTTAACCTACATGACCCGGATAGTGACCCAAACGCGGCCAGAATGCGACTGTATTAGTCATTACAGAGAAAAAGGCTACAACGTACAAGATGACCTATCCCCCTTTAGTCCTTTACCTAACATGAAAAGCAGACGACACGTGAAAAAAATTCTTGAATAACTAATTCTTTTTCATTTTTTGTCTCAAAAACATAGGTTATGACCCCTCACTGGAACGAGCTCGACGAGCTCGTTCCAAAAGGGGGGGGTCATAACCTATGTTTTTGAGATAAAAAATGAAAATATAATGAAAATTAATTGTCGATTTTTGAGAATAGCGTTGCCCGGTTTTGGCCGTTACGTTGGGTAAAGGGAAATGTTAAAAATGAGTGCACTTAATACTCCCCTGAAACGTTTGCCTCATGTCGCACCCTACTGAATAAGTCCTTTTCAGTTTTTCACATAAATTGCCAAGGGCTGATCGCACACTGACCTTTTACTCACCCTCCGTGACCCGGATAGTTTCTTTGACATAATTAGACTAACATAGATATTCAAACTTTCTCCCCCATGTCATACACACTTAATGGCTACCACTCACTCCTTATGAATAATAAACCAGGTGACGATGAGGGCGGTGGCGAGGCAGGATTTTTTATTAAGGAACATGTTGATTATAGAATTCGCCCGGACCTGACAATTTTTATTCCGCATGTGATTGAATCCCTCTTCATCGAAATCAATACCAAGAAAATAGTAGGAGTGATATACAGACCAAATACGCCACCCAAAGCAGATATGGACCTCTTCATATCGAAATTAAATGAAATAACCGACAAACTAAATCGCGAAAACAATCCATCCTACACTGTAGGGGACCTGAACATCAACATGTTAAAATTCAGTTCCCATGATAAGACTAGATATTTTAATGATTTAATGTTTAGTCAGGGATTCCTACCTCTACTAACTGAGCCCACAAGAGTAACTCCCTATTCTGCCTCTCTTATCGATCACATATTTTCAAATAATATCTCAACAAACTCAGACGCGGGAATACTATAAACTGATGTATCTGACCATTTTGGCACATTCTGTATTGAAACCGATACCAAGGAAAGTACACGTCGAATTGTTATGTCCAAACGAAAAATAAACAAAGAAAGTGTTGCCCACTTTAACTTACTTTTATCTCAGTGTGACTTCTCCCCTGTAATGGAACTAGATTGCACAAATATGGCTTATAATACATTCATTGATATTTATCTAAATGTCTTTGAAACTGCCTATCCTGTATCCCAGACACTGGCAAAGACAAATACTATAAGAAGACAACCTTGGATGTCGGAGGGCCTCTTGATCTCGTCATTAAATAAACGAAAATTCTATCTGAAAAAACTGAAGTGTCCTAGTGACCGTAAGAATAAACTGTAAAAATTACTGTTGAATATTCAACAGAGTTAAAAAAAACAATGTGGGGCCTAGTATTATAAGAAGATTCTAGCTCAAAATAAACATGACTTGCGTAAAATATGGTAAATATTACACGATGGCATAAATAAAGCAAAAGAAGCCAAACTGCTCTCCTTTTTTAAGCAAGGTGAAAGCGAAATAACTCATCCGAACCAAACTGCCACCGAATTCAACGATTTTTTTGCGATCATTGAGAAACAAACAAGTGAGTTATTACATAGGTCAAATAAGCCTTTCTGGGATTACATGGATGGGAATTTTTTAAATAACTTTTTCATGACACCAACCACCCCATCCGAAATTGTTAACGTAGTGAAGTCAATGGAATCGAAATTAAGCAAAGACAGTAATGATATCACGTCAACTCTCATCAAGCAATCAATCAATCAAATTGTAGTATCCCTCTCACATATTATCAATACCTCCTTTGCCCAAGGGTCAGTGCCAGAAAAAAATGAAAATTGAAAAGGACATCCATATTTTAAAATCGGGAGATGTGCATAATTTTACTAATTATAGGCCTATTAGTATCCTTCCGCGTTTTCAAAGGTTCTAAAAAACTCATGTCAATTAGGCTGATAAGCTTTCACGATCGCTTTGAAATTCTGTGTCGCAGTCAATATGGGTTTTGAAAAAATCACTCAACTATCCACCCTGTCCTACATCTTCTGAAGTACATTGCCGATGCAAATAACAGGCAAAGTAAAGACATAACATTGCGGTACGTTTGGAGTTATCTAAGGTTTTCGAGACAATAAACTAGAATGGTATGGAATTATGGGCATCTCCAACAATTGGTTCAAAAGTTACCTATCAATTAGACACCAGTTTGTTGCGTATAGTAAAGGCACATCTGACTTAACTGAAATAACCTGTGGTGTTCCACAAGGTTCAATATTAGGACCTATTTTGTTCTGTTTATATATAAATTACCTTTGCAGACAACATTAAACCCCTTATCTTTTGCCGATGATACCATCGTACACACTTCAGGATCTAACATTGCCAGTCTGACAATCCTTGTGAATAATGAGCTAGAAAACATCTCTGAGTGGCGTTCCGTGAATAGATTGGCATTGAATGCAAGTAAAACTAAATATATTGTGTTTAATCTATCCCGTAAACAAGCGCTCTCTCACAATAATATTTTAGGCAAAAACCAAATAATACATAAGGTTGGACCAAATGAAGCTGAAAAATCACTGGAATTTCTAGGTATATCTATTGATAATTGTCTATTATATAAAGTCCACATAGCTCAACTTGCACGCGCAAACTTAGCCCTTAACAAGGTAAAGGCAATCCTTCCTCATGAAGCTATGAGAACACTATACTTCGCACTGATACATAGTCACTTAACATATGGAATCCAAGGATGGGAAAATTCGAGATCTATCAATAAAATTCTTAATCTTCTAAAACGTGCGCCACGCATAATTAATAACAAAACGTATAATGCCCACACAGAACTACTCTTCAAAAGGGACAAAATACTCAAGGTGAGCGACCTGTATAAACTCCGTGTATCCCTCTTCGTCTTTGATTGGAAAAATAATAATCTACCCCATTCATTTGATAACTTCTTCAAAGAAGCTAGTATGCCTGTCAGAAGCACTTGACAATGTGATCTTCTCCAAACACCCAGAACAAGGACAAAAGCCCTAGACCGCCTTCCCATTAACATGTATCCCAGAATTTGGAATGCGCTAGATAGAGACCTATGTACGACGAACAATAGAAACGTATTTAAAAAAAGCTGTTGTCTAGGGCTTCCAGCACTTTATTCAGACAATGTTGAATGTAACAATCCCTATTGTCCAGATTGCACTATATAAGAGACCGTGGTGACGGTGACCACATCAGCGGCAGTACGACCCATTCTCACCCCCCCCCCCCCCCTGGATTGAGAGGGGATGTGCTTTTGATGATTTGGACACCGCCATAACATGTCCTCCTGCTTTACTTTGCCTATAAATGAACAAATTAAAGGACCAGACGAAAAGACACCCTGTCCCCCAAGTAGCTCTATCCATCCTGTCCGCGTTAAATGACCTCGCCTGGGGATGTTTTCTAGCTGTGGGTGCGCACTCAAGATGAATAATGGATTGAAGCAAATTTGTATAACTCCTTTACTCGAACTACCCAATTTAGGTCGCTTCACATGCAGCAGACAGTCAGAAGGCCCCAAGCAGAAAGTCATCCCCAAGAAAGCACTTCAACTGCCAAGTCTAGCACAACCCTTACATGGCAAATTCTCTATAACCTATGAGATGATTTTCATAAGAACGTCGACAGTCTTCGCCTATAAACAGTGTTGCCATATATTCCTTAGGAAGATGACAGATAGATAGCCAATCTGGCCTTATCATCTCTCAGTAGTATACAGCATGTTATGTGTTAATTGAACTGTGTGGTTGTAATCATTGTACTTCCTGTATGGAACTGAACGAATAAATATATATATATCTATCTACCTAGGAGGTGAGATTTGCTATTTTTTTCTGGGAAGAATATAAACTTGCTGATAACTGTAAAAACACAGCCAAAGAGGACAATGTATTAGAACGCGTGATACTAATTTTAACTTCTTTACTGCCACGCCCACTTTAGCCATATATGGAGGACCTCTATGCACGCCTGTATACAAGGAAATTTAATAAAATTTATGACATACTTGAAACTGTATCATCTGATTAATTGTTGGAAAGGGCTCTCTGAGCCCTTTCCATCAATTAATCAGATGGTAGGTTGACTTGCGCATACCAGAACGTACAGATATATTCATCGTAAAATACGTGACAATAGTCGCTTTCGGCAGCGTAAGTGTTAATGGGAGGCTGAATAATTGCATACTAAATTAGACTTGTTCACTTCTGGGCATCCCGACTTTAGTTGATTATGATTCCCAATGCACGAATGCCGTTGGCAGCGTGGGTGTATACCACATTATAACGCAATATTGCGTTTCCGCGTCAATGCGATAATTAACTGAGAAATAAATGCAGTGTAAAACACTCCATCAAACGCCTTCAAAATTCCAAGTCACCCACGGATAATTAGGGATAATGGATGTTCGTTTAGTTTCGTGAGGTACCTCTGTGCTTTGCGCTTAATGTTTTCGTTGTAAACAACACCCAGTGTTTGACCAAGACAACGGCGATTTACTCTGATTTGTCGTCAGAAAAAGAATGCCCTTGATTACATGCATGCCTGTCGTAAAGCAGCTCGGACCTTTTTCCAAGAACAGCTGTACAGATACAACTGTATTAAATATTTTTCTATCAGACGACCATTATTAAGTTCCTGTGAAAAAAAATGCGATCGCATCATTTTCCTTTGAGCATTCGAATATGTTTTTTAACCCTTTACCTAACATGAAAAGCAGACGACACTTGCAAACAAAATTCTTGAATAACTAATTTTTTTAATTTTTTGTCTCAAAAACATAGGTTATGACCCTCATTGGAACGAACTCGACGAGTCCGTTCCAAAGAGGAGTCATAACCTGTTTTTGAGACAAACATTGAAAAAATAAAAATTAATTCGAGATGTTTGTGAATAGCGCTGGCTGGTTTTGGCCATTACGTTGGATAATGGGTTAAATATAATCCTTCAGACAACTTTGTCTGTACTCAAAACTTGAGGTTATGCAACAAATCAGAGAGAATTTGACAAGAAGGAAAGTACTGGTCACATGCATATTTTTTGCGGTGAATTCTCAACAAAAACACACGTATTTGTATTTTTTTTTTTTTTTTGGTGGCGGGGGGTGTCGAAAATTTATCAGATCACTCTGTTGTTCTCTGATTTATTCAGCAATGATTCAAGCTTTCGGTACAATGCTTCAAAGGTTTGTAAAATGCATATTTTTTTCCCCCAGGTCTGCTAAGTTTCGGAGATTGCATAATTTCCGAGTGCCACTTTTCAAGGCGGGTAACTCTCATTCGGATCTTTAGTACTGTTATTCCTATAGTGGAATGTCACAAAACGCAGCTGATCAAATAATTGCGCCTTGAAGAATTACCCAAAGATAAATGCAGTTAACTCGTTTTTTTCACTCGACTACATGGCGACGCCTGCTAAAAAGAATCTTGAATAAGACCAAAAAAGTGTTTTGATTCTCAGGAAATCCCTCGTTGGATTTGAACCCCGTCATTGGACATTTTTGTTAACTTTCAGTGTCTTCCAGTATTAGTCAATCTCATGGAGACCCGAAACGTTTTACATTTTTTTTGATTGTTGCATATTTATTTAGTTGCGTATGCAATACTTTTGCCTTGTTACAATTTATGGGAGAGTGAACTCTCCATAAAGTGTAACGAGGAAAATTTCCACAGAAAAAGAATGCCCGATATTACATGCATGCCTGTAGTAAAGCAGCTCGGATCTTGTTTGATAAGAAATCCAAGAACAGCTGTACAGGTACAACTGTATTAAATATTTTCTATCAGACGACTATTCGTCCCCTGAGAACCATCAGAGTCTATCTTCCAGTGGTTCTCACAAGACGCATTATTACGTTCCTGTGACAAAAAATGCGATTGCATCATTTTTCTTTGAGCATTCGAATATGTTTGTTAAATAAAATCCTTCTGACAACTTTGTCTGTACTCAAAACTGGAGGTTATGCAACAAATCAGAGAGAATTTGACAAGGAAACTACTGGTCACATGCATATTTTTGCGGTGAATTCTTAACGAAAACACACGTATATGTATTTTTTTCGGGGGGGGGGGGGGGGGGGGGGGCGGGGGGGTCAAAAATTTATCAAACAACTCTGTTGTTCTCTGGTTTACTCAGCAATGATTAAAGCTTTCAGAACAATGCTTCAAAGGTTTGTTAAATGCATATTTTTTTTCCAAGTCTGCTAAGTTTCGGAGATTGCATAATTTCCGAGTGCCACTTTTCAAGGCGGGTAACTCTCATTCAGATTAGTACTGTTATATCTATAGTCGAATGTCACAAAACTGAGCTTTTCAAATAGTTTTGCCTTGAAGAATTACCCAAAGATAAATGAAGTTAACTCGTTTCTTAACTAGACTAGATGGAGACACTTGCAAAAAAGAATCTCGAATAAGGCCAAAAACGTGTTTTGATTCTCAGGAAATCCTTCGTTGAATTTGACCCCACCCCCCCCCCCCCCCCCCCCGCCCCCTTGGGACATTTTTATTAACTTTCAGTGTCTTCCAATATCAGTACAAACTCAAGGAGACCCGAAACTTTTTACTTTTTTTTAATTGATGCATATACAGCACGTGGAGAGTGGATTGTAACTAAATCGCCCGCAGAGTGGAGTTATCACCCAAGCTATAACTTTCAAATTTTGTATATATCGACAAAAATCACAAGCAATTTTTCAGCCAATGGACCTCCGGGTTGAACCCGGAGGTCCATTGGCTGAAACTTTGCTGGTGCTGGTTATGCTTTGCAACAAGTTTGCAATTATTGCTCGGGTGTAATCTCCACTCTGCGGGTGATTTAGTTGTAATACACTCTTCACGAACTGCATATTCAGTTGCGTCTCCAATACGTTTCCCTTGTTGCAATTTATGGGAGAGTGCACTCTCCATAAAGTGTAACGAGGCATATTCCCATAACTTAATTACTTTTACTTCAGAGATAATATAAAGAGCATCGAAAGAATATGAAGTCTTTGAACTGCAGCGCCCACGGTTTGTTTTTAGAGGAATGTTTTATTTTTCAAGTTAAAACTGAATTTATGTGTATAAATATGCACTTTCTATATTTCTGTGTGTAAAAAGACCTCACCATGTTTGCTCACTTTTTGCAAAAGAAAAATAAAAATTAAAAATAAAACCCTCCCTCCCTCCCTAACTGATTTGAAAACAAAATGCCTGAGGGGCGATAGGATATGTCTTGGAGCCAAACATAATGGATTTTCAATGGCGATATTTTTAAAGGGTGCAAACGGATAAAACCGCTACGGAAGGTAAAGGGTTGAAAATACAAATACTTTTCTTCCACACCTCTAAAAATAACTTTTATCGCTAGTCGGATACTTCAAAACGGGGATTATGGTTCACAACACGTAATTGGCCGATTTAACTATGACGTCAATGACAAGGCAGACCCCAAGAAATCCATGCGTGCTGTCAATCAGTCTAGTCACCGCCCAAACGACACCGACTTCATTGATTACACTAAATCTGTGTTTGACATTGTACCGCCTTCTGTACAGCCAGTGAGCAAGAGTTAGCCACAAGCGAGCGAAACAAACAAAACAGACGATAAACCATACCCACACATAATAGACTCACTGGTGCTTGGTGCCAGTAACATGAAAGGTGTCAATATAAACAAACCGAATGCTAAGCTTGTGCATATTTCGGGAGCTTCGTACGAAGAAATTGATAAACTAATCGGAAAGGCAAAATCCTTCCCCGACATCATTCCCGATAACATCAAGTGTATAACAATTCATCTTGGGACCAACGATTTGACCAAATCCAATGCAAGCTACAACAGAGTAATAATGTGGTTTCATGTGGCCCACAAAAAACTTACTGATGCTTTTCAAAATGCTTCGATGAATATTTGCAGCATACCCCCAAGAAAGGTAGCAGGGGGCAAATCACAACCTCATAATGCGGCTGCAACCACCATAAACTCTCATTTGAGCATGTTCTGTGATGCCTCAAATTACGATACTTTCGTGGATAATGACTTGCTGTTCATGAAAGACGGTAGTATTGTACGAAGTCTTTTCAAGGACAATGACCAGAGTGGTGTACATTTAAGCCCCAAAGGCAGTGACAAACTGGCTGATATATTAAATGACACTATCCAGGACGATGGAGATTCAGTGACACTAACAAATGTGAACAAGCGGCGTCTTGATAAGTTCACACCAACCCCGGAGAAGAACAAAAACGCCCGTATTGACAAATGAACTTTAATAAATAATATCCAATTGCATAAAAATCATCAAAATCATGTGAATCACAAACAAGAATTAAGTGGTAAGAATGTGAAAGCCAATGCATGTGATCAAAATCATTCAGTCATGCAAATACATGTCCCAGTGAATCACAAAGAGCATTTATCAAATGGAAAATTTGAAAATACGTTTAGGTGCTCAAATACAACAATG